>MU551708.1:250682-327154 GCA_024362625.1 Silurus asotus
AACTAACCTTAACATTTCTAAACCCCCCCCCCCCCTTGTGCTCGAGATATTAGGGTTCCGCGACATAAAAAAATCGACATAACCGATAAAAAATGTGTAGAAAAAGCGAGAATTTGGCGGTTCCACTTCAAAAACGTCGACTTAATAGGGTTGTCGTGGTAACCGAGGGCGAGATAACCGGGTTTCACTGTAATATAAATATTACATAAATTTGCCCATATTCAAAATATTTTCATGTACTAAGATATCTTTTTGCAGTACGTACCTGGTAGTACACTGATATAAACAAATAAAATACTAAATAAAAGACAAAAACATTTAAATGTTCCAGGATTTGGATCTAGCCCTAACTTTCCAACTTATTGATTTAAACTGATTTAAAGGACATACTGAACAGTTTTAAATGATGCACATAAGTAATAGAAGGCCAGGCAAACCTAAAAAGGCATTATGGTTCTGTGCAGAATAAAAAAAAAATTCAGTCTGAAGCCCAGTTTTTACTGAAATATAACTGAGGTCCCAAAAGTAATAAGAGTGCAAAGAAAGAGTTCAGTGTTTAGTTTCAATGGTTGGCACAGCTTAACCCCACAAATCTTCAGTTCGTCCAAACTTGTAGATAATAGAACTGTAGAATGGAGATACAGAGGACATTTCAATTTATCTTTCAATCTTATAATAAAATACACTTTTATAAAATAAATGTCTTGTCAGTTGTTTTATCTCATCTACTTTCCTGTCTGTTACGTCCTACTTCCACCATTCATGCATAATAACCTTTAAATGCAAAGTACAACATGCCTACAAAAATTAATAAAGGCTCAGCAGTCCCCCAATGAGGGGGTGGTGATAGGAGGAAAAAGGAAAAACAAGGAATGCTGGCTAGAGGTGAGCGGACATATACAGTGTTGAGGAAAATAACCAGCTGTGTGCCTCTCTACACCCACAGAGATGAATAAATAAAACGCAGTGTATGGCTCAGCAGTGGTTTTAAGGTGGTCCCTTTACACTGATTGATGTGTTAAAGGAGACTGTGCAATAACAAACATCATTTTGGTCAGAGTGGCAAAACCTTTCCCGGGTCATTCACACCTCATTTATCAATGCCAAATCACCTTCAGAAATGGGAAAACATTAATAATGTCAGACAAAAAAGAAATGTGACCTCAGAATTAAATGTAGAGCTGTGGGGCAGCAATAATACCTGCTACACCTCCATTCTGCATTGTGTACTATGGTCAACCCACATTAAGCAATGTTAATAAGAGTCTTTCCTGCATCATTCTGCACTCGCTTCTGGAGTATTTAAAATGCTTTCCAATTCACGTTTGGACAAGATACTTGATTCTGATCTCTGAAAGCAAAAAAAACTGGTTTGTGACTTAACAAACAATATTGTAATATTAGCCACCTTTAGCACCCACAGTGCCTCTGCAGTTAGGGCTTCATTTCTGGATATGCCACTTAAAATGGTCTCTTTTTTATAGTGGAGAAAAAGGAAACATTACAGCTGAGAGCAGGTGTCACATGGGTGAAAAAGCCGGTGATCTGGTTTGGAGATGTCGGGCACACAGCTGCAGCAGCAGACTGGTGCTTTGCACCTTTAGCATGGCTATATAGTGCTGCCTCTTCCATGTTCAAAATGTTGAACGTTAAGAGTGAAAAATCATTTGCATGTACACCTACCTAAAAAATATTAACAAGTTCTGGAAGAACACAGACAATCCAGGATACACAGGATGCCCTGCCAGAGATGGGAAACATGGGAACAAAATGTATTTAAAGTTTCATAAGAAAATTTCAGATAAACTCCAAATGCTCAGTTATAAATTCAGTATGATAAAAAAATAAAACAGTAGTTAACAAGTGAGTGGACATCATACCTATTATTATTATTGTTATTATTCCTAAATAGACAAACAGAACAAAGATATATAATAAGCTAACATCGTTTTTGGAACCAATGAGGAAACTCACCCCGGGCAACATAAGCTCCAAACAAGACCCAGATTGATGCAATGAGAGAGGCAAACATGATTAGGAAGCCAATGAAGAGCCAAATACGAGTACCTAAGACATGGAGATATGAACAGTTTACTTTGAGGACTTTGAGCACTTTAGGAACATAAACAATGACCTTTATTCATTCATGTCAAATTCAGAATGGAAGCAAACTGTTTTTAAACCAGCTGCAGTTAAATAGGTGAGAGGAACACATAAAACACACAGGGGGACACTGTCACATTCATTGAAGCTGTGTGAAAACAAGAGAGAATATAGCTGGTATAACCCATAACCATTAAATCTGACAGGTCTAGGTCAAAGCGCATGGTGTAAGGTCAAAACATCATGTTGGGGTGGGGTGCAATGAAATTCATTAAAAATGTCAGATGTAGAGTACTCAAGAATACTCTTGACTCACTTAGTTTAGATTGTTGTAATTTAAAGTTGTAATGTGTAAAACAAAGGGGTGTTTATTGCTGTATGTAAAAAGTTGATCTTGCATCTACAGGGAGTGCAGAATTATTAGGCAAATGAGTATTTTGACCACATCATCCTCATTATGCATGTTGTCTTACTCTAAGCTGTATAGACTGGAAAGCCTACTACCAATTAAGCATATTAGGTGATGTGCATCTCTGTAATGAGAAGGGGTGTGGTCTAATGACATCAACACCCTATATCAGGTGTGCATAATTATTAGGCAACTTCCTTTCCTTTGGCAAAATGGGTCAAAAGAAGGACTTGACAGGCTCAGAAAAGTCAAAAATAGTGAGATATATTGCAGAGGGATGCAGCAGTCTTAAAATAGCCAAGCTTCTGAAGCGTGATCATCGAACAATCAAGCGTTTCATTCAAAATAGTCAACAGGGTCGCAAGAAGCGTGTGGAAAAACCAAGGCGCAAAATAACTGCCCGTGAACTGAGAAAAGTCAAGCGTGCAGCTGCCAAGATGCCACTTGCCACCAGTTTGGCCATATTTCAGAGCTGCAACATCACTGGAGTGCCCAAAAGCACAAGGTGTGCAATACTCAGAGACATGGCCAAGGTAAGAAAGGCAGAAAGTCGACCACCACTGAACAAGACACACAAGCTGAAACGTCAAGACTGGGCCAAGAAATATCTCAAGACTGATTTTTCTAAGGTTTTATGGACTGATGAAATGAGAGTGAGTCTTGATGGGCCAGATGGATGGGCCCATGGCTGGATTGGTAAAGGGCAGAGAGCTCCAGTCCGACTCAGACGCCAGCAAGGTGGAGGTGGAGTACTGGTTTGGGCTGGTATCATCAAAGATGAGCTTGTGGGGCCTTTTCGGGTTGAGGATGGAGTCAAGCTAAACTCCCAGTCCTACTGCCAGTTTCTGGAAGACACCTTCTTCAAGCAGTGGTACAGGAAGAAGTCTGCATCCTTCAAGAAAAACATGATTTTCATGCAGGACAATGCTCCATCACACACATCCAAGTACTCCACAGCGTGGCTGGCAAGAAAGGGTATAAAAGAAGAAAATCTAATGATATGGCCTCCTTGTTCACCTGATCTGAACCCCATTGAGAACCTGTGGTCCATCATCAAATGTGCGATTTACAAGGAGGGAAAACAGTACACCTCTCTGAACAGTGTCTGGGAGGCTGTGGTTGCTGCTGCACGCAATGTTGATGGTGAACAGATCAAAACACCGACAGAATCCATGGATGGCAGGCTTTTGAGTGTCCTTGCAAAGAAAGGTGGCTATATTGGTCACTGATTTGTTTTTGTTTGGTTTTTGAATGTCAGAAATGTATATTTGTGAATGTTGAGATGTTATATTGGTTTCACTGGTAAAAATAAATAATTGAAATGGGTATAAATTTGTTTTTTGTTAAGTTGCCTAATAATTATGCACAGTAATAGTCACCTGCACACACAGATATCCCCCTAAAATAGCTAAAACTAAAAACTACTTCCAAAAATATTCAGCTTTGATATTAATGAGTTTTTTGTGTTCATTGAGAACATGGTTGTTGTTAAAATTAAATCCTCAAATAAAATTAATCCTCAAAAATACAACTTGCCTAATAATTCTGCACTCCCTGTATAGAGGTTCTTTTAGTGTAATTTGTGCCAGAATCCAACCCCACTTGTTAAAAACAAAAAGTAAACACAGACACACACGCACACACTTTATCAACAAATTATTCAAAATGTGAAAAATAAAGAAATGGCGGAACTAAGACTAAGACGATCTCTTTTGAAGATACATGTACAATTTCACGAATTCACACCTTCTTCCATGACTCCACCCCCTAACTATTTATAAATTCTACTGTTTCCATGTATGGCTCATCAATTCAGACTTATTTTTACAACTAGATCATGAACATGGATATTGATGGAGCCGGTTCTGGCTCTAATGATGGAAAACACCGGTGAAAACACACTTAGAAAAATGTATCTTTCCTATCTGTCTTCAAACGATGAAACAGATGGGTGCATATCCAGCAAAGTACTATCCATCATCCGTGCTGTGATTGAAGGACTGCTGGAGAAAATTATCGACCAAGATCTGAAAGACACCTGAGTCAACGGCAGCAGCTCCTTGGATCCTGACAAGTACTACCTGCACATGCCTACAGATTAGTGAAAAAACACTGTTGAAATATACACTGGCTAAAGGTCTGAAACTGTACGGTACCCAACACACTCCATCCTTTGAAAAAAGTCATTGTTTTGCAAAAGCTACCATCTGGGATTGGCAAGATTAGCAGCACATCAGAACTGTTCTGAACGAAGTTAAAGACAGCGTAGAAAGGAATTTTGCTCCGACAAAGAGCAAAGATTGTATGAAAATGTTGACGTAGCTAAAAAGTCAGTGATAAGGAGATTTATTGTTAAAAAAAAAATAAATGTAAACCCCACTCACATCGTAAGTCTTTCTGAAAAAAAATCCTTATGCACCCAAATATTCTTGGAACAAGACAGGCACTGGCATATAGTAAAACTGGACAACTCAAGAACCAGCCGATATTCATGCAGGATTTTACACAATGTACATATACACAGATTTTATCAAGTATCAACAAGTCTGTGTATACGTTTGCGATTGTGTGTGGTTGTGTGTTTTTGTCATTGTGTGTGTGTGTGTTAAATTAGCATTTTCCAAGTTCGCTTTGTAAAAATCAATTATAGTTATAATTATAATTATAGTCTGATTTATATTAAGTTTGTAATCTTGCGTACCAGTAAAGATTTATTCATTGCTAGAGACTCAAAGCACTTTTGTGCGTCACTCTGGACACAGGCGTCTGCTAAAAGCAAATGTAAATGTTTGTGTGTGTTTGAGTATGTGTTTGCTTGTGTGTGCATGTATGTGTGTGTGTGTGTGTGTGTGTGTGTGTTTGTGAATGTATGTATATAGTTTTGTGTTTTTGTGATTGTGTGTGTGTTTGTGGGTGTGTGTGTGTGCATGTGTGTGTGTGTGTGTGTGTGTGTGTGTGTGTGTGTGTGTGTGTGTGTGTGTGTGTGTGTGTGTGAGAATGTATGTATGTGTGTGTGTTTTTTTGTGTGTGTGTGTGTGTGTGTGTGTGTGTGTGTGTTTGTGAATGTATGTATATGGTTGTGTGTTTTTGTGATTGTGTGTGTGTGTTTGTGTGTGTGTTTGTGTGTGAAAGTTGAAAACATCAGGCATAAAATCCAGATGATTTAAACTAATCCACACTATTTTATGAATAACTCTGTAGACAGCCCTATAATTATAACAGACAAACAACTTCAAAGTTTTACTCCTATTCAAAAAAATAACTCAATTACATTTATTTCCTCGTCAAAATCATCAACTTGTATTCTCGATCCCTTGATACAAGTTTCTTCACTCTGTTTGAAGAAACTTGTAAGCAAGGGATCAAAAAGTAATTCCAAAAGTAATTAAACCTGTTCTAAAATAGATAAACTCTTCCATCAGCACTGGTTGTCAACATAAATCCTTTAAACTGGCAGTTATCAACCATCTAAATAAGAAACCTGACCTTGACCCATATGTCAGCTGTCCAACTACAGGCCAATATCAAACCTCCCCTTTATCACCAAGATTTTAGAAAAGGTTGTAGCACAGCAGTTATTCTTACACCTACTTCGAAATAACACTTTTAAAATGTATCAGTCAGGATTTAGGCCTCATCATAGCACTAATACACTGCTAGTAAAGTGGTAAATGACCTGTTATTGGACTTGTAAGCGGTCATAATGTTATGCCTGTAGTGCCTGATTATATGTGTATAAACAAGTAAAAATCAACCAAACATTGTAAAGAATAAAGTAAAAAATATTGTGTTGTATATCTTTAGTATTGAAATAAAATTATACTTTGAGACATATAGTTCATCTATTCAATAGTCTTCTACATACCTATTAATCAATTATACTACTAATGAGCTGATAATGAGACCCATGCCTTAGTTTCTCATTCATACTTATACGCTACGAACTGATACTAAACCCCAATTGAATAAATTTTACCCAAAGGCCCTCATATGCAACATTATCAAGGGCTATCTGCCATTTTCCTGCCCTTTTTCACATTTTTTCTTTTTATGTGCATTTTCCTAAGATATATTATCTCTTAGTGACAAACTCTCTCTTGTCATTTGTACAAATAAATGTAATTTTTTGTCCATATACATAATGCTTGTACAAATATCAGTATTCCTTTTCACTATCTGACTTGATTATAGCTTGAGTAATAGCCACTGAGACAAAGCTAATATGTAGAAACTGTTTCAGATTTTTTTTTTCAGTCAAATTTTTTTTAAGACTCTGCAGTTTAATTACAGATAAATCATGATTTTCTGTGTAGCTATCATCCTAATGTTATATATTCAGTCATTACTCATCTCCTAACAATATTAAAGTAGGTCAAGGTATCAGAAAAACAGTATCCGTTAATGGCTTATTAGTGTGAGTGAACACTGATGAGTGAAGTGAACACTGATGTGCTACTAAATGCAGTTTAATTTCCTTAGTCACTAAATACTTTGATCTACTTTCAGCATTAAAGCTAAATTTTACTATAAGAAAATATATATTTTTACTATACTATAGAAATGAATCTTTTATATATTTTAGAGTAGTCAATGTGCAGTTTGTATAGCAGTACAGATTTACTGTCCTTTAAAAATAAATTAACATACAGTACAGCCATTATTGTACAGCCATGGCTGTCGTTTCAGAAGGAATCCTCTTCTGAAGTTGGCTCACAAGAAGAACAGTTTGCTGAAGACCTGTCTAAAAGCATGAATTACTGGAACCATGTCCTGTGGTCTGATGAGACTAAGATAAACTTGTCTGGCTCAGATGGTGTCCAGATGGTGGTGGTAGCATTGAGTGGCCAAGTATGTATCCAGACATGAACCCTATTGAGCACCTGGTCTAACACCCATCAGCTCGGTGACGTCATTTAGGAGTGAAAGAGGCTCCCAGCAACAACCTTTGCAGCTCACAAAATATTCACATTTTGGAAACAGTTTTGACATATTCACTTTTGTTGGCAGGTATTTAGACAATAATGGCTGTATAATGAGTTATTTTCAGAGGACAGTAAATCTGTACTGCTGTACCAGCTGCACATTGATTACTTTAAAATATCTCCAAGTTTCATTTCTATAATATTAAACCCTTGAGAGCATACAGTATAATAAAATGGTTGATGAAATGTGAGAGGTGTACTCACTTTTGAGATACTGTAACAATAATCGTTTAAATGCGTTTAAAATATGTTTTAAATGTTACTATAAATCATGTTATATTAGAACAGACACATTGTTATATATACTGTGCACATGAAACAACTATTAAAAGTTTTAATTTCTGCAGTGCCACTCATTATGATACAGTAGACACATTTGATCTCCATACCTATCCGGCCAAGGCAGCCCTCTTCATACACATCCCCATGGACATGAGCATTTGAAACAGCATTTATCCTGCCACACACAGAAAATCAAATGTATATTATTGTAGTAAAAAGACCAGAATAAAGTCACAATAAATGCAGCAAAACTATTTCCAATATGCAATTAATGTAGCCATTTGAGCAGTAAGCACATAAAGGTTTTTTTTCACTTGGGTTTTATACAAATAAACAGAAACATTATAAAAACAATATTTCTGCTGTACTGTACATGTCTGCTCACATGGTACATGCCACATAATGGCCTTTAAGTGTATTTATGAAGTAAATGTTCAGACAGCACTCAGATTCAATGAATCTGAAAATGAATCATAAGATTTTGCACGTATGGAGTCTCTACAGAGTGCATGCTGTTATTTAAGCAAAATGAAACACTGAAATTCATGTAATTATTTTAAAGATTCTACTTTTTCACCAATGTCATTCAGAATTGCTTATCATATAATTTGTAAAAAAAAGAAAATAAAATGTTTATTAAATTAGGAAAGAATGCAGAAAAAGTGTATTGTTACTATTGCTCAGCCTTTAAAGCATATGCATGCTTTAATATATGCTAAGTAGTATTATTATTAGTAGACTGTCACTAGAATGTTATTTAAATAATAAACTATCGATCATTACAATGAACCATAATGAAGTAACAGAAATATATTATATATATTATAAATATTTCCAGCCAGGGGTAAGGAAGTGGCGTGGTGGAGTGATTCCTCAAACGTGTTACCATCTGGTTTCACAAGCATAAGTACAAATGGAGGAACAGAGAGTGCAATGCAGTGACACACGTGACATGTGAGGTTTGTAGTTTAGAGTAAAATCATCTGTCTGGTTCAATATTTTAGTCCTCCATTAATTACAGTTTAAAAAGAGACAAAAAAATAATTACAGTTTTGCTTCACTGTATAGGAAATGTTCTGGAAGAGTATAAGTATTTTGTAGAAACTTTTGTCTCATCTATGGATTTTAGATTTCCACCTCTTTTAGTACCAGTACTACTTTAATCATTTATTTCCTGTTAACAAATGTTAAAAACATGTGGTAATTAATTTCAGGTTTTTATATATTTCTTTTACCAGAATTATTCTCTGAGCAACAATACAATGTAAAAAATTTTTTTGTAGTTTTAACAATGAAAGAATGAAAAATTATAACACACGAAATTACTGTTTGTTTAACAGTTAAATACTGTTAATGTAATTGCTTAACAGTACTTACAGTAAACTAAATACTTTTTGCATTATTGCTTTGTAAAACTATTCCCTATATTAGTTTACCAGTTTAGTCCACTTGACAGAGGGAATGGAAACAGATAAGTGAATTTAGACACTGATGAACACTGCGTTTAACACTTAACAAGCAGAATCACTAAAGGAAAGAACAAGAAACAAAACTACATACAGTTAAAGGTGTGGGTGAAATCAACTGAATAAAAAAAGCATCATTAAACAACTCCAAAAACAGAATTACCAGCTTCACTTATTATAGTTTGACTTTATTTCTGTCAAATTTCTAAACCTCTGTTTAGAGACTAAAAAGAGGTTTATATATTCTTGAAAATGTTTTGTTTGACCTCAGTGGTTGCTTTAGTTGAACTTTTGACCCTCGACTCTGTTGTGAATGTGTTTGGAAGGTACATTTGTTGTGACTTAAAAAATCATGAGGAATTGAATTTGGTGGTTTTGGTATCATTTCGATAGCAATATAATCATCACTTAAAAAAATTATCTTTGCTTTTAATGGGTGATTTCTAATACATTTCTGGAGAATGACATCACTAGACACACTATTAAGGATGTATAAACTGTATGCACAAAACCTCTGAAGCTAAAGCACCATTTAGGCACACATACATCAAGAATCAGCACATGAAACTCAAGAATGGTGATTATGTGCACACTTTCATGCTGCAATGCATGCTGGGTGCCAGAATAGCACAAAATTCCCAACATGCATTGCAGCGCGAATAAATTATCCATTCATTTCTTCATTTGGCTTTTTTTTATGTTATTTAAGTTATGACTTTGTACTAGACTTCGTCATGGTAATTAGAGTTGATATGCATTGTTTTGTTTATTTTCTCAAAAAACTTATGTTAAAATGTCAAGGTTCAAAAGCAACAATAAAGCAAACACTGATCTCTATTATGGTGACTTAAAATGAAAGTACACCTAAACGTCAATCTCAACTAGAGTTTTTAATATGTGAAGCGGGTAATGATGTTTTGGGGTTGTTTAAACCTCTGCTGAAATCTCAAGAGATTTAATGTTTTATTTTCAGTTGATTCCATCTTTGGCCTTAGCTGTAAGTTGTGTTTCTCTCACCAGATCCTTCAAAGTTAAATCCTCACTTAATTAGTCACTTAATTATATCATTAACTTCATCACTGCTTCAGTATTACTTCCACGCTCTGTTGTGTGGACACTCATAAGACCACTTTTAAAAAATGAAGATTTTGCTGTGGGTTTAAAGTGTTTAAATGTGTGAAATAAAAAATAAAAAACAGTAATATACATACAAGTTTAATATATGGAAGAGAACAACAAACAAACAAACAAACGAAGTAGATTACTGGCAACCCTGCTGCCATTACCAGAAAACAGCTAAATAATGTAAAAAAATCCTGTTGTGCATTTTGTGGGTTACCGTTGTGTAGGAGAGCCGAGCCTGTGTTTAAGTCAAGGATGGACAGAGAAATATTGAGGTTAGGCTTTATGTGGCTTTATATAAAGACAGTAAGTGTGTAGAATTAATGCAGTGAGAATCTCTTCACGAATTTCCAATTCTACCTGAATGTGTACTGCTATCATCTAGAAGAGATTTGACTTGCATTGATACTTTTAATGATTTTGCATAATTCTGTAAGTTTTTTCTCATGGACTTCAATAAAATATATTCTGAGTATAATATTTCGATATTATAAATAGTAGGATTTAAACAAATGGCCATAGGCCAATTTATGTATAATCAGTTTCTGCAAATAAAATAAGTTTAACTATTTTTTACGATAGTTATCTGGCAAACACTGCTGGCAGTTTTTTACCGTAAATTTGACAGGATTTTTTTACAGTGCACAATTATTAAAGTGACTCTAGAAATCAAGTAAATTATTATCATAATTAGGAGAGAGCAACACCTACATGAAAAAGGCCAATGTAGAGAAAACACCACATGTGTAAAATGCATGATTTAGATCATCAGTATTCTTGTAGCACACAGCAGCATCGATTATAACCCACCATCCTGTAAAAAACTGAGAGACAGAAAGAGAGTCTGTTTCACTGTTCTTTTCACACCACAAACAAAATCACATACACAAACAGGTTTACCAGAATGCCAGCTACGATGGAGGCCACTGTGTTCCTTCTCTCAGACCAGTCAATACCCCCGCACTCCGGCCAGCGGAAATTATCCAGAAACCCAGCCATGTCTGTTTCCAGCTCCTCCTTCTGACTTACACACCTTTTACTTCAGTGACTTTGGCTTATTAGCACACACTGCATACACTTTTCTGAATGCAGTAACAGTCTGTAATAAAAGGACTTCTGCATGTTAATATTTCTAGACAAACATTAATAAAAATTGTACATGATTATACTTTATAAATAAGCCTGTACTTAGTTTTGTACCGGCTTATTTATAAAGTATAATCATGTACAATTTGCTCATGCTTTAACTTGCCTCACACAGGTAAAAGGTGGCCAGATCTAAAATTACTTGTGTAATCAGGGGCTTGATCTAGCATCTGTTTGTGGATGGAGGTCTAACCCGACACAAGTGAGTGGTAAGGATCACACTTTCTGACTTTTACTACTAAATTTCTTTGAGCAGTTTGAGCAGCAAAAGGGAGAGAGACAAAAGAGAAAGCTGAAACAAAATGGAGAAAATAAATTTTCTTTCCAAGACTGGCACTTGGTGGCACTTTTCTGAAACCCAGGACAGTGGAAAGATTCCCTGCCATGGAACATCAAGCAATCCTTGAGCTGTGGACAGAGCAGGAAAAGCCCTTCCAAGAACGTCGGCCCGCTTCTGCATTATCTCTTAAGTCAGGGTCCTGAAAGAGAACCTTGAGTGCAAAACTCCAGATATTGACGCAATTAACAGACATGTCAATGCTGGCTGTACAACAGGGGTGCTTGGTTAATTGAATTTGCACAAGGAAAGTGCTAATATGTTTATGAAAACTGGTGGTATATATATATATATATATATATAATATAACCCTGGGTAAGCAGAAGAAAAAACAGATGATTCATGAAGAGCTCGTGGCTATACTTTATATAGTGCTCAACCAGGGCCAGTTCAATCTGACTCTGTGCGGACTTTAGAAAAATTCAATAGTTAAATGGTTTAATGTAATGATTATCTTAAGCCTCAGTTAGGTGCACGGTTAAGCTGAACGGTTAGGTGCAGCTCACTTTTATTCAACACTGGATTTGTCAAAGAAAGGGATATAAGCAGAGCTGACCCTGATTCTAATATCTCACAGAAGCCTCAAGAGAAAAGAAAGAATTTTGAAGTTAGATCTGAGTTGGTTGATCTGCAACCAACAATTATTTTGATAATCAATTAATCGGACAATTATAATTATAATTAAGTAATTAAGTAAATTAAGTAAATAATTAAGTAATCGAATTAAAAAAAAACCACATTTTAGATGTTTTTGGACAAACAACAAATTAGATGTGTTTGTTTTGCTTATTATAACTGTATAAAACCCTAATTCAAGGTATTTATGTATAAAGGTGTACTTAAAAAATGCAAAAGCCACATATTGAGATTAACTATCTTTCATTTCCACATTTTAAAGCTTATAATTACGAGTGTATGGGGGATTTCTCCTTTGAACACATTTACTCATACCGAGTTGTTTCTTTCTGTAGAAACAGAACATAGAACAGATCCTGTGCAACTGTCCGGAAGTTCGCACACAAATAGTTTATACAGTAGCGCTCCATTACATTATAGCATTTTCACATGATGAGGATTCTACAGTCTCTGCTCACCGTGCTGATGTTTCACCTTCATCCATGACACTAGTTTGTTTTCTTTTCATGTGTTTGTGCATCACTGTGATACTTAAATTTCACACAAGGCATAAATTGCAGGCTACAGTCTACATTGCAAATTCATATATGGGGGAGATAATGACAGGGATCCACCTGCCACGCCCCCTTTGATGGCTCTCTATGCCTCCACTCTCCATAGAGCTCCGGGTTTAACCACGCACACCTGGAGCTCATCATCACTCATGCCTCCACTCTCTCTGAAGCTCCAGGTTTAACGAGGCACACCTGAAGCTCATCATCACTCCACCCCGCTCCTACATAAACCCCTCACTCACATTCACTCCCCGTTCGTTATTCTTTATGTTAGACTTTCCGTGCTTCACGTTTCGGTTGTCGTACAGGACTCCACAATCCCATCCCGGCTGCGCTTCACCTCCCCGTGCATCTCGGGTCAGCTAGCGCACCTCGGACTCTCTCAATCGTAGGACTGCCATGTGCTTGTGCTTGTGCTTGTGTGTGTGTGTGTGTGTGTGTGTGTGTGTGTGTGTGTGTGTGTGTGCGCGCGTGTATGCGCGTCTGTGTGCATGCTCGTATCTCTCTCTCTCTCACACACTTGCATTAAAACCCAAGCGAACTGTACTCCGCCTTCCGCCTTCTGTTTCGCTCGCACCCCGACACACATACTGCAACAGACCCCTGGTTGAAGACCCATGCCTTAGCTGCACCTTCAAATAATTTTTAAATTTGCCCATTTTCTCATTAAGTAGAGACATGTTAAAAATCAAAAACTCCAATAAAAACATTAAACATACACGTACAAAACATCTGCTGTAGCTAATTTGAGTTTCACAATCACTGTAAGTAATGAAGCTTTGCATATAATTCCCCAAAATAATATTATGCCAAATTCTTTTAGTTTAGTGAGCAGAAAAGAGGTCAGCAGGTTCATAGAATGAAATGATAGGTCATTATTATTCATCTTAAAATGAAGAAATCATTCTATTTCCAAACCCTGTTCTCACAGCACTTTATCCTCTGCTGTTTAAGCATTTTTACCGAAAAAGAAAAAAAAGAATGCTTAATCAGTTACAATGAATAAAAGAATGATTAAACAAATTAGAAGTTGAACACAAGGTACTCACCCAGTATGACTGGGACTATCACAAAATGTTAGAAAAAAATTAGTGGAACATCAGTGGATTTTAAGCTAGAATCAGCATCATTTAATCTAACATGAGAACATGTCATCATACACTCTGTCACAGAATTCAGCCAACCCTCTAACGGGGTCATTTCAAACATTGTGAAATTGAAAAGTTAGTCTGCTGAAAATTAAAAAGTGTCAAAGTAACTTTACGGTGCCAAAGGTAAAACAATACAGTGAAATCCGGTTATCTCGCCCTCGGTTACCTCGACAACCCTATTAAGTCAACGTTTTTGAAGTGGAACCGCCAAATTCTCACTTTTTCTAAGCATTTTTTATCGGTTATGTCGCCGAACCCTAATATGTCGCCAGAACCGTAATATCTCGAGCACAAGGGGGGGAAAAAATTTGCCATTTAACGTCGGTTATCTCGGTGCAGCCGCAGAAGAACTCGCGGAAGTGGCGGAAAAATCAAACCTTACAGCTGCTACAGGTGTTGTATTGTATACTGGTAAATCTCTGCTGTTAGTTAGTGCTAGTGTTCGTAGTGTTAGTAGGGGCGCGGTGCAGCTTTGGGAAGAAAAGCGCAGCCGTTGAGAGAGTGCCGGTGTAAAGGATACGCATGCGCAATAACAACGACTGCCGTGAACCAACATATACCAACAATAACGGACAGTGAGAGTGTGGAAGTTTAAATAGGAGCTGGTGATGATGATAAACGAGCACCATATGTGCGCGATTGAAGCGGAGCTTCAGAGAAAGCGGCCGAGAAAACACCTGACACGCTGAAGGGGGCCGAAGGGGGCGTGGCAGGGGGATTCCTGACAGATAAACATGTACTGTATGTATTTTTATAGCATGCCTTCATCGAACAAATCGCGGCAACGCTGTTGTGTAAATAAACCTTTCAAAAACACATGCATGCACATTCTCATTTATTAACGCACATCATGTACATAAAGAAATTTCAAGCACGTTAATATATTGCCGCCATTTTGATTTTCGTTTATCTCGATCATCGGTTACCTCTGTGCTTTTTGGCGACCCCCTAGGACATCGACATAACCGGGTTCCACTGTAATTGTACCATAATTGTTATTATACTGAGTGTTTATGAGAGTGACTCTTATAGCTTGATAATGCCGCATCCATGGATGGATGGATACATTGATCTATAGATACATAAATAAATACATAGACAATGCAGTTTTGGTTTTACTTGATCTCGATGCTAAATCTTACATTCTGAGTGTCAGATTCAATGTATACTTATTGAATGCTAGAAACATTTATATTAAATAATATAGATAATATTAATGATATAGTTAATATTAAATTTAATATTAAAAGTTTGGAGACTGATTTTTATGAGCCCACCTCAATAGATTGCATGTGTGAAATATTTTACTCCATTATTCTTATCAGATTAATATTCAGAATCTAAGATGTTCTGTATGCATTGCTCAACTATAATAATTTCTTTGTCAAGCTATTGATAAAAATTATATTGTAGCCCTTAACATCATGAGCAGCCTTTAACTGTTCAAAAATAAAGACAATAAATAAGTGTGTTTCATCACTGACACGAAACATACATGGCCTGCATGGCCAAAAAAAAGGTCACACTAATATTTCATTGGACCACCTTTTGTTTTAATTGTGAAAAGCATTCACCGTGTTTTATTAGCCTTTATTGGACATTTATTTCCATCCAAAGTTGCATTAATTTCTTAAGATCTTGTATTGATGATGGGAGAGTACGATCACTTTGTAAAGTGTTCTCCAGCAAATCCCAAAAATCCCTCAATGAGGAAATAATATCTCATACTCCCTGAACAACTCTCTCCCAGTTTGAGACCAATGAAATTGGCATTGTCCTGGCATTTTCATCTTGTTAAATGCCTGTGTCATCAGGGAAGAAAAGTTTATCGAATTACCCAGTCAGTAAATATACAAGTAGACAGCTGACCTGACCTGAACATTTCCCCCATGCACTTGCACACTAGGCACTACAAATGATGGGTACATTACTTCATCCACCTCTCTTCTTACCCGATGAGTGTAGATTTACCCTGTTCCAGAGTGATTGATGCATCAGACCACATGACCCTTTCCCATTACTCTAGAGTCCAATCTTTATACTCCCTAGGAAATTATATATTTTTTTTATTAGTCTAATGATGAGTGTTACACACCTGTTAAATCCCAAGCCCATGAAATCTCTTCATACTGTGCATGTGGAAAAGCTCCTACTTTCACTATTAAACATTGTCATGATTTCTCCTGTTGTTTCTTTACTATTTGTTTTTACCAAATGTTTAAGTAATCTCCAATCCTGATCATTAAAGATTGTATTCCCACCATCTTCCTTGTATATGACAGTTCTTAACCTAATTTTAGTAGTTCCAGCAGTCTACTTGATAGTTTACTTTGTTTGATGCAGGCACTAATTATCCACTGGAAGTTTTTCATTTTATATCTAGGTGGTGGTGGTGGAGGTGATGACTTTTTTTGGCCAGGCATTGCATATTGCTCTTTATTAGGGTTGCATCTTATAACCATTAGAATCCAATGCACATATAATCCTAACTATTGGATATTATTGTTACTATTGTTAATAGTATGTATGTCACTATACATCACTATAGCTTTTATTGCTGCTGCTAAATTAAGAATTTTATAATACACACCTGCCAGACTACATATACAGTAAATGGAATAAGTAGTTAGCAAGTTAGCTTTGCTTCACAGTCGCTTCAGACAAAGTGAAAGTGAAAGTCCAGTCTAAGTAACACTACTTCTGCTACTTTCAAATAGCAAAATGTTACAGAAATTAACAACAATTCCACATGAACCGCATAAGAGAAAGGTTTATATGTGTCTTATAGACTTTTTAAATGAATTCCGCTATATATAGGCTGTTTGCTCACCTCTGAAACACATCCACTCGGATTCCTAGGAGCTACATGTGTCCTTCCTTCGCAGTTTTAACCGAGCTGTCTTTCCCTGTGGGTTGATTGGCTAGGGCCAAAACAAAAAGCAGAAACTGACCAATCGTAGCTCATGAGGTGGATTTGGGTATTTGGAAGGAGGGATTTTACACGGACAGAAGTTGCTGTGAGTTCAGATAACATTTCCAGTGTTTACACTCCTTGACAGCTACTGGACTGCTATCGCCCTTTAAGCATTTTTGATGCATTAAATCACGGGTTCCCAACCTGCATATGTTTTAAGGTCCAGCAGTGAAGCCCAGAAGCTGTTCCAGAGAGAGGTGCTGTAACAGAGCATGCCCACACTGATGCTGGAAAAATAGTCTATCAATCTATCAAAAGTATATCACATACTTTTATATCTAGAGGCAGAGGTACTGTAATCCAAATACATGCTGTTTCTCATAACTTTATATAATCTCATGTAGGTCATATTAGCCTGCTTTCGTCTTAAAAATATAGCTGAGAAATATGCTGTTGCTACATGATTAAAAGACTTCATTGTTTTGTTGCCTCTAGGTTGGATTATTGTAATATTGTACTGTCCAGATGTTATGAGTGCATATTAAAGTACAAAATGTTGCAGCAAGAATCCTTACATAAATAAAGGATATTCTATTCTATTAATGTTGTCACATATACATTAGCGCACATTGAAATTCGTTCTTCGCATATCCCAGCTTGCTCGGAAACAGGGGTCAGAGCACAGAGTCGGCTATGATATGGCGCCCCTGGAGCACAGAGGGTAAGGGTCTTTGCTCAAGGGCCCAAGAGTGGCAGCTTGGCGATACCGGGGCTTGAACTCCTGACCTTTCGACCAGCACCTTAACCATTGAGCTACCACTCCTCCTGTCTTGTCAACTAAGCAATCAAACGCAATCAGATTTTGCACTGATTACAAAGTACTACTGTTGACATAAAAAGCCTGAGGTTTTTGTGTATTCTGACATTAAATAAAAGGTTCAGGCTATTTGTTGGCACCTCAAATAGTGCAGTCTATGGAAGAGACCAAGAGACTCTACGCAGACATTCTGGGACATCTCTTAGGAGTGTTCTCCGCGAACAGTATCGCCAATTCCAACTATACTCTTTTTGAACACCTCTCTACCCCAACTATTGCAGAAAACCCCTGTCTGCCTCCTCGCATTGTGCTGAGTATCTTTACGCGTGATGCTGAACAATAGAAACCAACAGAGATAAGATGTAAAACAGGGTAAAATCACAATGACTAACACATAAAATTAATATGTGCATAAAAAAATGACAGGCTTACAAATGCTATCTCCTGTGAAGCTCAACACACTTTGTAACAGTCAGTTCAGAAAATACAAATGAAGTGTAACCTATGTACTTACATAACCAAGTAGAATAATATAGTCAAACACATACGAATAGACAATCTAAGTACTCTAATATAGCTAGATTCAATAAAAGTAGAATAGCAAACAGCATTATAAAAATAATTTAACTTACCCATTGCCCATCCATAGGCCGCAAAATGATTGTCCACACATGAAAGGCTTAAGCGATGTCTGGTTGTACTCAAAGAGAGTGAAGGTTTTATACACATTCATTTATTATTTATTAAACCATAGAAAGGCCAAAAAATAAGGGTAATGAGGAGAGCAGGAAAACTCAAATATGGAACCACAAGAAAGGGGTGAAAAACCAAAGCTAGAACATAAGAGGAATTGAAAAAAAAGGCAAAGTCAGGAAAATAAGGGGAATTTCCTAAGATAAAGAAATTGGAAAAAACAAAAGACACCAGGTGTCTTCAGGGTATAAAAATGAATGTGAGCAAAATGCATGTGTGCTTGATCATTTTGATGTGATGAAGTAACCACCTTCTATGGGCTCATTAGAACGTGACTTAAATAAATAAGTTTTTGCTTTTACTCATCCAAGACTGAGGATCCTTCATTGGCTGTTTAAGTCTATTGCATATTTATTCTCTCAGGATTAAGTGTGCAACATTGGGAATCTACTAAAACAAAGAATCCACCCGCGATGTGTCGGCTCAGAGACGGGCTCTGAGTTACGACACTTCACACTAAAGGTATCATGCTCTACCTGCAGAGCAGCAGTGGAAAAACCAGTGGCGGCTGGCCAATAGAGGGCGCTAGGGAGCCGCCCTCCCTGAACCACACACGCAAAATTATAATCAGAAAAATTATTTAAATGTATATTTGTATGATGTAATATGTTAAAAAATCGTCTGTGGAAATTTTTTTTTTTCACAATCACCATATGTCATCTCTGTGTGCACCACTTAATTTCAGCTGAGGGGCAATCGAGAAATCGCCCAAAGGAGGCGGGTCATTGTAGAATTTAGTCAAATGCCTATTCAATATATAAATATATTTAAGATGTGACATAAAATTTAGCCAATCAGCGTCCTCAATTCTTATCTGCAATGGGCAATATTTTTGTCGCCCCCAAACTGCTCAAATGAGGGCTTGGCCAGTAGTGGCGCGATTTTCAATTAATGCTATGTGACAATGGCGGACTCAGGTGTAATTAGTTCCGGACACGAAAACTCTAAAATCTCTACTCCAATGCCCGTTTGAGAAGAGAAGTTTGGCAGAAAAACTGAAGGTAAAAGAACTGGGTCCAGATCAGCCTGACCTCTTAATCAGACAGCAGACGATCGAAAAGGGGAAGACGTACACGCAAAGCTACTCTTCACGTTGGTACACAAAAAAGGCCTGGCTATGTGGGTGTGTAAATGCAGGTTTTTTTCACCACATTGATTTTCTCTTACATGGTTATCCTCAGAGTCATGGAAGTATCCAGAATTTAACTGCGATTTGTAAATTAACTGTTCAGAGATGCTTTAACGAATAAACATGTGACCAGATGTTCTTAAACTGTGTCTGCATTTCAATAAATCATATTGCAGCGCTTGCTGAAATCTTTTGCTGTGCCAGTGTGCCACAGCCCCACTTAAGAAAATTTTCATCAGCCGCCACTGGGAAAAAACATTTGTTTCCTCTATGTTAACCTGAGGCTGAAGCCTTAGGAGCAACACAAAGCTTTGGTTTAAACTTTTGTCAATGACAAACGGTGTGTGAGCTATAACCAAAAATGTGTTGTGAAATTATGTTTTTTTTTTTGCTGTAGTTTTTTTTGCCTTTGGCCAGTTGGGTTGATAAACCTCTCCCCAAACTGTGGTCTACAATCTGGCCAAGTTTGCAGTTTGGTCTGCACAATCAGTTTTATGGCAGAAGAACAGAGATATTACCATATCTTTAGTTTAGATAATTATTGTACTGTTGCGTTGCACTAGTGTGCGACATTGCTAATGTTAGTTATCACTAGGGTTGGAAATTAACCTGGGACTTAGGGCAAATTTGTCAATGCACTAATTTACGAGCTCTATTACCAGTGTCACGATTTAAGTGTCATATTAATGAAAATTGTTGTATTTTAAAGCAGTGGTCGATAAAGTTCACAAACCATGAACTTGAGTTAAAGTGGAGAAACACTAATATATTATTCCAGTGAAAATAAAAGTGCTCCCTTTAAACTTTCACTTGAGTAAAAGTACAAAACCTTTTGACTTCAAATGTACTTAAGTATACAAAGTACTATGATTTATTATGGCTATAATGTTCTATAATGTCTATTTGCCCAATCAACTCGGTTCATGTGTTAAGACTCTAATATTACTCTTAGCACATCAATCTAGTTATAGAATGATATTAATGAATCCAACACTCATTGATATCTATTAAAATTATCATGCGCTAAAACCTTCTTTTCAACTACTTCAAATAAAAAGATGCAAATATGAGCTCATGATTGGTGGCTGGCAGCGTGCTTGAACAGTTAAGATTTTATCCACTCATACATTGTCAAAATGTCGCAAAAGAATATTTTATTTTGAATTTAAAAGGTAATGTAAAAGTCTCCCTTAATTGAAATACTTTAGTAAAGTACAGATACGTGAAAACTATTCAAGTACATTAACAAATTACATTTACTTCATTACTGTCCACTACTGTTTGAGTAGATCTTCTGATATTGCATTAGATTTGAGCAATAATTTATAACTAATTACACACTTTCATTGAGAATGCATTATCCAATCAATCAGCATTCGTGTGCTCATTGTAACTGTCTAAATGCTGAATTTGCATTTTCAATTTCTCTCATTAGTATAAATGAAATAACAGAATCTTTCATTTTTTGCTGCGAAAGTGCATAACTCGCATTTGACTCAAGTCATGAACTGTAGTTTTTTTGGTATTGCACTTTAATTTGTAAATGTCTTTCTTCAATTAAAAGGTAACTAGTTGAGATTTATATATACACTTGTTCTTTTTGAACTACACAATCACCACCCCACCCCCGCTGTAAACAAAAGTAACTACTTAATGCAACAGTAACTTTACTTGTAGCTTAGTAAAATGTCATTGAAGTTACAGTACTTTTACTTAAGTAGAATATTGTATTATTTTATTTATTTATGTTGAGCCAGTGAGGAACACTGAATTCCGCTTGGAGTTGGCCAGTTTCAGTGAACAATGCTACATGGCAGTTGTGCTTAAGTAGTCAAGATGAGCTTGACTACCTGATTCTCTGGAAACCAATTCTGTTAATGTTGCAGTGATTCTTTTGAGGGAAATCAAACAGAACCTGTTAAGCTTTTTGACAATCTGGTAAACCTCTTAACATTAACTGGCAGCAGAGTAGTCATCCCTGTAACAAAAATGTCCTAAAGGGTGTATGACATCTCACCATAACTCAGCTACCATTTAAATAGCAGGTTTTTCTAACAGTTTTACATTAAAGGTCACTTGTAACAGGTACATTGACTACATTGCTGCTTTATGCAGCTCAAAGCTGCAAGCAGGACACACAGACCACCTAGAAGCCATCTAAAAAATGTCCATAGAAGAAGTGAGAGCAGCGATTAAGAGGATGAAGAGTGGAAAGTCGGTTGGACCAGATGACATACCGGAAGAAGCGTGGAGATGTTTAGGAGAGATGGCAGTGGAGTTTTTGACCAGATTGTTTAACAGGATTTTGGAAGGTGAGAAGATGCCTGAGGAATGGAGAAGAAGTGTGCTGGTACCGATCTTTAAGCATAAGGGAGATGTGCAGACCTGCAGTAACTACAGGGGTATTAAGTTGATCAGTCACACCATGAAGGTATGGGAAAGAGTAGTGGAAGCCAGGCTGAGAGAAGAGGTGACCATCTGTGAGCAACAGTATGGTTTCATGCCAAGGAAGAGCACCACAGATGCCTTATTTGCTTTGAGAATGTTGATGGAGAAGTATAGAGAAGGACATAAGGAATTGCATTGTGGATTTGTGGATTTAGAGAACGCGTACGACAGGGTGCAAAGAGAGGAGTTGTGGTATTGTATGAGGAAGTCAGGTGTGTCGGAAAAGTATGTGAGGGTGGTGCAGGACATGTATGAGGACAGTGTGACGGCAGTGAAATGTGCAGTAGGTACGACAGACTGGTTCAGGGTGAAGGTTGGACTGCATCAAAAATCTGCACTGAGCCCTTTCCTGTTTGCAGTGGTGATGGTCAGGTTGACGGACAAGGTCAGACAGGAGTCTCTCTGGACTATGATGTTTGCGGATGATATTGTGATTCGTGGTGAGAGTAGGGAGCAGGTTAAGAAGAGCCTGGAGAGGTGGAGATATGCGCTGGAGAGAAGGGGAATGAAACTCAGTAGGAATAAGACAGAATACATGTGTGTAAATGAGAGGGAGGGCAGTGTAGTGGTGCGGTGCGGTTGCAGGGAGAAGAGCTGGAGAAGGTGGAGGAGTTCAGGTACCTGGGGTCAACAGTGCAAAGTAATGGAGAGTGTGTTAGGGAAGTAAAGAAAAGAGTGCAGGCAGGGTGGAGTGGGTGGAGAAGAGTGACAAGAGTGATGTGATAGTAGGGTATCTGCAAAAATAAAAGGGAAAGTTTACAGGACTGTGGTGAGACCTGCGATGTTGTATGGATTAGAGACAGTGGCATTGAGTAAAAGACAGGAGGTGGAGCTGGAGGTAGCAGAGCTGAAGATGTTAAGGTTTTCGTTGGGAGTGACAAGGATGGATAAGATTAGAAATAAGTTTATTAGAGTTTATTATTGTTTTGGTGACAAGGTGAGGGAGGTGAGATTGAGATGGTTTGGACATCTGCAGCAGAGGGACATGAATTATATTGGTAGAAGAATGCTGAGGATGGAGCCACCAGGTAGGAGGAAAAGAGGAAGGCCAAGGAGGAGGTTCATGGATGTGGTGAGGGAAGACATGCAGGTAGTTGGTGTAAAAAATGCAGATGTAGAGGACAGAGGGGTATGGAGACGGATGATCCGCTGTGGCGACCCCTAATGGGAGCAGCCGAAAAAAGAAGCAGCAGACTGTGTAATATACAGTAGGTTTACTGGTGGAGCTATTTTGTATTTTGTGTATTTGTCTTACACTGTCTTACCCTGTATTGTGTTGTTTTGCACTGTCTGTCTTGCACTGTTTGAACACGATGCACTTTATATGGCGACTTGACATTTCAACATTCGCATGCTGTGGCCAAGGGTTGACCTTAATATTAAATGTACATCTGTCAGTCTCAACCTACTAACTGGATGTTTAACTTATATTTTACAACATCTGAGTTCACTAAGCACCTTCAGTAAGGACTTTATTTAAAAAAAAAAAAAAAACTGTAAGGCGGGGAACCACCCACTGGTCCAACGGCGGTTTCCAGAGGCGTGGCGAAGGATTCTCGCGCGTTCTAATCTTTCCTTTCACATTAGATAATAAGATTTGGATTAATGTATTACTTCAATTTTTGTTATTGACCTCTTATCTGACTCCATTTAGATAAAACAATAAATATTTGCATAGGTTGTTATTTTACTAATAGTATAATTTTGATGGATGTTTGTCTAGTTATTCTGATTAAGCTCTGGCATTACACTCGTTCATTCGGTTCACACAGTCGCACAAAATCCTAGTATAGGCCTCATAATTAATATACTGGTTTACGGTCATAAGCGAATCAGTATTGGTCGCTGCCAGAGGTTGGACTATATGCTTAAGCGGCCGCTTTCTGCGTGCTCAACTTTAAACATACTTTATTTAGTCCCCTTAGAGGTGACACTTAATTATTACAACAATTATTTCTAACCACAGATAATGAATAGAATAATATTGAAATAATCAGAGGTTGAGGCTGACCCTATTTAGAGTGATCAGTAATGTTACTCTAAACGGAAATACATATTGTTAGCCTCCACGCTTCTAAGTACACTTAAACTAACGCCAAGTGCTAGTCGTATCTCTAAAACTCTCAGCTGAAGTATCATTCACTATCTAACTGGGATTTAGGCCGATTCTAGCCTGATATTCAGTCCTTACGGTAACTGCGGATGCAACGTTATTACTTGCAGTGTCAACATTTACCGAGCAACACAGAATAAAATCAAACATAATTATTTATTAACCAGGTAAGAAAATCACAATTCAACGCCAATTTATAGTTCAATTAAAATACAACATAAATACAACCAATAGTATTTACATTTAAACAAGAAATATAAAACCTTTCATACCTGGTACAAGACGACACACAGTAATCGTGTGGGAGATCTGTTTACAGATTCCCTGAATTGTTGGTCAGTTCTCCTTAAATACCCAGATAGAGTAAGCATTTTGTGGGCATTTATTTAGCAATGGAAGTTTGCATTGATTGGTTCTTACAGACCTGTGGGAGGCACCTCGCCTGTATACATCTGTAGTGGGGTACGCCCCTTGTATAGAGGTATGTTTTCTTTAATTTCATTAAAACCCTTTTTTATTATTTGTTCTATTGCTATGGGAATTGGACCTGTGTACCAGTCGCGATAAACCTTTGTAAAGAAATGAAACATGAACATTTTCTGTTGTTATTTACATGTGATATGACCTTTCTTACACATAAACATCTGGTGTGTTGTAGAATGTCCTGTGTTCAGGATGTAACGGGAAAAGGAGGGGTAGAGGGGTCAGACATTTGTCTGCGGATCTACCATTGATATGGAGATGTGGTGTTTGATAATCAAGGGTGGCTCCGGGGAGCCTACCGTAGTCCAGATAACGTCCTGGTTCTCGAGAGGGGTGTTGGCCCCCTGCCGTGAGTCCTGGAGGAAACGTGTTTTGTGTCATAAAGAGTCCTTTTGATGTACTTGTTGCTTTGGTTCACACCCTGCTCTCTCAGGCATCCATGCTGTGTTCTCGGGGCCGCCCTTTTGGTCAGGATCAATCAAAATGTCTTACAAAACCATTACACAAAATATTTTCTATACAATTGTGTTTTTCAGTCCTTAACAGTAACATGCTTTAAAACTCTAAAGCTCACAAAACATGATCCCATCTTAAAATAAAGCAGTGAATGGATTTCAGTTTCTTTGCCATTCTATTGAAATTAATTTACATTGTGCAAAATATTTTCCATGAGTCACATTTCTCACTTCTTAACAGCTATCTTCCTTTCAAATGCACAGAAAACATTGGTAGTTAAATGTAGTAGTGCAACCTGAAGTACATTAGGAGAACCTGAGAAATTAAACTAGACATTACAAAGATTTAGCAGAGGTAACAAACTAAAACCCTCTACCTTCAACATTGTTAAACTTTTTGGCCAATAAGCTGACCTTAAGATCATGGACTTTGGAGGAAATGTTCTTGTTATCCTCTAGCTCCAGGAAGATCTTCTGAAACACCTCAAAGGTGTATTTCAGTTTCTTTGGATAGCTTAGTTCTATGAATAAGGCCCATTAGGTAGGTGTAAGCATGTGCCCCATTGGGAATACCAAAAATAACTTCTGCTTCCTCAAAGGCTATTCCAGCTTGTTTCTCGAAAACTCCTCCCTGGCTTTGGTGACCACAAAGATGTTGAGTACAAATGATGTGAAGTCGTCTTGGATGGCTGCAGCATAATCATCATCCAAAACCTGTAAAATATACCAGAGAGAATTCAAACTACTTTTTGTTTGCTAATGTGAATAATGCATACAGCACTTTGCTCTACCTTTGATAATAGTTGCTGTAGTAAACCTGATCTATATACTTATGTACAATTTGAACCAGGAGGTCACTCAAAGATTACTGTTGATATTGTAGTTTTGAGCTGTGTTGCGTCGAATCAAGAAATGTGTGCACATCAGAAATGCATTTGTAAAACTTAATTCTTTTCACATGAATTTGCCTACATTTATAAACAATAACTAGGAGTCATGCATGAAGTGTAATTAATATATATATTATAAATATATATATGTATAAAAAATTGCAGATATAAAATTACTGCAATTTCCGGACTATAAGCCGCTACTTTTTTCCCCATGCTTTGAACCTCGCGGCTTAAACAATGAATTGGCTAATTTATGGATTTCTTCCCGGGTTTTTCACCAGTTTCACAAGCTTCATGCCGCCAAAAAACTGAGCTCCGTAACATTAGACGGATGAAATTGCCGAAGGGGCAAAGGTGAACCAATTAAACTCTTTATATTAAATCAAGCACGCTCCCACTGAATCGGCCCACACGACATCATGAATATGGATGAGGTTCCTCTAACGTTTGACCTGCCGCTCACTCAGACTGTCAACAGGAAAGGCGAATCATTTGTCACGCTAAAAACAACCGGGCATGAAAAAAAACGCACTTCATCTGTGTTCTGAGCTGCACGGCATCGGAAGAAAAGCTTTTACTGACGGTGTTTTTAAAACGCACTGCGATGCCAAAAGAAAAACTCCCAAAGGAAATTGTTGTGAAAGTCAACAAGAATGGATGGATAACGGAAAGCGTAATGAATGAATGGCTGACGTAGTGTTACCGCAAGCATCCAGGAGGATTTTTTTCACAGGAACAAGCATTGCTCGTTTTGGACAGCATCAGGACCCACATAACAGATTCTGTGAAAGAAGCCATCAGAGGACAAACTCAATTCCAGCTGTGATTCCTGGGGGCATAAAGTATTTGCAGCCACTCAACATCAGTGTTAATGGTGTTCAGTGGGAGGCTTGGATGACAAGTGGGGAGAAATCCTTCACTAAAATGGGCTGCCTGCGAAGAGCAACTTATGGTCAAGTCTGCAAGTGGATCCTAACAGCGTGGAACATTATCAAAAAATTTACTATAATCAACTGTTTTCAAAAGGCTGGACTGCTGCGTGTTCCATGAGCTCGGCCAGGAATTTGCCTCCAGATGAAAATAACGAGAGTGTCATTCATGTGTAGCCTCAGTATGAATTTATAAAAAGTCAGAAGAAAAAAAATTTACTTTGCTTACCTGGTAGTCCTTGATTAACTCCTCTGACTTTTCACCAAAGGTGACAATGAGACCTCTGATCACAATTTTATTTCGAGCCTCAAGGCAATATAAACGAAACATGAGATTACCGTAAGAACAGATATCAAAATGCTACAACATAACTAACTTCTAGAATGTAAATTATATTAATATTTGTGCTTTAATATGTAGTGGCTCAAAAGTTCTTGTTTCGGGGGCAACAAATGAACAAATCTTACAAATCCAGCCCATATTATCCAGATGCAAATTGGTTGAACTCATTTGCTGGTAGCAGTCAGAAATTCAGTTAGCCCATTTAGTTGTATCTGCCTCTCTGTCTGCTTGTCAGTAATCAGGGTTTTGTCTTTTTACTTGTTTTGCTCGACCTTAGTGCAGCTTTTGACACCATTGATCACACTATACTGCTTGCTAGACTTGAGGGTGTTGTTGGAATAAAGGGCTCAGGTCTTATTTGACTGATCGCCATCAGTTTGTTGATGTAAATGGTGAGTTCTCCACACTTTCTGAGGTAAAGTTTGGTGTTCCTCAAGGATCTGTCTTAGGCCCACTGCTTTTCTCTAGATATATGCTGTCACTAGGTGAAATTATAGACGAACATGGTCTTCGCTTCCATTGCTTTGCTGATGATACATAGTTGTATATTTCAGCAAAGCCAGATAAGCGAGATCAGCTTAATGTTGAGAAGTGTGTAAAGGACATTAGACAGTGGATGCTTGATAATTTTCTTCTGCACAACTCGGATAAGACGGAAGTACTTTTACTAGGACCACATGCAGCTAGAAGCAATCTTTCTGATTACGTAGCATCTCTGGATGGTGTTTCTGTTTCAGCATGTACGGCTGTCAAAGACCTTGGTGTTATTATTGACCCTAGTCTTTCCTTTGAGGCTCACGTAAATAATATCACCAGGATCAGCTTCTTTCACATTAGAAATATGTCGTTACAGGATGCAGAAAAACGTCTAGGTTACGAACGTAACCCTAGTTCCCCGAAGAAACGAGACGCTGCGTCGAAACGCTATGGAAACGCCCCTGCGTGACCACGCTATGAACCACGTGTGAAATCTAGCCAATAGACAAGCAATGTTATGGAAACCAGGAAGCTACAAGATGGCTGTGCGGTGGTAGCAACATTAGCTTCTGCAAAGAGAGTAGGTAAGCGCCGCAGGGAGTGTGGCACGGAGATGCAGCGTCTGGGTTACGTTCGTAACCTAGAGACATTTCCCTTCAGGAACTCGAGCTGTGTCAAAGCGCTATGGGAACGAGTGTCCAAACATGCCACACTGACCAGACCCTGCCGAAAGAGTGAGGGCCTCGGCACCAACACGCAGAACAGAGGAGCCCGGGGTGGCTCTGAGGTCAAGGCCATAGAACCTGACAAAGGTCAGTGGGGTGGACCAACCCCCAGCGTCACAGACATCTAGGCGCGACACTCATGCGGATCTGGCCGCAGAGGCCGCCACACTCCGGCGGGGTGAGCCCTGACCTCGATTGGAGCGGGGACCAGGACTCGCAGCCGAACAACTGCACTGACCACCTCCAAGGACTCGTCCTGTGGAGATAAGCACACAGTGCTCGCAACCCCTGTTTATAGCCCCCGGCCAGGTTTCGTAACCCCTGGTCGGGGGCTATAAACATGACACATCGTGTGGGAGCACCCAGCCACGTGTAAAGAAACACTCCGGCCATGCCAGGGGGCAACTCCAGAAGGGACAAGGCAACTGCCAAGTCCCAGACAGGCACTCTGAGTTGCGTCCCGGGCCACAGCCTCCGGGCGCCGTGGAGGAAACGTGTCACCAATGGGACCTACCCAGCGAACACGGAAACCCTCAGGGTCGAAGGGGTTAACCCTGCGGCAAACTGTACCTGCAAAAACACCAGAAATGAACCGACCTCGTGGAGGGAGCTCTGGAGTGGAGAAGGGCCTCTACTACCTCGGTAGAGAGAACAGCCGCTATGAACCGTGCCCCCTCAGGGGCAGTCCCAGGATGTAACCGGCTCTAAATGAGAGGAGTTCGTCCCGGGACCACAAGAGGACCTCCAGCGCCAGTTGCTCGCAAGGGCGAGACCGGAGGGCCCCCAGGTGGTCGATGTACGAGACCACCGCAGTATTGTCCGTGCGGACCAACACATAGCGATCTCTAAGGACTAGAAGCAAGTGTTGTAACCCCAACAACACTGGCAGCATCTCCCGGCAACCTATGTGCCACAAGAGATGCGGGCCGCTCCACAGGCCCTGGGCAGAGTGGCTACTCATGACCGCTCCCCACCCTGTGAGGGAAGCGTCCATCGTTAGCGTTACGCAACGACAAGGAGTCCCCAAAATAGGGGCCTTAGGACAGAACGTAGGGTCCTACCATGCAACCAAGGCTCAAAGGGCACACCGTGAGACTTTGATGGGACGATACAGACTCCCTCAGGGGGAGAACCCGCCTGCCCCGGAGCCACCACTGGAGGGGCCACATGCGGAGAAGGCCGAGTGAAAATACACTGGACGCAGCCGACATGAGACCCAGCAGCCCCTGGAACTGCCTCACAGTGACTAGGTGGCCCGCCCCTACCCTCCTGACTGCAGCGAGGATGACTACAAACTGGGCGGGAGACAACCGTGCCTGCAACTGGGCCGAGCTTCCCCTAATACTCATCCACCTTGGAAGAAGAAATACGGAGCACCGCGTCACACACACCGGGAAAAGAACTGATACCAAACGAGCACTCACCCCGGGGAACGGGAGCTCGGCTAGCAGCCGGGAGCGCATAGCCACACAGCTAAAACGCTAACAGCCGATACCATCGAGAGCTGTAGCCTCGGAGGAAGAATACGGAGCACCGCGTCACACACACCGGGAAAAGAACCGTTACCAAATAAGCGGTCACCCCGGGGAACGGGAGCCACACGGCAAAACGCTAACAGCCGATACCATCGAGAGCCGAAGCCGCGAGGGAGAGCGTTTAACGAAAATTCACCCACCTCGGAGGAAGAATACAGAGCACCACGTCACACGCACCGGAGAAGGAACCGCCAAACGAGCCGGGAGCGCATAGCCGCACGGCTAAAATGCTAACAACCGATACCCTCGAGAGCCGACTAAGCACGCTCCTAAGCTAAGCAAACAAATACATCGGCTGCGTGTCGTTTACGCGACGTCGCCTGTTTATGACGTCATGGCTTGCCTATTGGCTATATTTCACACGTGGTTCAGAGCGTGGTCACGCAGGGGGGTTCCCATAGCATTTCGACGAAGCTCGAGTTCCTGAAGGGGAACTAGTTCATGCTTTTGTTACATCTATATTAGACTACTGTAATGCTTTACAGTCTGGGTGTGCAAATAAGTGCATAAATAAGATTCAGTTAGTTCAGAATGCAGCAGCAAGAGTCCTCACTAGATCTAAGAAATATGACCACATCACTCCGGTTTTAATCAGTCTACACTGGCTCCCAATCAAATCTCACATTGATTGAAAAAAATACTACTACTGACGTATGAAGCACTTAACGGTCTCGCACCACAGTATCTGAGTGAACTTCTGTACCAGTATGATCCTCCACGCCTACTTGGATCAAAAGGTGCAGGCTATCTGTTGGTTCCTCAAATAACGAAGACTACAGCAGGGGGCAGATGTTTCTCTTATAAAGCCCCACAGTTATGGAACAGCCTTTTAATTAATGTTTGGGATCCAGACACAGTCTCAGTGTTCAAGTCGAGGTTGAAAACACATTTATTTAGTGAAGTTTTATACTGTTTTTGCCCCTCTCCCCTCCATGGATCTTTCCACTTTGTCCAGGCCTGCCTCTGGATAGTGTTCTCTTCGACTGAGGCCACTTTGTGCAGCTTGGGACGGTTTCTCATCAACGCCTTGGGTGGTTCCATGAAATTGTGGACTAAGAACGGGCACCTTGAAAATGTAGTATTTATTTCTATTTACCAGGTCAATTGTGTGTGACCTTGTTTAGAGCACGGGGCTCAAAAACGAAACTTTTCCGTTGGCTCAACGTACAAAAAATGTATTGAAAAATAGGACAGCAAATAATGTATACAACAATCAAACACCTAAACATAAAATAATTGATACAAGTAGCTCATCCAAAATTAGTCCCAGCTCTCAAAGAGGTCAACAGCCAGCTCAAATCACTAGCTATGATAACTGCTTTCGTTTCATGTGGCAAACCTTTAGGCCTAGGGGGACATCCCTCTTACATTAAACACTAAAAAAAGAAATAACCACAATTCAAATAATAATACACAACTCAAAACATACCCCTTCACTCATAACTACAAAAAGAAAAACACAGCAAACTTAAATCCCATACACAAAGGGATACACACACACACACACACACACACACGACAAGCACCATCAGTTAAGCTAGGGACATAAGGCTGGGAAGGAGTCATCAATAAAAACAAAAAACCAACAAAAAAAAAAAAAAACCCTAGCCAACCGGACTCGTACACAAACAATTCATACAATACACGAGCTGCCACCATGCAGCACACTCCTGAGACCGGCCAACCAGGGGACCAAACAAAAACAACACGGGAGAAACAGCAATTGACTTAAATCTAATACAGAAAAACTAAAATTAACCATACATCATATGCTTTAAAACACTAAACATTTAAAACCATGGTTACCAACTGCACACTCACTATTATTTAATTAAAATATTTTTAAAAAATTTACCTTCATTTGCAGATAGCAGATAAGTCAGTTGATGTTCAAGCATTTATCCAGATCTGATTTTAAACACATTCCTAAAGAGAAATACAAATAATAACTTTCATGTCATCTTGTTTAAAAAAAATGAGACAAAGCCCATATATTTACCTACACCAGCAGATGTCAACATACAGTCATCATTGCTCATTTTTATTTGCATCTAAATAAACAAAAACAATTTTCCCCATACAATCAAAATAAATCCCTCTAAATAGACAAATTAAACAAACTAAAGTAACAAACTTGGCCTACCTCCTCTGAGGCGAATTCAAACATAACCAAAGAAACCGCAGCACTATATCCCATGTGCTTTTAAAACAAGGCCCACATTTCGAGGCCTCTTGCCAGTGCCTGCTTAAATAGTCTTTGGATATTTAGCCAACCACACCCCTACGCTTGCCTGGCTACATGATACAAAAAAAAAAAATTCAAACCCGATCTAAAATTTTCTGACAGAGGCAGTGTGAAAATAAAGATGTTGTATATGCAGCTAATTGCTACTCCTGCTTATCATTTATAATGTAAACATCCATTATTGATATGAAATTAAACACAAACTATATGCTGTATTATCCTTATCGTGTGTATATTACCTTTCATGTTTAAAATTTTTTCTATTCTTGGCCTTATTTTATAGCCGCATGCTGATGCTAGTTTCAAAACTATTTAAATGCTACTTGAAAAGTTTCAATTACATGTGAAGCAACTAGCCACCTACCAGCATATCCACACAGTAACATTAGTTAGTAAATTAAATTAGATTAGATTAAATTAAATTCAACATTATTGTCATTGTGCAGGGTACATGTACAGAATAATGAATTGCAGTTAGCATCTAACCAGAAGTGCATAGATAGCCTATTTACAGTGTCTGTGTAATAAATAATGGTATGATGTTATACAGAAGGTGTAGTATATGTACATATAACTGAATAAGGGTATATATAGTGTGGTTTTTATATAAGTATGATACAGTATGAAGTAGTATGACAGATGTAGCTGTACAAAAGGAATGTCATTATGAATATATACATCTCTCTCTCTCTCTCTCTCTCTCTTACACACACACACAGAACACACTAAATAAATATGGATGTACATACAGAAGTGTAATTATAGTTTTTGGGTGGTGCAAGGATGCATGATTTTAAAGTGGTGCAAAATAGTGCAAACCACAGTAGAAAACTGACAGTGCAGTGGTGATTGTTAACACCATATTAGCTGTTCAGTGCAAAAAAAGCCATGGGAAAGAAGCTACAGGTACAACAACATTATATTCAAATTACATACAAAACTTTGTTTTGTACAATTCTAAAAATGTAAAGATAGGGGTAATTCTTACCTTGAGATTAATCTGTGTGTTCCTCTTGGTTTAGAATACACACAAAACATGATGGGAAGTATTCATTGAGTAAATTAAACAAGGTTATTGTTTAGAAGTTGTAGTTAAGAAGATTGTTTGGGATATATTGGATACATTTTGTAAAGAAAAAAATGCACATCGTCTTGTGTTTTGAACAAATGCAGATTATTTTAAAATTAGATATTTTAATGTAAAAATACAAACTTAAGATTTTATTGTTAATATCACAGATTTAATTAGGTAAAATTTACAACCGCTTAGATGCTGCAGTATAGATACAGTACAGATACAGAAGCAAATAGTGTGATAATAGATTATTAAATTAAAAATGGCAGTGTAGTTTTTCCAGAGTTAATATTTATTTTTCAAAAATAGTTGTTTTTGCTCTATTTTGAGTGCACAGAGTAACATGTGTCAGTAGAGTGGGAGCAAAATTTACTGTGACTTCTGCCCAAACTGGTTTCCTCACAAAGTAAATTTTTTTAATTTACTGTTAGTAATGTCACTGCTACTTGTGGGATTAGTCTTGGTATTTATTTTAACAGTATTCGCCTTTGTTTTGAGCTCAAATCATGTGTTTATTTTTTTTATTTTTTGCATATTACAGAGATCGCTTTTTCATTTTAACTTGAGAACTATGCTAGGTTAAATTTGAACTAAGTGAGACTAATCTTGAAAGCAAATAGATTACAAACGTTACAACCGTTAATTCACATCTTCAAAACTATCCAGCTGCCTATCAAATGTTTGTCCGCTAAATTATTGTGAGAAGCAGCTAGAGTTGTGCACCAAATGAACTTATTGTTCTGTTCATAGGAGCATTATTACAATAAATATATATTTACACTACATACATAACTCTGTCAACATAATAATTATAATATAATATTATTGCATCAGAAGGTCAGGTAAAACGCCCACAGCAACCACAGACAGGTGCGAGATCTGATGTTTAGACAGGCTTTTATTACTTTGGCTGAAAGGCTTGATTAACATTAAAGATATATAGATTATATCCACTGGTATCACCATTTATTTAAAACATCTGATTGACATCTGAAACCAAAGTTTATTTAAGCATTTGTTTCCTGATTAGAACTTGTTGCCAAAGCATCATTTTATGGTGCATTACCCCAGTTGTATGCAAAAAAATTGGACCACTGCTACATTGTTGATGCATGCGTTACAACGCAAAGCATAAAGTTTTTTGAAAAGCAGCTGAAATTAAAAAAAAACATAATAAAAACATTAGCAAAGAAACCCCAGTGCCAAATGGATTACATTTGACCCAAATGAAATTAGGTCCTGGAAAAATTTTCTCCTTGAATGAACTGGCACTTAGCGCTGCGATGGCTAAGAAACTTAATTTGCTTATGTGGACTAACATCCTAAATGTGTAATGGGTCAATTACAAGTAAAAAATTAAATGCCTATATTTCATGTAATCCTGAATATTGTTATCACATGTTGTAACACATCCTTTTAATAGCACTGCACTGAAAACGTTATGTTTAGTTTCATGCTTACAAAGTTTCACATTACCATAGAAGTACTTTGTGTTTCGGAGATTAATATTTTGTTGTTTGACATTCTAATGTCTTATGGTTGTGATTCTGATTTGTTTATTGTACCATATAGTTTTATTTAATTTTTCTTCGTCTCCTTTTATATTATCACTATCAATTCTGTTTTATTATTTCAGTATTATTGTTTTCATAGTTTTTAATTTTTTCACAATCACAAGTGAATTAAGTGTAAGTGTAATATTGTTTAAAGAGGAGCATACGGTTTGTTGTTGATTTTATTTTCAGACTGAAAATCTAGTTTTTTTTAGTGTAAAACATGAATAGTGTCATTCAGAAGTTCACTTATAATTGATTTATTATTGTTATAAATGAGTAAATTTGAAATTCCTCTGAACTGATTTCAAAAGTAGCAGAGTCAATTTCTTGTAGCTCTGAAATTATTAAAATACTACAAGAGGTAATTTTAAACAACACTAAATAAAGACAAATATCACAGGAAAGAGTAAAATACTAATACTACATTGAGCATGATTAACTCTGGAAAAATGACTATTAAATATTTGAGGAAATATTACTTTGGCAAATTTACGGTGTACCCTCATTTTAATAAAAATTCATTTAATAAACAAATTGCAGTCCTGCTACAAAAATACACTGAACAAGCACCAATCTCTGTTATGAAGTTTGCAATGTAGTGAACCGGTGTTTATTTATTTATTGATAAATACCTTTGTATTTTATCAGCACATTTCTACATAACTCTGGATAAGGGCGTCGGCTAAATGCCATAAATGTAAATGAGAGAAGATTCCACTGCTTGTAGTTAACAGAACAAAAAAAATCATTAATTGTTGTGAAACATGATTCTTTTTAGTGATGCAGAACTGCTAAAGTAATATATTAAAACCACTTTCACCTTTGTATAACTGTGTAAATGAACCATCATTTTCAGCTTTCTGGCAGAGGCCATCAGGTTTTTATTTAAAATATCCTGCTACTTCAAAGCATTCATAATGCCATGCACCCTAACAAGGTTCCCAGGGCCTTTGGAAGAGAAACAGGCCCACAGCATCACAGATCCTCCACCATACTTCACGGTGGGCATAAGGTGCTTTTTGGCATACTCATCTTTTGTTTTACGCCAGACCCACTTAGAGTGTTTGTTGCCAAAAAGCTCAATCTTAGTCTCATCTGACCAAAGCACACGATCCCAGTTGAAGTCCCAGTACCGCTTAGCAAACTCCAGACGTTTACGTTTGTGAGTGTTAGTGAGAAAAGGCTTTTTCCTTGCATGCCTCCCGAACTGCTTGTTGGCATGTAGAGAGCATCTGATGGTTGTTTTGGAGACTCTGTGACCCCAAGATGCCACTCTTTGATGCAATTCTGTGACGGTGAGCTTGGGAAATTTTTTTACTTCTCTTACCATCCTCCTCACTGTGCGTTGTGGCAAGATAAACTTGGGACCTCTTCCAGCCTTGTTTGTCACTGTTCCAGTTGTTTTAAACTTCTTAATGATTCCTCTGACTGTAGATACTGGCAAGTTAAGGCGAGTGGCTATTTTCTTGTAGCCATTGCCTGACTTATGAAGGTCGACACACATCTGCCTTATTTGAATGGTGTGTTCTCTTGTCTTTGCCATGTTGACAAATGGGTAAGAGAATTAGGCCTCTGTGTCACGTCATATTTATACCCCAGGGAAACAGGAAATCATGAATTACTAATTAAAAGTCCCTAGATCCCTGAGAGCTCCTCTGCGGTCCACAGAGTCTCCGAGAGCTCCCCTCCGGTCCACAGAGCCTCATCATCACTCATGCCTCCACTCTCTCTGAAGCTCCAGGTTTAACGAGGCACACCTAAAGCTCATCATCACTCCACCCCGCTCCTACATAAACCCCTCACTCAATCACTCACATTCACTCCCCGTTCGTTATTGTTTATGTTGGACTTCCTGTACTGCATTTTTTGGCGTTCCGGTTCTCCTACAGGACTTCTTTCATCCATTTCATCCGGACTCCAAAGTCCCGTACCGGCTGCTCTTCCCCTCCCTGTGCATCTCGGGTCAGCTACACTTCTCCCAATGCGCTACTCTGACTATCTCTCTCAACCTAAGGACTTCCGTGTGTATGTGCGCGCGTGTGTGTGTGTGCGTGTGTGCGTGTGTGTATCTCTCTCTCACGCATGCCATTAAAACCCGAGCGAGATGTACTCCGGCTTCTGCCTTTTGTTTTGCTCACACTGTGACACAAAGCATGTGTGTGTGTGTGTGTGTGTGTGTGTGTGTGTGTGTGTGTGTGTGTGTGTAATGTTAAATCTATGCAACATTATGCAATGTTGCATATATGGAAATGGAGACAAAAATATAGTAAATTTTGCCAACTTTCCACCACTGCAGATCTATTGACTGTTTAGAATAAAAGTTTTCAGTGGGAGACACATGTATGATGCTATCGCAGTGAAGAAAGAGAGCAAATTCACAGCTCATTTGATCTTTGTGGGAAGATAAACTGCCACGGTCACTGATAATAGCGTGAACGTTGTAAAAGCGTTCAGAATGTTTCAAGCTGATGATGAAGCAGAAAATGATGTAGACGAGGACGAGGTCATATTTACGGAATTGCACAATGTTTCACGAGATGACAGTGAGAGGTATATTCTCCCTCCACATAACCCGTGTGCAGCCCACACCCTTAACCTTATATACACGAACGATAGTTACATTTCTGATGGCGAAGGCAGATTGCAAAGCAGTGTACAGAAGTGCGACTGAAAAGTGTTCAGCCTTGTGGTCAAAATTTAATCGATCATCTTATTGTTCTCTAAGAAGGTATTAAGCATTTTAAATGTTTAGACCAAGAACCCAACGGTCACTCTGAAAGAGCTTCTGCGTTTCTCTGTGGAGAGAGGAAAACCATCTCTGCAGCACTCTACAAGCAGGCCTGAATGGTAGGAATCTCAGACCATGAGAAACAAAGATTGAACTCTTTGGCCTGAATACCAAGCATCATGTCAGGAGGAAACCAGGTACCGCTTATCACCTGGCCAATATCATCCCTTCACTGAAGCATGGTGGTGGCAGCATCATGCCTTGGGAATGTTTTTAAGTGACAGGAATTGGGAGACTAGTCAGGCTTCAGGGAAAGATGTCAGCATTGTACAAAGACATCCTTGATGAAAACCTGCTCCACAGCTCTCTGGACCTCAGACTGTAATGACAGTTCATCTTCCAAAAGGACAACAACCCTAAGAACACAACAAAGATAAATAGGAGAAACTGTCCAAAAATAAGTTTGCCAAGCTGGTAGCATCATACTCAAAAAGACTTGAGGTTAAACAAAATATTGAGCAAAGTCTGTGAATAATTAGTTACATGTGATTTGTCGTTTTTTTTTATTTTTATAAATTTACATTTATGGCATTTGGCAGACGCCCTGATACAGTCCAGAGTGACCTACAATTCACAATTAATACATTCATACAACTGAGCAGATATGGGATTAACTGCCTTGCTCAGGGGTCCAGAATTGGCAGAGTTAGGGTTAGGTGTGGTTGGGATCTGAACTCATGACCATCAGAGCCAATTTCGAATGCCATAACTACAAAGCTACCACCTCCCCACCAAAAAAAAAAATTAAAACTAAAATATGGGTTTATGTAATTTGTGTTATGCTTTTATTTACATTTTACAAAGAGTCACTGTTTTTAAAATTGGGGCTGTAGTAGAGTACAAGTGAAGGGAAAATTTAATGCAACCCCATCCAAGGACATCCTATACAGTTGTGTACTGAAAAAGTCAGGTGTCCAAGTACTTTTGTCTAAATTGTGTATTGTATTTTTCTTATATATCTTATAAATGGTACCCCATGTTGTATTAATCTTAAAAGTACAGTGGATTTACTGCTGCAAATATATAGACAATTGTGACTATAGTGAATATACTTAATACTGTCTTAATACTGTCTTACTTGTAGTTAATGTCAACAGTCTGCTACATTGACTAAGGACTACAGTTTGCTTCTGATCACCATCACTGTACCCCACAAGAATTGTTTATTTGTAATGAATTCGGACATTCAGTGCAACCCAGATGAGGATGGGTTCCTTCAGTCTGGTTCCACTTAAGGTTTCTTCCTTATGCCATCTCGGGGAGTTTTTCCTTGCCACAGTCTCCACCGGCTCGCTCATCAGGGACAAACTTACTAATTAAGATAATCTTATTCATTTTTATCACCACATTATCGGTGTAAAACTGCTTTGAGACAATGCTTATTGTTAAAAGCGCAATACAAATAAAAATATATTGAATTGAATATATGTGTTATTTAGTATACTTTGACAAATGTCTTTATTTCTTTAATTTTTTAACCATTCATTCCCTATACATAGGGCAGGCATTTTATTAAAAGAAAAGAAAAAAATATTTGTATACTGCTTTGACCAATGGACATTGTCTCAAAGCAGCTTTGCACAAATAATGTGGTAAGAAAGAATTAATAAGAGTGTTCTTTATAAGTGTATGTTTGCCTCTAAAGAACAAGCCAGTGGCAACTGTGGTAAGGAAAAACTATCCGAGATGGCATAAGAAAAATCCTTGAGCTAAACAAGATTCAAGAGGGAACCCATCCTCATCTGGGTGGCACCAAATGTCCAATTATTACACAATTTAAATCCTTTATGAGAAAATATCCCCAAGCTGCACAGAGTGGCCTCCAATTGAAGAGAACACCATCCAGAGCCTGGCCGGGATGAAGTGGGCAGATCTGAGGAGAGATGAGAAGAGGGGCAAGAACAATGGTCACTGGTACCTCAGGAGCATGTTTAACTCAACTGAGGGAGAGAGAGAGAGAGAGAGAGAGAGAGAGAGAGAGAGAGAGAGAGAGAAAAGAAGTGTAACAGGAAGAGAAAGATATGGATTATTAAGTATCCTTATTGTTGTATAAAAGTTGTGGCACTGTGCAGTTGGGGACTCTGGCTAGCTAAGATTTGCTATGGCAGCATAAATAAAAGGGAGAGCCAGAAGGTAACACAGACATGAGGGATTTCTAGGATAAGAGACAGCCCACCACATCAACATTACAAACCTGAGTGAAAGCATGAGAGTAAGGGGCAACAGCATCCAAATATCAGAACACTCTATATCCATGATCCCTCCAGATCTACTCCTTTACCTTTAAAAATTAAAAAAAATCACAAGTCAAAAACTTGACTAAATAAATATGTTTTCAGCCTCAACTTGAACACTGAGACTGTGTCTGAGGCCCAAACAGTAATTGGAAGGCTGTTTCATGCATGTGGTCCTAAAACATCTTACCCGAGTTTAGCAGAAGGAAGTTATCAAGAATCCACTCTCATCTGATTTTGCTGAAATATACAACTGTGTATTATCAGCATAGCAGTGAAAGCTAATGTTTATGTCCAATTTTATCGAGAGGCAGCATATATAAAGAAAAAAGCAGTGGGCCTAAAACAGATCCTTGTGGAACACCAAACTTTACCTCAGAGAGTGTGAAGGACCATTTACATGAACAAACTGATAGCGATCAGTCAAATAAAACCTAAGCCTGAAGAGAGCTGGTCCCTTTATTCCAACAACATTTTTTTAGGCTAGCAAGTAGGATAGTGTAATCACTGTTGTCAGAAGTTACATTAAGGGTAAACAAAACAAGTAAAGAGACAAAACCCTAATCAGAGTGCAATAACAGGTCATTTACCACTGCAACTAGCACTGTGTCTGTGCTATGATGAGGCCTAAATTCTGACTGATACATTTTCAAAATGTAATTCCTAAGTAGATGTCAGCAGAACTGCTGTGCTACAACCGTTTCTGAAATCTTGGATATAAATGGGAGGTTTGATATTGGCCTGTATTTGGACAGCTGACATGGGTCAAGGTCAGGTTTCCTCATTATGCCAGTTTGAAGGATTTAGGTACATAACCAGTGCAAATAGAAGAGTTTATTTTCTAGAACATGTTTAATTACTTCTGGAATTATCTTCTTGAAGAAACTTTTAGGCAAGAGATTGAGAATACAATAAGTTGATGATTTTGATGAGGAAAATAAACAAAATTAAGTTATTCTCTTGAATGGTTATAATTGCACTGCTGTCTACATGGTTATTTATAAAATAGTTTTTCATTTATATGAATTGTCTGGATTAATTGTCTTGTTTTCAACTTTATTAAGTTTATAAACTTTTTAATACCTATTGATGGTGTGCATGTTAGTGCAGTGCTTTTATTTCCTGTTAATTTTACTACTGTGCTGAATAAAAATCTAGGATTATGCTTATTTTTTTCAATTAGGGTAGAGAAATATGCTGATCAGCAGCACTTAGAGCTCTTCTATAACTCAGGAGGTTCTCCTTCCATGCTATTTGAAATACTTTTAGGTTGGTCAAATTGGTCAATCTTAATTTCCAAGTGGTCTGTTCTCCCTGATGTTTTTGATTTTAAGGGAAGCTACATCATCGAGAGCAGGGGTGCACACACTTTTTCAGCATGCGAGCTACTTATAAAATGACCAAGTCAAAATAATGTACTTACTATAAAAATGGTTAAATAAATATCTATTTTGTATGTCATGTGATCTACTACACTACCTTTCGTATCGAACGGTAGATCACGATTGACATATTGGGCACCGTTGATTTAGAGTGTAACAGAACATTTATTCTAGACCATCAATGGCCCAGTCGAGCTCTGCAAGGTCAGACTGAGATCTAATTAATGCAGACAACTCCGGAAAATGATTGAAAAAACTCACTGATGTAGTTGACGTAAATGTATGCTTAACATGGTGAATGTGGCAAGGTACTTATCCTATAACCGATCGATCCTGACTGATGACTCCTGAGTTTAGCCTGTTTGTCTGCTCGCTGGCCTTGGTTCTGGACTGGTTAACTAGTGCTTTTTAAGACTATGAATGAGAGCAGCACCTTCCCTAGTGGAATTACCTAGTGAGTGGGTAATATACCGGGAGGCAGGGCACCGGACAGAGCAGGTCAGGTTTACCTAACCTGTGCTGCTGGTGCCCCTAAAGGTCTAGTTAATTTCAGGTGATTCAGAATAGAGCCTCCTTTAACCAGAGCTCTTTCAGGTTTCTAAGCGAGTCCTTCACTTAGGAGAGAAAAGCTGTTGGACACGTGAAGCAGAGAGGAATGATGCTTCCATGGGCGAGCCTTAGCATTAGCTTTGGCTTTGTGAGTATACCGCCGAGTTGTAACCCACTTGCTCTGCTGCGAAGGCTCTAATGCAGGGAATGCTAAATCCAACTAGGGCATCCAGGCTTTCCTCTGCAGAACCTGGACTGCTCTCGTACTCACTAATGCTCTTTAGACTCTGGATGTGCTCGTCTAATGCTAGGATCTTTTACGTCAAAGAGCTAACTAATTTACACTACTTACAGATATAATTATGGTTAGCTTCAGAGAAGGACTGACTATACATGTCACACTCCACTGAATGAGCTGGATGCTCCCCATACCACTAACTGCTTTAAAACAGGCTCTTCCAAATGAAGAAAAGAAGATATTGGATAATGTTCTGGTTTATTTTATGAGCTCGTGAATGAGTCATTGTTGGGCTGTTGGAGTAATTCACCACTATTCAAAGTTTTCTTCATCTGTGAATAATGGCTCTCACTGTGGTTCGCTAGAGTAGCAAAGCTTTAGAAATGGTTTTGTAACCCTTTCCAGACTGATACTTATTAATTGTCATTATAAATGATGTGTACTTATGTCCCTGCTCTTACACGATCTGATTGGGCAGCTTTGTAAACCACAGATAGCTTTAAGTTTAACAAGCAATCCATCAGAGAACTATATATGTATTTAAATCACGTTTTTAAGACTAGTTATTTTTTTTTTGTCTACAGTGAGTGTGGGACTGCTTCTGCTATTTTTGTAAGATATTAGAAAACACTGCTTATGTAGTACCCACAATACATTTTGCATCCAAGTAAAAAGATCATGTGTGTGACTGAGTGTGTAAAATTTAGTTTCATTTATAATGAAAATGCATTTAAATCACTAATATTGTCAGAGAACCACCAGCCACGCCTCCCTCCTTCACTCAACACTCTCGCTCAGCCTCTCCCTCCTACTAATCACCTACACCTGTCTAATCTGGAGCCACCATTGATCCGCCTCCCCCGGAGGTGCTGTACCAACCCTCCGTTTACTTCGTCTGAGAGATTCTGGACTTGCAATGTCGGGACTCCACCCTAGAATACCTCGTCGACTGGGAGGGGTACGGACCAGAGGAGCGCTCATGGGTCCCCAGACAAGACGTCCTGGAGGAGTTTTACATTATTCACCCTAACCGTCCCACACCCTGTGGTCGCGGGTGTCCCCGGCCTCAGGAGCCGCCCCTGGAGGAGGGAGTAATATCAGAGAACCACCAGCCTAGCCTTCCTCTTTTACTCAACACTCTCGCTTAGCATCTCTCTCCTACTATTCACCTACACCTGTCCTCCATTTACCAGTCCTCTTTATAAGGTCCCTATTCCCCTTCACTCACCGTCCGATCTACTAGTTATGACCGTAGATCACCCAGACTACCTACCGCTCTTGTTCCCTGTACTTCCATGCTCCTGACTACGCTTCAAAGGAAGCACTCAGTTAAGTTTACCATTTGCTACAGTCCTATGTCAAGCTCCCTAGTATTTGCATGTTCAGACTGTTGCATCTGTTTTACTTCCGGTTTCTGACGCATGGTCTATCTGTGACAAATATACATTCTATCTGGAAATTATTACATTGTATCTGGAATTAATCCAAAATAGATACAATATATTTTTTAAATGCATTCTACAAACAATACCTGATAATGACAACATAAAAAAAGTGTTTGAAATTTTAGCTAATTTAAGAAAAATAAATAAATAAATAAATAAAATACATGTTCATAAATATTTGAAGCCTTTGCCTTTTGGCCCCAATCTATTGTTTAAGAGCTTTTGGCACCAATTACAGCCTCAAGCCTTTTTGAGTTTGATGCTACAAGCTTGGCACACCTATTTTTGGGCAGTTTCTCTCATTCTTCTTTGCAGAACTTTTTAAGCTCCATCAGGTTGGATGGGGAGCGCCGGTGCACAGCCATTTTCGGATCTCTCCAGGGATGTTCAATCGGGTTCAAGACTGGGCTCTGAGCACTCTGGAGCAGGTTTTCATCAAGAATGTATCCTGCTGCCTTCATCTTTTCCTTGATCCTGACTAGTCTCCCAGTTCCTGCCACTGAAAAACATCCCCACAGCATCATGCTGCCACCACCATGCTTAAGTGTAGGGATGGTATTGGCCTAGCATTTGCCTTTTACTTAGGAGTGGCTTCTGTCTGGTCACTGTACCATACAGGCCTGATTAGTGAAGTGCTGCAGAGATGACTCTTCTTCTGGAAGGTTCTTCTCTCTCCACAAAGAAACGCTGGAGCTCTTTCAGAGTGGCCATCCGGTTCTTGGTCACCTCACTAACTAAGGCCCTTCTCCCCTAATCACTCAGTTTGGACATCCAGGATGTTCTAGGAAGAGTCCTGGTGGTTCCAAACTTCTCTATTTATGAAGGATGAAGGCTACTGTGCTCACTGGTACCTTTAATGCTTTAGACATTTTTCTGTACCCTTCCCAACATCTGTGCCTCAATACAATCCTGTCTCTGGGGTTTACAGACAATTCCTTTGACTTCATGGCTTGGTTTGTGATCTGACATGCACTGTATTTACTGAATTTAGAAAATAAAACTGAATTTACCAATGGTGGACTCCAATCAAGTTGTAGAAACATCTCAAGAATGATTATTGGAACAGGATGCACCTGAGCTTAGTTTGAGTGTCATGGCAAAGGTTGCAAATACTTATGTACGTGTGAATCCATTTTTGAATAAGGCTGTAACATAACATAACTGTGGAAAAAGTGGTGCGCTGTGAATACTTTCTGGAAGCGCTATAAGTAGCTAAATGTTGTTGGTAGGTAGCACAGTTGATGAATTATGCAAATAATTGCTAATTTGTCATCAGAATATAGCCTACTGTTGATTAATAGTAACTTGTAACTTAAGGACATTACTCATAATCACACACTCCAGTGCTAAGGATATTTCTTACTCTCCGTTGTTTGTAATGTTGTAATGATTTATAATTATATTCTTGGTATGACTAAAATTAGAATGGATTCCATTTTTGAATCTGGATGAATAAATTTTATTGTGATTACCAAGCATACACTGTATAGAACAGGATTTCTTAAAATGGGGTCTGCAACATTTTACATGTATAATGTCACAAAATTTGGCAAAATTGGAGCACATTGTGACATGGACTGGTGTCTGTTAAAAAATGTGGCTAATTAATAAGTGTGTGTTCTGCATGTTTCTGTGTTTCATTTACTACATATTTAGAAACAGCATGATGTTTGTGGTCATGGTTTCCAGTGTTCCATATCACTCTGAGAAAATCAACACATGAACTTCATCTCCAGAGCTGCTATAAAATCATCTCACAAGCATTTCATTATTTAATTTGGTAAAAACTAAATCTGATACACACAGAAACTTAAAGCTCCTTCCTACAACCCATCAAAATGAATTCTCATTTTAAGAAACAATAACATTAATATTGCACAGTATAAAGTCCTTTTTTAGAAAAATAACAAAACAAATTCCCACAATCATACAACAACTATAACACAAGATATTTTGAAAATGCATAAATTTTATACCGGAACGGTCAAAACTCGATTTACCAACGACCACCACAGGTATGGTTAGCCAACAGGGTACTGGAGAAAGTCGGGCTACTGTTGGCCAAAAGAGGAGAAGAAGAGGAGGAAGATGCCTACAGGGACAACAGGAAAAAGGTAGGAGAGTGGAGGTTAGGGTTTGTACTTTAAATGTTGGTACTATGACGGGTAAAGGGAGAGAGATAGCTGATATAATAGAGAGAAGAAAGGTAGATATGTTGTGTGTACAGGAGAACAAGTGGAAAGGGAGTAAGGCCAGGAAAATTAGAGGTGGGTTTAAACTGTTATACCATGGTGTGGATATAAAGAGAAAAGTGTATGGGTGATCCTGAAGTTTAGTAAGAATGTAGTGGAGGTGAAAAGAGTGGGTTGTTAGATGGAGGAGAAGGAACAATTCTAGAGTGTGTGGGTGAACTGGTGGAGAGTGTACCTAGCAAAGAAAGATTAGTGATTGGGGCAGATTTTAATGGGCATGTAGATGAAGGGAGCAGAGGTGATGAGGAGGTGATGGTTAGGAAGGGCAAATGGTGTTAGATTTTGCTAAAAGGATAGAAATGTCTGTGGTATATATTTATTTTAAGAAAAAGGAGGATCATAGGGTGACGTACAAGAGTGGAGCAAGGTGCACACAGGTGGACTATGTTCTATGAAGGAGGTGCAACCTGAAGTGGATTGGAGACTGTAAGGTGTTGGGAGGGGACAGTGTAGCTGAGCAGCATCAGATGGTGGTGTGTAGGATTGCTTTGGAGAAGAAGAAAAAGAGGAGGAGAGTGAAGACTGAAAAAAGGATAAGATAGTGGAAACTGAAGGAGGAAAGACTGTAGTATGAGATTCAGGGAAGAGGTCAGACAGGGGCTCAGTGGTGGTGAAGATGTGCTGGATGATTGGACAACTACTGCAGGAGTGATAAGGGAGGCAGCTAAAAAGGTACTGTGACATCTGGTGCTGTGTGAGAAGTTGGAAACTAAGGAAGGAGAAAATAATTTGTACCAATTGGCCAGGCAGAGGGACCGAGCTGGGGAAAACGTGCTGCAAGTTAGAGCAATAAAGGATGAAGATGGAAATGTGTTGACTAGTTAGAAGAGTGTGTTGAGAATGTGGAGGGAATATTTTCAGCAGCTGATGTATGAGAAAAATGGGAGAAAGAGAAGGTTTGAGGATATGGAGATGGTGAAGCAGGAAGTGGATATGATTAGTGGGGAACCGAGAGCAGTACCAATTTTTAAGAATTAGGGTGATGTGCCAACCTGCACCTTGGAGGAGAATAAAGTTGATCAGTCACACCATGAAGTTATGGAAAATAGTAGTAAAAGCCAAGCCAAGGGATGATTTGACCATTTGTGAGCAACAGATGCAATATTTGCTTTGAGAATGTTGATGGAGAAGTATAGAGAAGGTGAGAAGGAGTTGCATTGTGTGTTTGTGGATTTAGAGAAAGCATATGACAGGGTTCCAAGAGAGAAGCTGTGGTATTGTACGAGGAAGTCAGGTGTGTCAGAGAAGTATGTAAGGGTGGTGCAGGACATGTATGAGGACAGTGTGACAGCAGTTATGTGTCGAAGTCATACAGGAGTCTCCATGGACTATAACAGAGTTGAAAATGCTGAGATTTTTATTGGGAGTGACGAGGATGGACAGGATTAGAAACAAGTTTATTAGAGAAACAGCGCATTTAGGACATTTTAGAGAGAAGGTAAGAGAGGTGTGATTGAGAAGGTTTGGACATGTGCAGAGAAGGGACATGGGGTATATCAGTAGAAGAATTCTGAAGGTAGAGCAACTAGGAAGGAGGAAAAGAGGAAGGCCGAGGAGGAGACTTATGGATGTGGTGAGGGAAGATATGCCGATGGTTCATTTGAAAGCCACAGAAGTTGAAGACAGGGGTTATGGAAAAGATGATCAGCTGTGGCGACCCGGGAGCAGCCAAAAGAAGTAGTTGTGTCCAAATGCAGTTTGACTAAAACAACCCTCTGTATATAAAGTAACAAAACATATATAATGATTCTGTTTACATGAATTTGTTTACTATTATAAAATAGATCTGAATTATTTTATTTGAAAAAATTTAAAATTTAAATAGTTCCAAGAGCAGCTAAGAGCATAAATTGTAAATCACACGCTTAATCACAGTTACAGTGGGGTAAAAAAGTATTTAGTCAGCCACCAATTGTGCAAGTTGTCCCAATTAAAAAAGATGAGAGAGGCCTGTAATTTTCATCATAGGCATCACTTCAACTATGAGAGACAAAATAAAAAAAATCTCATTCTTTAAAACATTTTTAAAGGATGTATTTGCAAATTATAGTGGAAAATAAGTATTTAGTCAATAACAAAAGGTAATCTCATACTTTGTTATATACCCTTTGTTGGCAGTGACAGAGATCAAATGTTTTCTGTAAGTCTCCACTTGGTTTTTACACACTGTTGCTGGTAGTTTGGCCCATTCCTCCATGCAGATCTCCTCTAGAGCAATGATGTTTTGGGGCTGTTGCTGGGCAACATGGATTTTCTATAGGGTTGAGATCTGGAGACTGGCTAGGCCATGCCAGGACCTTCAAATGCTTCTTACGAAACCACTCCTTTGTTTCCTGGGCGGTGTGTTTGGGCTCATTGTCATGCTGAAAGACCCAGCCACGTTTCATCTTCAATGCCCTTGCTGATGGAAAGGAGGTTTTCACTCAAAATCTCACGATACACGGCCCCAGTCATTCTTTTCTTTAAACGTATCAGTTGTCCTGGTCCCTTGGCAGAAAAACAGCCCCAAAGTATGATGTTTCCACCCCCATGCTTTACAGTAGGTATGGTGTTCTTTGGATGCAACTCAGCATTCTTTCTTCCTTCAAACACAAGTTGAGTTTTTACCAAGAAGTTCTATTTTGGTTTCATCTGACCATATGACATTCTGCCAATCCCCTTCTGGCTCATCCAAATGCTCTCTAGCAAACTTCAGACGGGCCCGAACATGTGCTGGCTTAAGCAGGGGGACACGTCTGGCACTGCAGGATTCGAGTCCCTGGCGGCGAAGTGTTTTACTGATGGTAGCCTTTGTTAATTTGGTCCCAGGTCTCTGCAGGTCATTCACTAGGTCCACTGGGAACCGTGTGGTTCTGGGATTTTTACTCACCGTTCTTGTGATCATTTTGACCCCACGGGGTGAGATCTTGCGTGGAGCCCCAGATCGAGGGAGATTATCAGTGGTCTTGTATGTCTTCCATTTTCTAATAATTGCTCCCACAGTTGATTTACACCAAGTTGCTTACCTATTGCAGATTCAGTCTTCCCAGCCTGGTGCAGGTCTACAATTTTGTTTCTGGTATCCTTTGACAGCTCTTTGGTCTTGGCCATAGTGGAGTTGGAAATCTGAATGTTTGAGATTGTGGACAGGTGTCTTTTAAACTGATAACGAGTCCAAACAGGTAACAAGTGGAGGACAGATGAGCCTCTTAAAAAAGTTGTTACAGGTCTGTGAGAGCCAGAAATCTTGTTGTTTTCTTTTTGTGGGTGACCAAATACTTATTTTTCACCATAATTTGCAAATAAATTCTTTAAAAATCAGACAAGTGATTTTCATGATTTTTTTTTTTTCTCATTTGGTCTCTCTCATCATTTTAAGTGGGACAACTTGCACAACTGGTGGCTGACTAAATACTTTTTTGCCCACTGTATAATTATGAGGGGGAATTGGAATATTTTCTGTAAATTAGCACAGGAATAGATGATATTCAGAGATCATATAAAGAGTGTCATTTTAGGAGTATTTAAGATTTTTCCTTTTGTGTCTTTTGGAGTTTCTACCTAATAAAGGGGACAATCAATTCAAATTGATTAATGGTTAAGTGCAGCCTGAAAGTCCCTTTGGTAAAAGGTGCAAATGTCTTAAGATTTATATTTAAGATGGAGACAAAACCGTACCATTTGCTTTTTTAAATAATTAAAATATTTGACAATATACTGTTACATATTGCCTCTACATGATGTGGTGCCAGCAAGTATATTTTTTGTAATAGGGCTTTAAACCTTTATTAAATTTCTTTTAATTAAAGAAGCTTGTCGAAAAGGTGAAGCTACAGTTAGGATAGCTTTGAGGGAAAATACAATTTCTGCATTTCTTAGCATCTTTAGCATGCACTTCAGAGACATGAAAACAAATGAAACCTTTACCAAACAAGATTATTTTATTAAAGTCATGAGATAAATATACAAACATCAGTTCAGCTGAAAACTTCATAGCTTCTCACAGACTTCTTAAAACAAGTTACATTTGCACTAAAAGTCAATACAAGGTTAAAGTGTTTATGCTCAGAGTTTATATATGTTCACTTTCATCTAATTTGCTGTATGAATAAAAAGTGGCAAACAGGTGTCTCATTTACAATTTTTTATTGAATGTATTTTGTTTTTATTGAATGCCATAGATTTTATTGTATGTCACTCAGATTAAACTCAGAATTAAGTTTATTCAAAGCAACATATTCCAAATCTAAATGACATTAGGAAAGGAAGACCTTTCACACAATCTATGGTTTTAGAAGAAATCTGCCGCTGTTGCTCTTTTCTTAGCTGCAGGTTTATTTTTCACACTCAGTACTGGAGACAGTGAAGTTGACTTCAGAACCCCTGACATAGGCATCTTCTTAGGGTCGAAGGCCACACGGGATGACCCGACAGGACTTACCAACAAGCTCCTGTCAGTCGTCTTAAATTCTGTAAATGATTGGAAAATACACTATAAAAAACTGTTCCTAAAATGATATTTAAAAATTAACATAGACTAGCTTCTAAACTTCACCTTGATAATCTGCATGTTGCTTATTTACAGTCTCATATTCTGACACTAGTTTCAGTCTAATCAAATCAGAAATTTGCGTCAATTCAAATGTGTAGTTTCACATAACATTACATATAACATTGCATCCTTGAATAGTTTTCGATATAAAAGTCAGTTTCCATCAGCTCTGATTAAAATGTGTTTTGTTTGCATTCATTTTAACCAGCAAGATTAGTTAAAAACTATTGTTCTACTCTACAACAAAGATCTCACTTGTGATAAACATAACACATTAACAAATGACACCAACAAGTTTACAATAAACCTACCAGTGGTTTTATTGTTCTTGAGCCCAAAGGTCACTTTCTTATTTTCAGTCTTCAATGTTTGGAATTTCTACCAAACAAAAAAAAAAGAATAAAAAGCATTAATATAAATAATAATATACAATATGGGTTGGCTTGGATAAACAATAGACAAAAGAAATTTCCAATGACTATTTAGAACTTGTCAGGTTTTCCTAAGCACTCTGACCAGACTACTAAGAACTTTATTAGGAACACTTATCTGTTCATTCATGCAATTATCTAATCAGCCAGTCTTGTGTTCGCAGTTAGCAATGCTGGGCATAATTTGTGATGCAAGATGGGCTGGTTTGAATAATTCTATGCATTGTCTCTAACCAGACTGGCTTGACAAAATTATGAGATATTTTGAGCTTGACATTTTTTAAGTAGTAGTATTTAACAAACAGTTCTTTTATTCAAGAGAGTTCCAATGCAACAATATCAATTTTGGCCAGACTTTGGTTTTAAAGCTACACAAATCTACACAGCTGAAGAAATAATATTTATACAATAATCCATAAACAGTTATATTTAATAAAGTGGAATGACAAGGCATGACAGTATTGAACATGCTAAAACAAAAACTTTAAACTTCTGTTTGTCATGAGTTTTTTTTAAGACACCTCCCTATATTTGTTGGTATTTTAGTAATTTATAGCCTGTTCCAAATGTTGTGTAGCAAACTTCAAAGAAGCTTTAACATGCCTTTACTGGATGCTGTACGCATCCCAAAGTATTAAAGTGTGTTTAATTTTGTTTAACTGTTGTGTCTTTGTTAGACACACAGAGAGTGAAAGGACAGTTCCTGAATGTGTGGTTCCCACAGTGATGCATGGAGGAGGAGGTGTGATGGTGCAAAGTGGCAATCAAAGCAAAAAATGGCTACTTTAAAGAATCAAAACTATAAAACATTCTGGATTATTTAACTTGTTTTGGTTTACTAAATAATTCCATGGTCCTTCATAATTTTTTCTTCAGTATTAATATATGTAAAAACTAACACTGAAGGAGAAGGTGTGTCCAAACTTTTGACTGGTACTAATATATATATATATATATATATATATATAAGGCTATAACCATTCACATCATTCACGTTTGCGGCATTTAGCAGACGCCCTTGTCCAGAGCAACGTACAAAAGACGTACATAATAGTGTTGTGGGGGCTATACCTTAATGCTGGTCAGAGGTGTGCTGTGCTTTGGTTCGGTTTTACAGAAAAGTGGAGTTGGGGGTTTTATTAGACCCTGAAATGAGACAAAGTCAGATTTTGGTGAGGCTTTTCCCATCTTCAGCTTCTTGGGGGTTACAATGCCCTGTTGCAAATGAACAAGAAAAATGACCAAGTCATAAAATTATGTGAATGTGGAAGGTAAGGAGAGCAAAACTTGATACAACAATAATATAAACATGATATACATTCATAACCTAATACTTACCCTGATTTTATAATTCTTTCCACTTATCTCGTTCCCTACATGTTCATTATTTTGAGACATTTCTGCCTCATCTGTCTGGAGCTTCCTCTTCTTTTTTCCAATTTTCATTGGGGTAACAGAGTTCATTTCAGTAGAGTGGTCTGGTACAACTGATTCTGCACTCTCGTTTGCAGCATTTTCAAAAATGTTTTTATTGTTTGTTTCTTTTACAGGCTGACTTTCTTGTTTCTTCAGGATTTTATTATTTTTGCATGTTGTGTCTGACTGGTTTTTAGCTTCAAGATCTTCCTGATTTGAAAAGGTCTGTTTGCCCTTTCCCTTTTTTTTCTTGGTGGCACTTGCCATCGGTCTAGACTGTGTTGCGCAATCTTCCTTAGATGTAGGATAGGAATGTCTGCTGATCTCGTCATTGTTGTGTTGATTTGTGTCTTCTAAAATAGATCTAATTGCTTCGTCCTCCAAGCTGGATTTCAGTTTTTTCCTATTCATCTTTTTTTGAGAGGCACTTGTCCCTAGTTGACTTTGTGCTGCATTGTCATCCTTGTCCACTTTCTGTGGTGTGCACTGCTTTTTCAACTTATCTCTAGCATTGGGTTCTTTATAAAATGCTACTGCTGAAGACTCCAACTGGCTCTGGAGAGAAATCTCTTCTGGTGTAATTTCCAGAATTAGTCCACTGATTTCTGGGTTCATTTTCTCTACCTCACTCATCCTCTTTTTCTTTTTTTTCTTAGTTTTCTCCTGAGTAAGAGAAATACCACATTTAGCCTGTTGAGTTTCCACAGAACTTTCTGCATGTGATGTCATTTCAGGCTTATGATTTGCATAGCTCTGGCCTAATGCATTTATATCTGTGCTGGTTTGAGTGCACCTAATGCCCGACATTGGTTTGAAACTTGTCTGCTTCATCACAGCTTCTTCACAATCATCAGTATTTGGTTCTCCCTCAGATTCCTTTAAATTAAGATGGAATTCATTTGTTCCATCTTCTCGCAGATTTTTTGAGATTTTTTTCAAGGCTTTACTTTTCCTCTTCTTTTTTAAACTGATACCAGCCTCCAGGTGGTGTTGCGAGTCTGATTCCATACACTGGGACACTGTTTCATGATCAGCTATTTCTGAGAACTTCAGCTGGCCGTCAACCACGCCTTTCTTTGTCAAATCTTGCTCTCTTGGAGTTCCACCTGTCTCCAGTGGAATATGTGATGTGTCCATGGCTTTGTCTGTATCAGTACATTTTTTATTCTCTTCAAAACCTCTCTTTGTTTTCTTAAAGTTCTTTGTGGGTTGGCTTAACAATGCACATGGCTTCTCTTTATCTTGGCAAGCTGCTGGGTGCAGGGGATAACATTAAATTACTCAGTGGCATGTAAGTTTATTGTTCTTGTAACAAAATTGTAAAAACTTTCAGCAAATTTAAATGAATTCAAAAATATATATACTATAATTAAAAGTCTTGAATATAACTATAGAATAAGTATATATTAGCATTAATATTCAATATGGCAATTGACAAAGCTTGAGAAGCATCAAAAACAGATTATATGTAAAAGAACCTGTAAATAGTCAGTAATCTTTTAAATTTTAGATAGCTTAGACAATTTAGCCTAATTTTAAAGCTACCCTTTAGCTACGATAATTTATGTATGCATTTATAAAAGGTTCAATATATCATATCACAACGCTGTCTGATTTCAGAGTTTCAATCAAAGTGATACAGTATATACTGATGCGCTTAATTTGTAGCGGAAACAATAAAAGTTCCCTCATCACACCATAAAACTTTCCATGAACTCATGTTCAAAACTGCTTTAAGAATGCAGTTTTGAAGCACGAGTTCATGGAAAGTTTTAAAAACCTACAACAGAAAGTTTTAAAAACCTACAACAGCTCATGACAACTGAAAAATCATCATTCACTCACATATAATGTTCATTAGAATCTCAATAAAAAGAGTACAATTAAATTCAGGTGAATTCTGTTGTGTAATTGTATGTTAATGTATGCATCTAACCATGTTCTATAATTCACAGATAACGATGCCATTATTGACACAATTTAAACACATAAAATTAAATGGAAAAAAAAAAGGATTGTTTCCAAGGCAATAAAACATTTGATATCACATTCATTCCCCTGAAAGGACTGAACACATTTACTCAGTCACCTTTGCTCTTCTTAGCCACCATTTCATCTCCAGTTCTGAGGCTCTCATTTCTTCTCTTCTTCTTTTTGCTTTTCTTATTATCAAATAACTCCTCATCTGATCTGTCACTCGGGTCACAATTATCCTTTATTTGAGGGAAAATTCCTGTAAACCATAAAAAAAATGTATACAGTCACCATTCTTATAACATGAAAAATTAACCAATATATTGATACCATTTTTTGGAGGCAACATTTACATTAAAGAACAAACAATAAAGTGAATCTGAATGAAGTTTTCTGAATTGCTCTGACCCACTTAGGGCTGCAACATCTAAACTATAAAATATAATATATAGATAAATATATCTATTAATCAATGATGAAATTTGTTGTCAACAAATGCCGTTATCGATTATTTGGGCTGCTCAGGTTATGGGTTAGCCTGACAGTAAGAGTACAGGGACAAGGCGCAGCAGGAAAAGAAAACACACTGGTGACATGGATGACGGTGAAACTTCAGCACGATGAACAAAAACTGTAGAATCTTCATCATGTAAAAATGGTGTAGTTTAATGAAGTGTTAGTGTGTAAACTGTTTGTTTGTTACTTCAGAACAGTCACACTGGATCTGTACTGTCGTGATTCGCGAGCATCAGGTTGCACAATCGGCTCACTCGTGATATAGTGATGGATTTAATTAAAATGGTGCAAACACACTAAATCTAAAAGCAGCAAATAACAGCAGCAGTAAGCGAGTACATTTTAGTATTTTTTTTAGTACTACTTTTTAGTCACTGTTGTGGTTTTCAGCGAATGATTATACATTCGTACACAAATGCTTATTTCTTCCTTTTTTTAAATCAAGTCTGTTAGCTTGCTGCGTTTCTCTGATCCATTCTCTTTTTATAGCATTCGTCCACTAGAATAGTAACTTATCCTTTTTTAAACGTGATTTATTGTAGCTTTACGTACATCTACGTTCAAATGCTTGTTTTAAATGTTTGTATATTTAATGTATGCATATATCATTCAATTACTACACAAAAATGTAATTAATTATATTATAGATGCTTTTTTCTTCACAACTAAACAAAATATATTTTTTAAAGCATGGTTGTCAACTTGTCATCTGCAATTATCATTAAAAACAATACAAATGTTGATTTAAACAATTTACACCCTGCACGCTCAAAAGAGGACACAAACCAGCATGAGAGAATTTGTTCAAAAGAGAAATTCCTTATGCACTCCTCAACATGCAGCCATTATAAGCTTTAAAATGTCTAAATTAAAAAGATAGTTCAACTTAATCTTTTTTGCATTTTTAAAGTACAATTTTATACATAATTACCCTCAATTAGGGTTCTATATAATTATAATTAGCAAAACAGCTTATTTAAATATATATATTTCTTTATCCAATTATAAACAATAAATAAATAAATTATTTTTTAAAAAGTCTGATTAATCGATCATCGAAATGAATTTTGGTTGCAGCCCTAGACCCACTGCATTTACAGCATCAACATAGTGTCAGAAAAAAAGGCCTACAATGCACTTCTAAAAATAAAAAAAAATAACATTTTATAGAGTTTACTTACCTGCACTTAAATCACGAAAACTTCATTTGCAGTCATGTTAAAAAAAGAGGGAAAAAAAGGAAACAAAAGGGGTGTGGGCGTGTGGAGGGAGACAAAAGCAATGAATAACTGCATTAGAAAGCAACATTTATATAAATATTGTTACAAAGCAACTATAAAGTATTAGGTGCAGCCCTTACGTCTTCACCAAGCTATACATTGTTGTGCGGTTTCTGCTCTGTGTATTCGAGCGGCTTCCCAAATCAAAAAGATGATCAGCTAATGCGCCATAGTCAAACTGCAACATGTGAAAAGAGAATTGTTTTTCCAGTCTTTTTCAGTTTTATATTCATGCTTGATGTAGGGTGAGTGTCAGTCTATCTCAGATGCACTCGCCTGTAGAACAGGACCAACATCATTTTCTTCTGTGCCCATGCTGTCCAGATCCAGGTCACCTTTACTTCTTTTGCTGTCTTCCACTACTTCAGAGATGCCTGGATCAGATAGATACACAAAATCTTTTTAAAATATCAACTGTTCTGATAGTAAGAAAAAGTTAAATAAGGTTTTAGATTGCTGACAACGCACTGCTCATGCGTTAGTCTTTCTGAAGTTTCTGCTTGCACTCTAACCACAATGTTCATTGACTTTAACCATTAAGAAGCAAAATATACCTTATACCTATACCTTATAATCAGTCTGTCCCCACCCCGACTTCACATGCTCCTCACATACCAGTGAACCTGCTCCCTTATGCTTTCCAAAGTTATTGGAAGGAATATATAAATTTGATCTTTATATAACCCCTTTAACTTCTTCTGTAAAACCGTTTTATAACATGGCCATTGTTAAAAACGTTACAAATAAGTCCATATCTAAAATAATGTGATATAGCAGCACAATGCATTCAGAAACTACTTTTAGGCCATGGGCCATCAGAAGAGTTTATGGATCTACTTAGGTCACCAAATAAACTGGCTAACTGCTTTTAGCGCACACATATTTACATTTGCGGCGTTTAGCAGACGCCCTTATCCAAAGCGACGTACAAACGTGCTTTAAATCTCTAGTAATGAATAAATCTACACTGGTATGCAAGAATACAAACTCAATATAAATATAACTCGAATTCTACAAACTTGGAAAGTGCTAATTTAGGTATTTCAGGAAGAGGTAGGTCTTCAGTCGTCGCTTAAAGATAATCAGGGACTCTGCTGTACGGACATCTAGGGGAAGTTCATTCCACCACCTCGGTGCCAGAACAGAGAAGAGCCTTGAATTGTACTTACCTCTCAATCTGAGGTATGTCGGCAAAAATGTCAGCAAAAAATGTGTTAGCACAAGTTAGTTACTCCTGGCTTCACTTTTACAAAATTAGTAAACTTTGTAGTTAGTATTTAACTGTTTCCTTGCTACATACTTATGCTGCAGTGATCATTTTAAGTTAGAAAAGGAAAAAAAATTACATTGGTCATGCTTCTTCAAATAGAAAATGTGTAAATAAGCAGGCGACATAAGGCATGTGTCATAATTGTGCAGTTTCTGTTTTTTTTTTTAATTACAATCACCTTGAATGACAGCAGTTTAACCTGACGAATAAATAATTGACCTACCGTTAACCTTTTTAACTTTAGTCTCTTTGGGTGCCATGTTCTTCAGCCCCCCTTTCTTTACTATTTCTTCTTCCTCCACCTCACTAGACGCCAGCTCAGAGTCTGAATCATCGCCTCCTGCAAGCTGCAGCTCCATCATCAGGTCTTCAATTGCATAAGGAGCATGATCCACAATAGTCCTAAAGATGTTCTTGGAGATAAAGGTCAACAGCAAGCGACTGCAACACAGAAGGCATAGACCCATTTGGAATTATTTTCTGTAACTGAAAAATGGCATTTTACATACATACACTGATGGTATCTTTGCAGTAACAAAGAGCTAACTCTCTTTATGAAAGATGAAGCCTCTCATTTCTCACGAGCAAGGTATTATTCCATTAATTACATGATTGTGCCTTTTAATAAATTCCAGCAACATACTCTAGTACAAAGCATTCATATAACTCACTCTTTGGTCTTGGCCATGGTTTTGCAAAATGGGTCTATGAAAGTCAGGTTCTGTTCAGCTGTCAGCTGCAGAAGACAAACATAAGTTATGTCAAGTAAAACTTTGTGTGTGATGAAGTTTTGATTAAGTGTAGCAACCAAAATTGGTATTAATGACACTATGTACACCAACCAGGCATAACATTATAACAGCTAAAGAAATAACACTGATTATCTCATCAGTTTGGCGAGGGGCAAATTGTGATTGCTAGATGACTGGAGAGCATCTCCAAAACTGCAGCTCTTGTGAGGAGTTCCCAGCCTCCAGTGGTCAGTAGCTATTAAAAGTGGTGAACTGGCGACAGGGTCATGATGCACATGGGGAGCGAAGGCTCCAACAGACGAGCCCCTGTAGCTAAAATTGCTGAAAAAGTTAATGCTGTTAATGCTTGACAGGTCAGGAATGATTTGGCAGCAGAAAGGGGACCAATCCAATATTAGGCAGGTGGTCATAATATTATGCCTGAACAGTGTACATTTCGTTTAAAGGAGAATTAAACTGATTAAAATGTGCCAATTCTCAAAAGGCAAACTAAATATTATTTACTAAGGATCCTAGATGACACAAAGTGGATTTTAAAGGCATATACAATAATACCAAGGCATTTACTGTGTGTCTGAAGCTTCAGTTAGACAAATAAGTATAGACAAAAGGTGTACAGTGTGGACATGTTCACAAAAGTAATAGACATCAAATAAAAAAATGTAAATGCATAAAAAAAATTCACTAGGTCTTCTTACCTCAGTGGAGCCGACCTGAGCCAACTCATTCATGTAAAGGTCCAGAATGTGCAGCATCAGTCCTTTTGGTACATGTTCAGTGTTCTGCAGAAGCTGCTTTGTGAAAATCTGTAAAAACTGATTTACCACACTAAAGAGAGCGCAAAAAGAGGAGCAATGACACAACAAGAGATATATGGTATGTGACAAATAAAATTTGATTTGATTTGATATGGGTAGTGACCAAGAAATAGAAGACAAGAAACAAAGAAAGGAACAGAGGGGAAGAAGAGAAAAAAAAATTAATCTCAATATTAAAGCATATTTTCCAAAAAATGCTTAATCAATGCACACAAAAGTAATTTAAAGTCATTTAGGTTAGTTATACCTGGACTCCCATTCCCTTCTCTTTAGAATCTCGAATGCTTGTCGGAACATGAAGCGAACCAGCTTTCCAAAAAAGACAGAAATGAAAATCTAATAGTTATAAACAAAAATTAATTCAGGACATTTTTATTTTAGAACATTTAATTTGTGCAGAAAACAACAGCAAAAAATTCGTCAAAACACATTTCAATTAACAGCAGCAGTAGCCACAAACTACTTCAACTTTGTGAAAAAAATAAATAAATCAATGCAATAATTAGAAAAAAATAAGAGCAGTAAATATGCCAAAATAAGAATTACGTCAAGTACAAAGATATTACTTTTAATTCATAAAGACCCATTTAGAGGTGCAATCAGAATGTGCTCTTTGACACATATGCTTCAGCTTTAAAAGATAAAATAAAGGTGGGAAGGATTGTTTGAAGACTGATCTATGACTATATATTTTTTTGCCTGACTAAAAACCAATGTCATGGCATGAAAAAAAAAAAAAGGCAATGGACAAAACAATGCCTTTATGTCTGCCCAAGTCAAATTCAAAACATTATCACAGTGGTATTGTTCTAAACTAATAATTTTACATATACATTATATTATATTATGTATGTATGTATGTATGTATGTATGTATGTATGTATGTATGTATGTATGTATATATATATATATATATATATATATATATAAAATAAGCTTAGATAGCTTCTATTAGCCATTCTTTTTCCTAGAATACTCCTTCTATATTCAGGGCCTAGGTTGTGTGTGGTAATAAAATATATATAAAATTAAAAAAATTAACAGCATTAGTTAAAAGCTCAGAATACATTGCTGAAGTTTCACCTCTGCATATAAGAGAAGTAAAGCAAAGACTAATTCATACCTGTGCCAAAATTTGCAGGTAATCAAAACAACACTGAGGAAACTAATAAATAAATTGAAAATTCTAACACTTTATAATATGGGTACATGATACTATGACAGCGTTTTAGTGCCACGTTACAAAAAAATCTAGGATTAATATAATATATAAATACAACATATACAATATAAAGAATTTTTGGAAATAAGAATTATGAGCATAAACTGGTAGCAATACAAGATTAGGTGGAAATATTTTAAGAAAAATGACAGAATTGCAAGAAACTTTTTACTTTTTACTGCCCTTTTTTGTGCAGGCTGAAATGGAGACCAGGTCATTTTTTAAAGAAACTGATAGCATATCTCTTTCAATTAGCACACATAAGTGTCTGACCAGGAGGAGGATGCTCAAAGAAATCAACCGTAAAGGAGTTCAATGCTGGCGCAACTTTTTTCCTGAAAATAATAGGAATTTATTCTTGTATTGCTAAGACTTTAATCTGGTAATCATAGATTAACAAAAAAAAAGAAAAAAAAAAGAATTGTAAACATGGCACTAAAACACCATCAAATTATTATTTTTACTAGTGTACTAATGTGTGGATTAATGATAAGCCGAAAGCATTAAAAGCATTAACTTGTCAGGAACTAGTATCTAGTATCTAAGGCTGAAGACATTAATAAGGGTAATAATTCAATTAATTTCAATTTATTTTTATTTGTATAGCGCTTTTAACAATGAACATTGTCTCAAAGCAGCTTTACACAGACAATGTGGTGATTAAAAGTAAATATAAATAAATAACAGGGGTCCCCAACCACTGGGTCACACAAATATTTTTTTTTTAATTTCTATTCAAATTACTTTTTTGTCTGCAATGCAATGACAATTTCCCAAACTTGTTTCAGTCGTTTTTTTTCTATGCATCGACCACAAGCTAGCCCTAGCAAAGATGACTACAAAACAAACATTGCCGGTGGGTTTCTTGGAAAAGGGGGAAAGACTAAATGAGAGATAGCAGAAGACTCCAAGGCTATCAGCAAAAAGAACGCTTCATTTAAAAGAAGATACCAGGATTCCTTTTAAATTATGGGTTCACTGCAGCAGGTGATTTTCATGATCCATGCCTGCTCTGTATAATTTATGATGACCAGCTATCTAACAAGGCCATAATGCCTTCAAACCTGCTTTTCCACATGTAGCATGCATTGAAAAAACAAGCCTTTGTATTATTTTTTTTTAACATGAAGGAAGCAATTATTGACAGCCACCTTATCATCTAATATGTCTGCACTAAAAGCATTATTCCCAGTAGCTAACAGCACTATTGAATTTAGGAAACTTTTATTATTGGTAAAGAGTTGATCCTGCCTGCTATGACTCTTGGCGTAAACTTTAAAGAAAGACTGCAGTTAAATTGTAACACAGACTCCTTTTTCGGCTTGCACCATAACTAGACTAGATGAAATAGCAGAGTACACAATTGTTAGAGAGGGGAGAGTTTTGTTGCAGGGAACTCTGGGCTCCCACTGATCCTGCATTATTGTAAATTAAGTTACATATTTATTATATATGTAACAATTAAATTGAAAATAAAGTCATATGTATAACAGCAATATAAAATGCATATTAATGTGTTCAGTTATGTGCATGAATTTAATAAATATTTAGTGTTCAACATTTGTGTGCCCCCAAAGTGCCCACATTGCTTATGTTAACATGAATTATATATTTCAATATTGTTTAATGTATTCTTTAAAATGTAACTGCTGTAGCCTAATCACAGTTCACTATCAAGACCTTTGAAATAAAATGTATGTAAATGCACCTTTTGAACACACCCAATCTTTTTGTTGACCACCAAAACCTTTGGGTGTGTTTTTCCATTTTAGTACTAACCTGGAAAAATTTGTCCATGCGAAGTCTGTCAATGCCATTCCATTCTCTCTTTACAGTCTGAAGAAACGTTGCAAAATAGAGTAGCTCTACATGTGGAGAAACAATGGAAAAAATTACGTCACTTGACCTATTTGTAATGGTTACTTAAGAAGATAATACATTATTAACACTTTCAGATTATACACACACACACACACACACACAGTATATGTGTGTGTATTCTGAAAGTGTTAATGTAAAATAAGTTAGTAAAAAAATATACTCTAAAATAAGGGTAAACTAAGTATTTAACGTGTCAAAATTTCTCTCAGTAAATATATATCTAAAGGTGCTATTTGGCATGAAATCTTTACCAACATCTGGTAAAGATTTAATGCCAAATGTCTTGGCTTTCCATGCCTCTTTTGCACCTCCCTTTCATGTGTTCAATACTTTTTCCCCAGTGTCATTTCACATAATTTATGAACATGTATGGTTTAATTTGTATGTGTGAATGGGTTGTTACTAACATCTGGTAAATATTTCATGTCAATAGCACCGTTAGAAATATATTTACTGAGAAAAAATGTGACGTGTTCAATAGTTATATTACACATTCACACACACACACACACACACATATATATATATATATATACAGAGAGAGAGAGAGAGAGAGAGAGAGAGAGAGAGAGAGAATTAAAAAATGTCTGAATCATGTCACTACAATCCAAAAGTCTGTTAACTTACAAGAAGTCTTTAATACATATCATGAAACATTTTTATCATTTTTTATTCAGTTTTTTTTTTTACTTATTATTTAGAATGTGATGCCACTTATTAATTTTTTACATATGCAGGATTGTAACATCTTACTGTATATCAATAAACTCAAATACAATTAAATATCAAATGCAAGTACTTACGGTTGTCTGTGGTGTGGAATCTATGAATCAGGCCAGAGATTGTGTGTGAAATTTCCTCCTAAGAGAAAAGACTTGATATAGTACACTACTTGGCCAACAGTCACTGTATGAATTTAAATAAGCATATACTTAAGACCATATGATTGGATTGTTGCATGGAGTACTGCGTTTCAGCTGGCAGCAATTCACAAAAGAACAGAATGCAATGTACAGCTTCTAACTAAACATGCTGGAAGATATTGTGTCATGAAAAAATGCACCAGTCATGAGTCATGAAATTTGTTTTACTATTATACAATAGGGCTGAAACAATTACTTGAGTCATTTGAGTAATAATAAAAAAAAAAAAAAAAAAAAAAACCATTCATAAAAACACACCATTCGGTTTTTATTAAACAATATCTATTGTCAGAAGATCAAGTCTTTTAATCAAGACTCATTCACCTTAACACACCAAGATATCCTGTCCTAAAGGCAGATAAAAAAAATACTTGAGACTTAAATATAGAAAAATTGTTTACCATTAGCTCCATTGATGCCAGACTTAGCTACTCTTGTTAATAAATTAATAATTCTATACCAGCAGCACAAAGATTTTTTATTTTTTTTTTACTGTGATTGATCTCTGTTCTGCCTTTTGCAGTTTCCCTCTGGCCTCAGAGACACAGCCGCTCTTTGCGGTTTTCTTTATAGAGGAAAGAAATTCACAGGGACCAGTCTTTCTCAGGGCTTTGCTGACTCATCAGCTAAGTTCTCTGCTGTAGTGCACAAAACTTTGGCTGATATGCACCTGCCAGAAACCTGCATTCTCCAACATGCAAACGTTATCCTTGTTACAGGAATGACTGAGCAGGACTGCCACAAAGCTTCATTAGTTATCTGCAAAGTGCTGGCTCAGGCTGGACTTAAAGCTTCATTCCAGAAATTACAGTGGGTGAAGCGATAGGTCTCATATCATTTCAGAGGGCCAACAGAAAACATCACAGCTTGTGACTAGGTTGTCAAGACCTCAGACTGTGAAACAAATGCAAAGCTTCTTGGGATGCTGAGTGAACAGTGCCATCACACCCTCTGTTATTGCCCACCTCACATCAGGTAACAACATATGACAACATTGTATGTGCTTGGTGTTATGCATGATTTTGACTCAAATGTCTCAGATTTTGTGTATAATTTCTGTAAGGCCTGAAAAAATGAGTGTATGTGGCTCTTACTTTATACATAATTTCCTGTCTGATGAGCTGTTAACTGTGAACTATAGTATCAGTCCAGTTTACTTATATAGTAAAGAATGTAGACTGAATGCATGTGATTGTATGCGGCTAAAACGTCTCTGGTTTTCCCTGTCTGATTCTAATGAAAAAGCACTTGTTTGCCTGTTAACTGAAGAAAAAAAATCTCTGATTAAGCCACGAAATCGTAGATCACGTCGGAGAACTTTCCCAAACCTCTCCAAGATTTCATTTTCATTAAAGGTCGGGCATGGCAAAATAATAGTCTATCGTAATTATTTCTGAAACAATGTTTCGCTCAGCAAAAAGTAGATCTCGTGATAGACCTATCTACAACCATTACCAGAATTTGTGGCACAGCTTCCGGTCTTGAAGATGCCACGAGGATTGGGTTCAGTGCGCGACGTTCTCGCTGAGATTCTGACTTCACAACCAGTCTAACACTTTCGTTTCATTGCTGTGAGGCTTACACTGATTATGAAATTTGTCAACTGAAATAGGAAATGTTTTACCTGCAGAAGTGGCTTGTCCTGCATCCACAGGCAGTAAAAAAGTCCTTTCCATATCTTCAGCAAATCTTCAGCCGTAAAACCACCTCCAATGGGTAAAAGATGAGAATTATTTTCACGGTTTACTGTGTTAGTTAAAGTAACGAAATAATCAAACCAGAAATTAAACTGCATTAATTTATCCATTCAGCCACACGTTTATCTTTAGCATTCAACGAAGTAAGGCTAAATTATGTTCGGATACGCTAGGTCAGTTAGCATGAAGCTAAAACAACTATCTTCCCCGCATGCTGCAACTGCATATGTTAAAACAAACACTCAAATTACCTTCGATTTTTTGTGATCGGAGATTAATATACTTCCTGAGCGTCTTTAAGGCTTTAGACCTAATAGACTTTTCGTTTGATGCTAGTCTTTGAGCGAGGTTAATCTCTAGCTCCTGCTGTACTGGTGCCATGGTTTGTACTTTTTCACGTGGAATACATGTGCAGCTCCGTCGTTTTCCTGCCCATACTCTGACAAACATCGATCTCACTGGGATTGGTCAAAAATGTATTTCCTCGTGAGCAGATTGATCCGAGCACCGAGACGGAATGAACCATTGGCCAAACTTGCACGTAGAAGGCGGGATTTGTCAAAATGTGGGTGGGAACTGTGGCGGCTTGAGCTGTACGGGCAACACTATTTATCTGTGTATTTGTACTGCGCATGTGCGCAAATGCTACTACTTCCTGTCAGAAGTATGTCGAAACAAAGTGCTTTTTGTAGATGCATTTAAGCACATGTGCAGGTACAAACAGTGTTTCCGGTGCAAATTGAACCGGTGCGTTAGCACTTTCCAAGTTTGTAGAGTTCAAGGGTTATATTTATATTAAGTTTGTAAGACTCAAAGCACTTTTGTACTTCGCTCTGGACAAGGGGCGTCTGCTAAATGCCGCAAATGTAAATGTAAATGTTAGGAAGGGCATCCAGCGTAAAAGCACGTGCCAAATCAGACATGCGGAGGATCCGCTGTGGCGACCCTTAATGGGAGAAGCCGAAAAGAAGTTTATATTACGTTTTTTTCATAAATATGTAATAGTTATTATAAAACTATGCAATTTTTTTATCCCTCTGCTTAATTTTATAAATAACATTTAAAAGTTGCAATAAGTGAACTGAAAACTAAAAGGTGGCATGACAAACAATGTTTTGACAAAAAAAGAAAATTTTCCATAAGTTTTTTTATAGTTCATCTAAAACTAAATGTTAAATTTCCAATTTACTTTTACTTTTCATAAAATTATGAGAACTATAAATATATGAATCTTATTTCCTTTAGCATAATTTCTTTAAAAACCGTTAGAAAGTGCAATAACAGAAAGAAAATGCAAAGGTGCCAAGACAAATAATGTTTCGACTAAAACATGACTTTTTTTTGTAAAAGACAAATGATATTTTATTATGAAAATATTAATTTAAATGTTGTTCATTAAAAAATGTTTAAAAGTGCAACGAGTCCACGAAAAACGCGAAGGTTTCGTCGGCTGCAGAGCACCGCTTCAGCCGCGCTGAGTGGGTCAGAGGCCGGCTTCGAGGGGTTGTGACCCCCTCGGTCAGAGAGTCAGGCTACTACAGCCCGTACTTCGTTGTTCCGAAGAAGGATGGCGGGTTACATAACTTCTAGATCTTCACTCCTTGAACCGCTCACTTATGAGGCTCGGGTTCAGGATACTCACAAAGAGGTCGTGTCTCAGATCAAGTCCAATGACTGGTTTGTCACGTTTGATCTAAAGGACGCATGCTCCCACATGGCCATCCTTCCTGCACACAGGAGGTTCCTGTAGTTGCTTTCGGGGCGAAGCTTTTCAATATCGGTCCTCCCGTTCGGCCTAGCACTCTCACCCTGTACCTTCACAAAGTGCGTAAACGCAGCACTGACCCCGCTGCGGCTCCAACCTTTTCAACATTACCAAAACATTTTTACCTTTTTCCTTTACGTATTGCACTTTTTATCGTCATTTCTTGAAATTAAGATAATCAATAGGGAAATAAATGTTTCCATAATCATATTTTTATTAAAAAAAAATCTAATTTTTGTCAAACCTTAATTTATCACAACACCATTGTCATTTTTCAAATATTCATAGAACATTTTAAGTTTTTATTTATTTATTTATTTATTTATTTATTTATTTATTATGAAATTCTGCTAAAGAACATGAAAATGTATATTTTCATTATAACTATTAATGTTTCTTAATAAAAAGGCATATTATTTGACAGAACATGACGTCATGTCACAATTTTTGTTTTTCAATGCATTTATTGCAACATTTCTTTTTTTTTAAATCAAATTCTGATAATGATTATGAAATATGTTACTAATAGCTATTAATGATTTATGAAAAGAGGCATATTTGTTGTCACAGCATGATTTGCCATGTCACTTCTTAATTCCTGTATGGAACATGTTAACGTTTTTTCATAGTATTATGTTTATGAATATAAAAACTTGGATTTTTATATTACCTATTATTACAAACAAGTCATATTTTATTCAAAACAAGATTTTTTTATGTCGTTTTTGTTTTTCACTTATTGCAATTTTTATGGAGTTTTCATGAAATAATGCTTCAGAATATGAAAATAAATTTTTATCATGTTTATCATATTTTTATGAAAAGAAAATTGTCAAAACTTAATTTATTATGCCACACACACTGTAGAAATGATGTGTTTGTTTTATTTAAACAATATATATATATATAATACATACAGCATTTTTGCATAAACCTTTTTTAAGTTAGTTTAACTTAAGTAGACTAATAATATTTAGTGCTGCTAGATCAGCATATTTTTCCACCCTCATAGAAAATACCAGCATAATCGTAAATTATTTTTTAGCACGGTAGCAAAATTAACAAGAAATAAAAGCACTGCACTAACATGCACAACATTAACAAGTAGTAATGATTTCATAAACTTTTTTGATAATAAAGTTAAAAACATCAGTAAAGAAATCCAGACGATTAATATAAATCCAAATTATTTTACAAATAACCATGTAGACAGCAGTGTAATTACAACAGACATTCAATTACAAATCTTTACTTCTATTCAAAAGAATGACCTAAATTCCTTTATTTCCTCATTAAAATCATCAACCTGCATTCTCGATCCCTTGCCTACAAGTTTCTTCAAACAGATAATTGGTAATTGTACCTGTTTTGATATTAATAAAGTCTTCCATAACTGTGTGACTGATCTGTACAACCCGGACTCAACACACACTCATACTCACTTCACACATCCATGTCTTCAGTAAAACACACATTACATCACTTTATTACCATAAACTACTGGCAGAGCTATTTTGTATTTTGTGTTTTGTCTATTTGTCCTGCTTTGTCTTGTGTTGTCTTTGCACAGTTTGCACCAGGTTATACACATGCACTTTATGTGACACTTACTAGTCCTTAGCCCTGTGTTTCTGTTCTTTGTGATTGTTGTTGTATGTAGCACCAGGGTTCAAGAGGAACGTTGTGTCATTTCACTGTGTAATTCGTCAGCTATAAATGGTTAAAATGACAATAAAGCTTATTGATGTGACTTCTTGACTTGACTATGTTGACCATGACTATGACTATGACTAAATTCTTTAAACTGGCAATTATCCTCCCTCTAAATAAGAAACCTGACCTTGCAGCTGTCCAACTTCAAGCCAATATCAAATCTCCCCTTGATATCCAAATTTTTAGAAAAGGTTGTAGCATAGCAGTTATTCTCACATCTACATAGGAATAACATTTTTTAAATGTATCAGTCAGGATTTAGACCTCATCATAGCCTCTGATCAGGGTTTTGTCTCTTTACCTGTTTTGCTTGACCTTAGTGCAGCTTTTCACACCACTGATCATACTATACTGCTTGCTAGACTTGATAAAGGGAACAGCTCTCTTCTGGCTTAGGTCTTATTTGACTGATCACTATCAGTTTCTTGATGTAAAGGTGAGATCTCCACATTCCCTGAGGTAAAGTTTGGTGTTTTGAAAGGATCTGTCTTAGGCCCACTGCTTTTTGCTTTATATATGCTGCCTCTGGCTGAAATTATACATAAACATGGTATCCCCTTTCATTGCTATGCTGATGATACACAGCTGTATATTTCAGCAAAGCCAGATAAGAGAGATCAGCTTAACAATGTTCAAGATGTGTAAAGGACATTAGACAGTGGATGCTTGGTAACTATTTTCTGCTCAACTCAGATAAGCAGAAGTACTTGATCTAGGACCGCATGCAGCTAGTAAACTTTCCGATTACGTAGCATCTCTGGATGGTGTTTCTATCTCAGTGTGGACAGCAGTCAAAAACCTTGGTGTGATTATTGACCCTAGCTTTTCCTTTGAGGCTCACATGAATAATATCACCTTCTTTCACGTTAGAAATATTGCTAAAAGTAGAAATATGATGTAGTTACAGGATGCAGAAAAACTAGTTCATGCTTTTGTTACATCTAGATTAGACTACTGTAATTCTTTACTGTCTGGATGGTGAAGTAAGTGCATAAATAAGCTTCAGTTAGTTCAGAATGCAGCAGCAAGAGACCTCACCAGATTTTGAAAATATTACCACATAACCCCTGTTTTAATCAGTCTACACTGGCTAGCAAATAAAACTTGCATTGACTAGAAAATACTACTACTGACGTATAAAACACTTAAGGGTCTCGTGCTGCAGTGTCTGAGTGAAGTTCTGTACCTATATGATCATCCACGCCTACTTAGATCAAAAGGTGCAGGATATTTGTTGGTACTTCAAATAATGAAGACTACAGCAGGGGGCAGTTCTTTTTCTTATAAAGCCCCACAGTTATGGAACAGCCTTCCAATCAGTGTTTGGGAGTCAGACACAGTCTCAGTGTTCAAGTCAAGGTTGAAAATGTATTTATTTAGTCAAATCTTTTATCAGTAGATTTTTCTTAGGTAAAGGAGCAGATCTGGGAGATCATGGATAAAGAGTGTTTGGTGAACTGGGATATTTGTATGCTGTCATCCCCCCACATTTACTCAGGTTTGTTGACGGTGGTGTGGTGGGCCTTCTCTTATCCCAGAGATTCCTCATGTCTCTGTTACCTTCTGGTTCTCTCTTTTAGCTATGCTGCCATAGCGATTGTCTCTTTCTCTCTCTCTCTCTCTCTCTCTCTCTCTCTCTCTCTCTCTCTCTCTCTTTCTCTCTCTCTCTCTCTTTCTCTCACTCTCTCTCTTTCTCTCTCTCTCTTTCTCTCTCTCTCTCTTTCTCTCACTCTCTCTCTCTGTGTCAAGTTAAACATGCTCCTAAGGTTCCAGTGACCACTGTTCCTTTTCCTGCCCCTCTTCCCTACGCGGATCTTTCCACTTTGTCCAGGCCTGCCGCTGGATAGTGTTCTCTTCGTTTGGAGGCCACTCTGTGCAGATGGGGAAGGTTTCTCATCAACGCCTTGGGTGGTTCCATAAAATTCCGGAATAGGAACGGGAGCTTTGAGAATGGATTTGGACTGCAGTTAATGTCAACAGTCTGCTACATTGACTCAGGACTACAGTTTGCTTCTGATCACCATCACTGTACCCCGCAACCTCGTATATCTGCAATAAATGGACATTTATTGTTTCACACTATATTATTCAACAGATCATCATCATGACTTTTTAGCGCTGTCATTTCATAAACTCCTTATACAGCTTTAAAGCTATCTTGTTAAAGATCCAGATACACCAAGGGTAGCTAACCCCCAATCTACCATTTGAAAAACCATGCATATACACAGTCCCTAATATGACACACACCAACAGTCTATATCAATGAACACAAAAGATCTTTCTTCCACACAGGATAAGTGGATAGGTGTGACACAAAGTGACACAAAAACAAAAACATGATGAGAAAAAAATAATAATAATAATTTACACTTCTATCACTTCTAACATTATCTGGATCAATCTGCTCACAGGTTTAATAATTCTACTAAATTTTGTGCGTGTGCCTTGCTGCTCATGAGATTCTGCCGCAAACCAGGAACAATCTACATGTTGAGGTGAGCCCCCAGGTTTCTCTTCCGAATCCTGACACCCAATCCCCTCATCTTGTCCGGTGTGCTGCACCTGCCTCACGAATCCCAATCTCATGTTCAACACTGTTGATCACATCCTCCGTTTTACCTGAACCCATTCCCTCAACCTCATTCAAGTCAGCAATACATTGAGAAGTCCTGTCTTTAGTATCACTTTTCTGACAGTCTGATTGTGACAAATCACATTTTGAACTTAATTTACACTCTAAATCCACTGAGCTATCCCAAGCAGGCACTGGTAAAAAGTTCACAGGCATTAACAAATTCCGATGAACAACTTTGACACCTCCTGTAACAGGATGACGAATCTTGTATGTATTCAAAGAACAGTTTTTACCCACTACAACATACACTGCCCTTCTAAATGGTTAGCTAATTTCCTTTTCCTCTTCCCCTTTGTTCGCTATGAGGACTCTATCACGAAAACTCCAACAAATGACCCTTGCACTTTTGATTGTAATAATCAGCCTGTTTGTTCTGCTGTTGGTGTGCATTTTGTTGTGCAAGTGACATTGCCTACCTCAAATCCCTTCCCATGGACTGGACATATTTACTCACCATATTTACTTTGGCTTTTCACCAGCCAAAAATCATACTCTCATACAAAACATCCACTGGCAACCTTGGTGTACAGGCAAACATCAAAAAGAAAGGTGGATAGCCCAACTCGCCCAACCCCAAGCATCTCTGCTTCATGCCTCAGAATAACGTATGGGGTTAACGTAAGTCTGTGCAAAATCTTAGAAGTAGGCATCAAGCTTCGGCTTGGTCAAAATATACTTGAGCGAGTTGTCATCCGTCCAAACCGTAAATCTGTGCCCACTAAAGGCAATAACTAAATTTATCACAAAAATGCCTACTACATGGCCAGAAATTCAAGCCTATGAGCAGGATACCTGGACTGGGCATGGTTAAGGGACTTTGAAGCGAAAACAATTGGTCTTGCGGCAGCATGACCCTCCTGAACCACTCATTTAAGCATTGACAGATAGAATAAATGGCTTCGAGAAGTCAGGATGAGCAAGTAAAACTTGATTCACCAGCATCATCTTCAAAGACTCAAACGCCAATCTACATTCATCTGTCCAATTACCAGGGGTGAGTTTCCGGACAGCCACAGACTTCTTTCCTATGCCCCTCAACTTACAAAATTTCTTTTGCCCATTGTCAACTGAAAAAGAGGTTTTGCAATCATTGAATAATTCTCAATAAAGTGTTGATAATATACAACCATCCCCATAAAGGACCTAATTTTATCCAGTGACACCATCAGCATTCCTCAGTTCCTCAGTTCCTCAGCATTAAGTGTTCCTCAGACACACCCACAAAAGCCTCCACCTTCATCGGATCACTAGCCACGCCCTCCTGTGAAATGATGTGACCTAAAAATCACACAGATCTCCGTAAAAATCTACACTTCGAGGGTGACAGCTTTAAATCTTCCTCATTTTTACCCCCCCATCTGCCTGGTGAGGTTGGGGATGTGCGTCCCTCACCGAACAAGCGTTTAGCCACCGAAATCAGTGCACAGCCACAAGTCTCTATTGGTTTGGAGTCTCTCATCTGTCAAGTGAATGCAATCACAGAATCCCTTTGCCTCACCTCAATTAAATGACCGCCTAGAGAAAACACACCCATAATTCCTTTATCAGATCAATGAGCCTGCTTCTCCAGAACAGCAACACCTCACAGTCACTTACATTTAAGTTCTTGAGGCCAAGCTCATCCAAATGAGTGTCACTAAAGTGCTCAACACCAGACACTGAGCTCCTTGCTGACAAGCTACCACAAGAACTCTTGCCACTCATGGCCACATTCTGAAACATTTTCTGTTCTGGTACCTGTTCAAAATCTTCCAAGGCAATGCATGGACAAACATCAGCAAGTTTTCCTTTTCTACGTAAGCAAAATCTTAGAGTTTATGGGGTTTATCATTCTAACATTAGACAACACTAAAAACTAGGCTCAATCACAACCGTGCTGCCCACTGACAGTTTCAGTTCCGGTGGTAGCCGACCCCAGACAAGGTGCTCACTCATTGGTTGCAAAACCACAGCAGATTTTGACTTTAAAGTACCAACTTTGTCAGGGATACTGCCCTTCCACCTCTCGATACTTGAAAACATACTTAGAAACTGACAATCTTCACTCAGATTTGATTGATCTGGTTTATCCAGGACTCAACCCCTTATTTAATTTCATTTCTCTGATCAAAGTTTTCAGCACACTGGTTTCAATGATAAGCAGGTCCACCTGTCCACTGTCCAGCATTGCCCTCAACCGAACTTTGTTCTGCACCAAAACACTTGTATAAAACAGACTGTCATTCGGCAATGACTGATTATTATTCTGAAAAATCACAGTCTTGTCTTTGCTTACACTTCCACAACAAGATGAATAAACCGACTCAACATCAATGTCCAAGGAGGATCTTACATTTTGTCTATTAGAATTCTTGGACCAACCACCACGCGCTGACTGTGCATCGCAAACAAGAGTCTTCTCCAACACCGTCAAAACTTTGTCTAGGGCACTGCTATCTGCTGCTGTTGTAGTTGTGTCAGATCAATGAGGAGACAGAGATGTTTACTCATTAATAGGCTCAAGAACTTTGGCTGTATGTTGACTTGTAACCCGCCTTGTCACTTTTTGTTCTCTTAGCATCTCATCCAATCTCTCCTGGACCTCAGACCCTGTCTAAGACTGTACTGGTTTGCTTTTGAACACAAGAGACATTTACCTTTGAGGACAGTGTCGAATAAACATTACAGCCAGTTCTTTACTTCGATTTTCTAAAGTCCTGCCCTCCTCCCTAAGGCCCTGCTCAGCCACCTCAGCAGCCTTGTTCAACCTTATCCAATAATCCAAGGGGGCCTTCATTGAAGAAAGGTTTCACCGAGTAGAAATTTGCAAGAGGCACACCTGAGCTACTGGAATCACTAACGTGATGTCTCAAAACAGTGAAAACAGAATCCGGGGTCGGAGTAACCATTCTGTTGCTCAACCAGACCCTTATGATGTCCCTAGCCCTCCCCATTAATCTGTTCACTACTTCTTCAACCCTTTCCAAGCCTACCACTTCTTTTTTATTAAGGTATACCCGCATCCGTTCTTTCCATATCCATCTTCTCATTCCCATTCCATCACAGAACACTTATCAGTACCGTCTCCACAAAAATAAGGTGGTGCAGTTTTCTCAGACTTCAGAATCAAATTCAACTTGGAAGCATCAATAATGGTTGCGTGATCTTAGCATCAGAACCGTTAATGTTTTCTCCAGAGCAACTACTAGATGGCAAACTTGAATGTCTAGTTTGAAGCAGACTATCCCTGATTGCTTCACCAATTCCAAATCCAATTTGCCTGACAAGGTCACTCGTATCACTTGAAAGTCCCGATTCATGTTTGTTATGCATGTATGATTTTGTTATTGGACTACAGTTTATGTCAGGTCTATCTTCAACTGATGATCTAAGTCTTACACCTCTCCCAGTGCTTACATACTTCGGACCCCTAAACTGAAAACCTCTGTCAGGTGTGGCAAGTAGTGCACCCCTTCCCCTACCAGCCATCGTTTTGCTGTACCCGAATAATATCCCTTCCTCTTTGTCATCAGTCATCCCAAATCCCTGAAATCTGCTCAATACACACACAAAAAAAAAGAAAATAAGAACTCAACCTGAGCTTACTGTCAAATGTCTGCAACTCTTTTCCAAAGAAAATTGTCTCCTCAAAAGATAAATGAGATAAATCAAAACAAGTTAGTCAATGCCAAATTCGCTCCTGAAATGCAGATCAACGATGTCATCAGCATGGCTCTGGCATTCAAGACTGTCACTCTCGCAGCTTCCCGGCAGTCAGCAATCAGCAAACCAAACGATGGATCTACCTGTGACCATGTGACCGTGCATCACTCAATACAAATTAAAAAAAAAATAAAGAAAACCCACACCTTAATACCACTCATCAATCGTAACTCTAATAATCTAGTGTGACACCATTGTACTTGCCACATTTGGCAACCACCATTTAGTACAAACTAACAATGTAGAACAAAGATGTGTGTCTTTCATTTCTGTCGAACACAATGTAAAATAGCAACATCTTTTAACCATGTAAATGATGCAGCTTGTTCTTCAGAGAAATCATTTTTGAAGAACGTTTGCTACTGTCTAGCTCCAGTAGAATCTTCTGGGAAAATCCCAACGTGTAGCGTTTCTTTTCGTTAACAGATTAATTGCATATATTAGGCCTAGTAGCAAAACACAGGCCTTTGAGAGAGGGCGCACGGAGAGCACCCTCTCTTAAAAGACCTGATAACTCTGTCAAGACCTCGGTACCCTCCGGCACTATCACAGTCACTAAGGGGATGTTTCTGGAGCCACCTTTTGTGATGATCCTTATAATAAATAAAATAGATAAAATAAAAGCATTCCAAATTATGGACATGTTTTTTATTTCAAACAATGATTTAAAACAACAATACAACAATGTCTATTTATTTTTATGTTTATCTTTTTTTTTTGAGAAACAAAACTTTTACAACTCTTCCACATAATTAGTAGTGTGTGCGGCTATTACAATCTCTGATACTTATTATTATTATTACTGTTCCTAGGATTTTGGCAATTAATGCGTACTGTTTGGGGGGTACAGGAAAATACATGAAGGATACAGGAAAATACAGGAAAAGGACATGTGACGTATCAATGGAGTTAGCTCCCAGCATAGAGAGTTGCACTGTGGGTGATATTGTGACGTCACGTGACGTGACGTCAAGCCACGCCCACACCATTAGCCCAAATAGACTAAAAAACGATCACAGGACGTGCGATATGTCAAAACACTTGGCACAGTGGGGGCATTTGAACCCTGGATGACCACCCAAACATATTAGCTTACCACGTCTGGCACATCGAACTGCTCGTCACGGTCCGGAGAATCTCTGGCATAGTGCCGTTTTGAGACCACGTTTTGCCACCTGACGCCACGTGGGTGGGAACGTGAAAAAAAATTGTAATGGCAAAACCCCAGCGACACGGGAGTGTGACACATCTAATCACTCGGCACAGTGAGAAGAGTGGGATGCCGGGTTGTGTGATGACGTCACATGTCACTGGCCCCACCCCCTCGAATTAAAATGCCAAAAACAGGTGTGCGAGGTATCAAAAAGCTCGTCTCTTCGAGTACGGTCACGTCTTGGGGTGTGGACCTTTGCACAGGCAGGCACTACTCACATTCTCTTGATTCTTTTGTTTTTAAATGTATTATTTAGGTTTAGAACTCACTGTACAGATGTTGATGGTCAATAAGTTGCTATACTGTAACAAACAAGTAAACTGCATGTCATAACGGTTTTTTAAACAGTCAATTTTACACATACAGCATGCACTTGACTAAGATTCTTTTATGATGTGTTATAACAAAAATACAACTTTTTTCATACAAATATGATGGTTAATATGAAAATATGAAATGTCATAATCATAATTTCGAGATAATCTGTTAAAAACTGTAAAAAGTGAAAAAACTTTTGTGTGGAAAGTCATGTGAACAGAAAGCAAAAAGATGCCATGGCAAATCATTTTGTAACTAAAAAAATACATTTTTTTCAAAAAAAAAAAAAATGTATTATGAAAATATTAATTAATATTGCAATCATACTTTTTTATAAAATACTGAAAGTTATTCTCAAAATATGAATTTTTATATTTATTGTGAAATTTAATAAAATAAAAAAAAAACTTAAAAGGTGCAATAAGTAAAGGAAAATCCAAAACGCA
>MU551709.1:0-39674 GCA_024362625.1 Silurus asotus
ATCAGAGAAGCATCAGACCCTGCACAGTGGAACTACATCAATACAGACCAAAATCCAGCGGTTTAAGCATCTAGAGGCCTCAGTGTTTCAGATTTGATTAATTCAGACTGGCTTACTGGACCAAAGTTCTTGTGGAAAAGAGAGATTGTCATACCAAAGTCAACTCCAGAGCTCTTAGTGGGAGATCCTGAAATCAAAACAACACAGGTTCTGCAAACCAAAGTAATACAAGAGGACAATTTTTTGGAGAGATTTAATCGTTTCTCAAAATGGCATACAGCATTAAATGTGGTCGCTCGGATCCAGCTACTAGCAAAAAAAGAACAAAATACCAAGGCCCATAAATGTTGAAGACTTGAGGAAAACCAGCATTGTACTCATAAAATTAGCACAGAGGGATGCCTTCAAAAAGTAAATGGAATTGCTGGGCCATGACAAACTGCCAAATAACCATCCATTGTTCCATCTTGACCCAATGCTACAAGATGGTGTCCTTAGGGTGGGAGGGAGACTAAAGAAATCTAACTTACCTCTGGACGTGAAGCATCCAGTGATCCTCCCTAAGGCAGGTGTGGTCACACATTTAATACTGGGTTACTGCCACGATAAAACTCAGCATCAAGGCAGAGAGCAGACCCTCAATGAACTGAGAGCCAGTGGTTACTGTGTCATTGGTGGCAGCAAAGTTGTAGCCAACTACATAAAACAATGTGTTACCTGCAGGAGAGCTCGCAGGCCAACAGAAACACAAAGGATGGCGGATCTACCTATTATTCGTACTGAACCATCACCACCCTTTTCATACTGTGGAATCGATTGTTTTGGGCCATTTCACACCAAACAAGGTCGCAAAGAGCAAAAGAGGTATGGTCTCATATTCACCTGTCTTTCCTCCAGAGCAGTTCACGTTGAAATGTTGGATGACTTGACAACTGATGCCTTTATAAATGCCTTACGGTGTTTTATAGCTATTCGTGGAGCTGTGAGAGAAATCAGGTCTGATCAAGGCTCAAATTTTGTTGGGGCAAAAAATGAACTGTCAAGAGCACTAAAGGAAGTGGATAAAGACAGACTGACTGCTTACCTAGCCCAAAAACAATGTGACTTCACAATGAATGTGCCCGATGCCAGTCATATGGGTGGTATATGGGAAAGGCAAATCAGGAACGTTAGGAGTGTTCTAAGCTGGGTCTTATCACAAAGTGCTGGCAGATTAGATGATGCTTCTTTGAGAACATTCTTCTACGAAGCCATGTCAATTATCAACAGCCGTCCACTGACCATCAACACACTTAATGATCCAAAAGGCCTAGAGCCCCTTACCCCAAACCATTTACTTACTATGAAAGCTTCTGTTCCGCTGCCTCCACCAGGAAAATTTGTAGCAGAAGATATGTATGCCAAGAAAAGGTGGCGCAGAGTACAATATCTTGCAGAGCAATTCTGGTGTAGATGGAGGAGAGAATATCTTGGAAACATCACCCTCAGACAACACTGGCATACTCCAAAACGGAATGTAAGGATTGGAGATATTGTTATTGTCAAAGAGGAAGAGATTCCACGCAGTGAATGGAGGCTTGGAAAAGTGATTGATGTTTGTGAAGAAGAAGATGGATTGGTGCGAAAGGTTACAATACAAGTAGGAGATAGAAAGTTAGGTAAAGAGGGTAAAAGACACAATAACCTTTCTATTCTGGAACGTCCTATCCATAAGTTAGTTGTACTTATAGAAAACAACTAAAGTGTGTTTTATTAGAAATAATTTAAACACTCACAAATGATAGAATATTTGAAACATATGACTATGTGCAGGTAAGCTATAGTGTCATTGGTTCTGAATTTGGAAGTGCATACTGTAGTGCTGTGCATGGGCCTGATGTGTTGCATTTGTTTTGTCTTGTCCAGAGAGTGATGGAACTGTAAATGTCTGCAAGACAGTTTAACTGTTTTTTGTTGTTATTTCAAGTTAATTTCATTTCATGGAAATTTAAACAAAAGGTTAAAAATAAAATGTTATGTTCAGAGAATGTGTATGTGTATGTTTCTTTAAACGATGTGATGTACACGTGATGCCAGTGTTTTGCGCAGGAATAGGGAATTGTGGGTAAGAGCGTAGCAAAGACATGGACACATTAAAATGCTGATACGAACGGCTTGCACTAATAACTACCATTCATCTGCATGTGGTTCAAAAGGCGCACACGGTAACGGTTAATATTGTGTCTAATATTATAATGTTGTTCATGTGCTGTTATGTAGGATGTGTTAAGTATTATATATATATATAAGTTGTATATAAATGTGTGTTGTAATGTCGTGATTGGGACTAATTATGAATGGATTGTGTTTGTGGATGTTTATTGTGATTGTGAGATGTGTATTTGAATGTTATATGTTTATATTTTTTGTAGTTTTCACGGTGTTTGAAGAGAGAACGAGTGAGAGAGTGTGTAAATAAACTCGAACAACATCAGTACAATGCGTGGGCATTATTAATTGAACCAGTGCAGCTACAGGAACTAGAAGCAGATGCAATGGGACATGAGCTATTTTTTGTAGATGAGGCCGGTTTTAACCTCAATGAAACCAGGAGACGTGGCAGGAACATTACTGGACACTGTGTCATCATCAATGTCCCAGGACAGCGTGGTGGTAACATAACCATGTGTGCAGCTATAAGCCAAAATGGTGTTGTTCACCATCATGCAACCATAGGCCCATACAACACTGCACACATTATTGCATTCCTGGACACCTTACATGACATGCTAACTTTTCAGAGACCAGAGCATACCCGATATCTCATCATATGGGACAATGTTGGTTTCCATAGGGCTGCTTTGGTCCACAACTGGTTTACAGACCACCCATCCTTCATGGCACTCAACCTTCCTCCATACTCTCCATTCTTAAATCCCATCAAGGAGTTCTTCTCTGCCTGGCGCTGGAAAGTGTACGACCGTCATCCTCATCAACAGGTAGCCCTTTTACAGGCAATGGAGGAGGCATGTGGAGATATTGACCAGGCATCATGTCAGGCCTGGATACGGCATTCAAGGAGATATTTTCCCCAGTGCCTTGGACTGGAGGATATTGCATGCGATGTGGACCAAATTTTGTGGCCGAACCCAGAAAGACGACATGATGTAGGCTGATTGTTTTTTTTTTCCTCTTTTTTGTGGAATTACTATTTTGTGTTCTGACTTTGTCTTGGTTTTGATGAGTGTGAATAAAAATCAATACTTGAAGTTTGGATCCTTGTATGTTTACATGACACTATGACAAAAGTATGACCTCAAATTGACATCTGTACACAGAGAAAGCAAAAGCCAGATGTGTTTTGTATTCATACCATCAGTGTGTAGTTGGCACATTGTGTGCTTAGTAGATGATGGCTTGTGTTTACTGTTTGATACGAAAACACCATTTTTACGAGGGTGTGAAGAGTTAATCTAGCTGTGTTCGCTTTTGCAAGAGAACTACAATGTTTTAATAATTGGGTGAAAGGTTTTCTTATTTGTGTGTAGAGTTTTGCAAAAAACAATTTAAAAAATAGCCAAAAGTTACAAAAAATGTAATTAAGCAATCAGAAAAAACTGTAAAAGCTGCACCTGCACCCATCTTCACCTTCTTCACATCAGAGCTTCCAACCTTGTAGTAACAGTTTGGGGATAAAACATGTATCAGTATATTATTCATCTGCCCACATACTTTTCACAGTATTTAGTGGAAATTTCAGCATTAACACCACAGAACACCAAAAACTAAGAAAGCTGCAGCTCAGCACCTGGAATTAAAACATGAATTCAGACACTGATATTTTATATGCATTTTTTTTTTTATTGTTTTTGAAAATTGCATGTGGAAAATAAATTCCAGAAAAAGCATCAAAAGTACAAACTCAAAGTAAAATAATCCCGAATTTGAGAGAAATGATTATACTTTTATTATATTTAAACTGCAGGCGGTTTATGAAAGCATGTGAAACACTGATGATGTTCAGAGTGCTGCATTTAAGTGCAGTAGAGCCTGTTGACACGCAGAATATCATAAAAGCTCATCTTTCTGGCACGTCCAATCGGAACGTTTTTGTTTGGTATGGGGATGATGGTCGGCTTGTCGTTCTTGGTGAAAGCAAACCTGGAACAATAAAGTGTGTTTGCAATTATGAATATAATTTTGCTTTTAAATGTAATTTTAAAAGAAAATAATATATATTTATTTTACCTGTCATAGTGCATGACAGAATTGTAGTCATATGGAGTGTTCAAATTGTTGGTGCGTCTAATATCAAAATTGTGTCTTTTATCTGTGAATATATAAAATCACATAATTACAATATCATCTGCTTTTTCTTGTCAGAACAAAACTCTTTAAAAATAAACTAGAAAAATAAGAGCCCAGATTTCTCTGTTATTTGATTGTACCATAGCAACATGGTTTTAAGTTTTGAACCAGATTTCTAGGTTTCCTTTTATGTAGGATTTGCTTTAGGATCTCTCAATAAAGAAGAATGATTAGAAAGTACAACATTTAATATAAATGAAACATTAAAGAATCAGATCCTAATGAAATTTATTAAAATCCATTTGAGAGCTTTTTAAATCCACATGAACAAGTGATTTTAAACACTGCACATTTTCCCCAAACTGAAACAGGTGATTTTACACCTCAGTTTACTGAGAAACAAAAAGTTTTGAGTTCACAGGTGCCCTGAACACAACATTAACGGACTCAACATTGTGCCAAAATAAACCAATATTTTACTTTAACTAAATTTAAATTAAACTGTTAAAGCCAATAATATTAATTAATAAGAAGAACTTAATTAATAAGAATTAAAGAAGTGAAATTTTTGCTCTGCTCACCTTTGATAACATTTCTGAAAAGAATTTTGACGTGTTTGTTACGGTCACAGCGGCTCTGCTCATGATGAAATCCCAGAGCGTGAAGAAGTTCATGTTGGATAACTTGGTGGTACACACAGCCATTACGCTGTAGAGACAAAACCTGCCTTCCTCCAACACGTCCAATAGAAGAGTAGCACCTGTACACAAAAATACATTCTCAATACTGCTTTCATTACATGAGAACTGAATTGGAGGTAAAACTGTTTGTCACAATAGTCATTAATAACAGGATTAGTGACATACCCTTTGTCTGAGATGATATGAATGTAATCTACTTCATTGGTGCGACATTTGAATCGGATGCAGGTCGACCTTTGGAAGGAGTTCAGTGCACGCTGGATAACACATCTTTCAGAGGGTGCTGTTAGAAAGAAAAGCTTGTTTAAGGTAAATAATGAATCTCAGACACATTAAAACCAGATACAAAATAGAATAATACTCACAGTACTGGCTGGAAATGACGTAAGGCACATAAACTTTATAATTCTTTTTCCTGGGCCACTTGCACTTTTTATAAGTACATCGATCTGCATTCTGGAGTCCAGTGAACACGGCTATGTCACCTTCTATAATGGTGAAATTACCGTCTGGCTTTCCTGTTCAGTAAAACACAATTGTGGATTTAATTTTAATGTTATACTTTATTTTCAATCATGTATTAGTTTATTCATGTTTATTTTCTGTTCCAAAATCACTGACACTCGATCTGGTGAAAATGTTTGTTAGTACATGACTACATTAAAATATTGTTTGGTATTTAAATAAATGTGCTCTCTCTCTCTCTCTCTCTCTCTCTCTCTCTCTCTCTCTCTCTCTCTCTCTCTTCCCCGCTTTCTCTCTCTCTCTCTCTTACCAGCATTCTTGTTGGCTCTTTCAATTATGGCAGAAACTGTGTAATAATCGCTGTCAATGCTGTTATCTGAAATGGAATTAATAATATTAGTAAAATTTAATATGAGTATAGATGTAAATTTTCTAAATGGTGAAGATAAATAATCTATAAGTGTAAATCTCACCAGTTTCCTCAGAGGTAGCATTACAGAATGCCTATTGAATAATATAAAAAAATTAACTATATATATATATTATATACTTCATATCAGCTTTTCAGATTTTGTCTAAATTACTCATAATGTCTTTAATGTTGTTAATATTTCTGTAACTCACCCTAATGGAACAACTCTGAACACTGACGCTGAGCAGGAGCAGGACGATGCCTTGTATCAGGTACATGATGAAAGTCTCAGTCAGTGTATCAGCACTGAGAGTGGAGAATGTGGAGTCGAAGAGCATCTTAAATGCTCTCAAGTGTTTATCACTTCCGTTTCTAAGAAATCAGCTTCAATTTCTAGAGAATCTTATGCAACAGTACAAAAAGTGTTTTTCTTGGTATTTAGTTTTGTTTTTTATGATTTAGTTATGATTCATGTTTTGAATCGGTTTGTCACTGTTAAGATGCCACAACTGCATCTGCAACTTTCATGCCAAAGTAAACCTTTTAATCAGGTCCTTGCTGCTCGCTTCCAACTTCCAGGATTGAGCATGACACTAGTCATGCTCAATCCTGTGATGCCTATGGAGGAGACATCTGCAGGTGATAAAAAAATAAGATATATGCTGCAATGCATTTTGTTCTTTACTTAACATGATGGAATTTCTGATGTTTGCAAAATTTCCAATTTTACAGTCTTCCTCCATGGCAAGGTAGTGTCCTGGGCCATCATGGTTTTGGGGTTTGATAATTCTCCAAAAAGAAAGGAAGTGGGAGAGAAGCTACTACAATCATGGTAGTAGTAGTGGTTCAAGCCACATTGAAAACCCTATTCCAGGTGCAAGTGAGTATCCAGAGCCAATGCAGATTGTGTACAAATGTGTCAGTGAGAAGACATGGAGAAGTGTCCATCTGCAATGGACAATATGCTACTGTGTTCACTATGGGAACACTACTTTATCCAGCAGAGCAACAGCAACTTCAATGATGCTCACTACTGCTGATTCAATACTATATTTTGTCACAAACATTCAAAAGGGCCAACAAACATTATGGTATGTTGCTTGTGCATATTTTCTATTCTTGTATCTGATTCCACTTTCGAGCAGGATGAAAGATAAATGGAAAGATCTGGAATGAATGGCAACCTCCAGCACGGAGTTTGCAATGCAGGTTGCAGAAAGCACTGGTCAAGCTTGCTGTACGGGGAGAGCTTTCTGCTGATCGGCCGGCCAGTCTATATCTAGCTAGGCTATGGCCTGAGGCACCACCTTCAGTAGCTCCTTGTAACAGACGTGTTCGCAGAACATGGCTCTTTCAAACCAACTACCTGCATGTCTTCCCTGACCACATCTATAAACCTCCTCCTTGGTCTTCCTCTTTTACTCCTTCCTGGTGACGCCATGCTCAGCATTCTCCTACTGATATACCCCATGTCCCTCATCTCAATCTCACCTCCCTCACCTTGTCTTCAAAACGTCCTACATGCAGTGTCCCTCTAATAAACTCATTTCTAATACTGTCCATCGTCGTCACTCCCAATGAACATCTCAACATCTTCAGCTCTGCTACCTCCAGCTCCACCTCCTGTCTTTTACTCAGTGCCACTGTCTCTAAACCATACAACATCTCAGGTCTCACCACAGTCCTATAAACTTTCCCTTTCACTCGCACAGATACTCTTCTATCACAAATCACTCCTGCTATCACTCTTCTTCACCCACTCCACCCACTCTTTCCTTCACTTCTCGAACACACTCTCCATTACTTTGCACTGTGGACCCCAGGTACCTGAACTCCTCCACCTTCTCCACCTCTTCTCCCTGCAACCACACCCCTCCACTGCCCTCCCTCTCATTCACACACATGTACTCTGTCTTACTCCTACTGACTTTTATTCCCCTTCTCTCCAGCGTGTACCTCCACCTCTCCAGGCTCTTCTCCACCTGCTCCCTACTCTCACCACAAATCACAACATGATCCACAAACATCATAGTGCATGGAGACTCCTGTCTGACCTCATCCTTCAAGCTGTCCATCACCACTGCAAACAGGAAAGGGATCAGAGCCGATCCTTGATGCAGTCCAACCTCCACCTTGAACCAGTCTGTCGTTCCTACTGCACATTTCACTGCTGTCACATTGTCCTCATACATGTCCTGCACCACCCTCACATACTTTTCTGACACACCAGACTTCCACATACAATACCACAACTCCTCTCTCCACCCTGTCGTATGCTTTCTTTAAATCCACAAATACACAATGCAACTCTTTCTGACCTTCTCTATACTTCTCCATCAACATTCTCAAAGCAAATAATGACTCTGTGGTGCTCTTTCTCGGCATGAAACCATACTGCTGCTCACAGATGGTCAGCCCTTCTCTCAGCCTGGCTTCCACTACTCTTTCCCATAACTTGGTGTGACTGATCAACTTTATTCCTCTGTAGTTACTGCAGGTCTGCACATCTCCCTTATGCTTAAAGATTAGTACCAGCACACTCCTTCTCTATTCCTCAGGCATCCTCTCACCTTCCAAAATCCTGTTAAACAGTCTGGTTAGAAACTCCACTGCCATTTCTCCTAAGCATCTCTGTGATTCTACTAGTATGTCATCTGGTCCAACCGACTTTCCAGTCTTTCTGATTTTTCCTCTTAATACATTTACATTTATATTTGCGGCATTTTGTCAGACGCCCTTATCCAGAGCGACTTACAACTGAGCAGGGGAGGGTTTTAGGGCTTTTGCTCAAGGGCCTAGCAGTGGCAGCTTGGTGGTGATGGGATTTGAACCTGTGATCTTCTGATCCAAAGCCCAATGCCAATGCTAATAGCTGATCTCACTTCTTCCTTCTTCCTTCCGCCTTATCAAAACACCTGTGTGCACCTTCCTCCACTCTTGTTCATCAGCCTATAATCCTCTTTCTTTTCAAAATAAGTATTTACCACTGCCTTTCCATCTTTTAAGCAAAATCTACCACCATCTGCCCTTCCACATTCCTCTCCTTAAGACCTACCTACCCATCACCTCATCATCACCTCTGTTCCCTTCACCTACATGCCCATTTAAGTCTGCCCCAGTCACCAATCTTTAATTCCTAGGTTCACCTTCTACCACTTCATCTAACTCACTTCAGAATGTTTCCTTCTCCTCCATCTCACAACCTACTTGTGGAGCATAAGCACTGATGACATTTATCATCATCCCTTAAACTTTCAACTTTATGTTCAGAAACTCTCTTCACCTCCACTACACTCTTACTGTACTCTTCCTTCAAAATCACCCCTACACCAATTTTTTTTCCATTCACACCATGATAGAACAGTTTAAACACTTACAATGTTACTGTTCTTACTCCCTTTCCACTTGGTCTCCTGAACACAAAACATGTCTACCTTTCTCCTCTCCATCATATCAGCTCCCTCTCTCCCTTTACCAGTCATAGTACCAGCATTTAAAGTACCAAGAGATATATAGCTGGGTATCATCAGAATAACAGTGGAAGCTGATCCCATGCCTTCTAATAATATTTCCTAAGGGAAGCATGCATATTGTGAAAAGCAGGGGTCCTAGAACTGAACCTTGTGGCACCCCATAATTTACTTGGAGTAACCTGGATATTTCTCCATTTAAGTCTACAAAATGGTAACGATCGGACAGGTAGGATTTAAACCAGCTTAATGCCTGTACCTAAATGCCAATGTAATTTTGTAAGCGATCCAGGAGAAGATCATGATCTATAGTGTTGAATGCAGCACTAGAAAAACTAACAGCGAGATGTAGCCTTGGTCTGAAGCTAAAAACGGGACATTAGTGATTTTAACTAGAGCAGTTTCTGTGCTGTGATGGTGCAGTAGTGGCAGAATGGCTTGAGGCAACCAACTAGATGTAACTGCAATGCTTCCTAAGCTATGCAAAATGTTACTGTTGATCATCTGTGACTACAGCCATGTTGTACTAATCATCCCCTCCTTTATTCCTTCTTTTTTTTACCCATCTTACTCTTTCATTGTGAAAGTCTTTGCCTCAGACTCAATGCCTGACCTCTGCTTAATGAAATTATCAAGTTTGCCCCAGAGCATATGTGTGAAATAACATGTCAAACAAAACACATCCTGCCTGGTGTACAATTATATCCAGCCTGCAAGATCATTTTTTACATCTTTTTTTTTAAAGGCCTGGCGATATGGACCTCATACTGGGTTTATCTACTGTTATTTATTGTAAATAGGCCACTTATGCACTTCTGGTTAGATGCAAACTGCATTTCATTGACTCTGTACATGTAACTTGCACAATGACAGTAAAGTCGAATCAAATCTGATTTAATCTAATATGAAGCGCCGAAACCAAACAAACTACAAATCCCCAAACATAAACAAACTTGTTGCCAAGAAAAGATGCCAAGCATCCAGCTATAGATTTTCAAAGAATTCACAGGATTTGGTGTAATACCTTAATAAAATGTCCTCAAATGTGTTACAAAATTGTATTAAGAAACATTGTTTGCTGTGGTGAAACTGCATGTACTTACAGTATGTGTTCATCTTTGCCTGCAAGTGCTTTCTTTTACTTATCTACTGTAATATTGTGGTTTACTTCTGTGCAGACTTTCATGTGTGACACTGGGGTTGAGAAACCCTGCTCTCAGCTAACACTTTCTGAGAAAATCTGACATAGATAGATAGAGTTGCTGAACTCTGACCAGGGTGAATAAAGAAAACTATACTTACACATTATACAGTAAAATTATACTAAACTTCAGCATATAAAAGACTAGTATGCACCAGATCTAAAATCTTCTTCACTCAGTGTTCCTCAAATCCTGAGTACATTTTATATGAATTTAAATGTAATTACAATTCAATTGAGAATATAAAAAAAAAGTTTCATGGAAATCCAGAATAAAGATTTCACCAAGAGGAAAAATACACCAGATAATTGACTTTTACAAAAAAATATTTAGTCATTTGAAACTGATGTGCGCATTCAAAGCAAAAAAAATGATTCTTGAACAAAAAGTTCAAAGAGAGGTCAATGAGGATCTATCGTGTAACAGAAACTGAAAAACATCAATATAGTTTTCAGCCCACACCTTGAAATGTACACAGAAAATATTTTGGACAGATCTGACCATATACCATGCAGCTGTGATCGAAAGCTTTCTTTATATTACCCCATCATGCGCATCTGAGGACACAATGAAATCCGGCTATGTCTGTATTAGTATAAGGTGGTTAAAACACTGGACTTTGGATCAGAAGATCACAAGTTCACTGCCACTGCTGGGCCCTTGAGCAAGTCCCTTAACCTCATCTGCTTTAAAGTCACTTTGGGTAAATGCATCTTCCAAATGCCATAAATGTCAATGTAAATGTATTTTCACTGCACAAATGCTGCCTGGAAATCGAGATAAACGCTTTTAAAGATCAGAGTTCAGAATATGCATGATCCTTCTCATACTTAATGACTATCTGCACTTCTGAAAACAACATTCCTGTTTTAATGTTGGATAATATAACAACAAACTCATTATTATTATTAGGAAGCCAAGCACTGAAGCTGTGTAGGTACCCTACTGTTATTCTACATTTGCACGGTTGCATCAATCATTATATCATGTCACATTCTCTGGGTGATGTTACATCAGCCTTCAGGGTTTCCAGTTGGAGAACTGACAAGACCTGGAGTGATGTCATGTCAGTAAGGAGAGCTGAATCCAAAGTAAAATAATAAAGGACGAAAAAAGGTCTTAACCCTAAGGAGCCCAATTTAGAAAAAAGAGTGTAAAGAGAGAATAAAGGTGTGTATGCAGCTCTATCACTCATTTCATTGTAAAGATAGTAAAGGTTATTGCATTTAATAAAAAAGGTTAATAACTGTATAGCGTTTCGATTGTGCTGTGTTGCCTGCTGTGCTTTTACACATAGAGCAACAATATTTCTTTTAGCTTGTGTTTTGACTATGAATATAATGTATTTCTGGATCTGCCTCTATTTTAAAAAGGAGGTGAGCAAGCTGGTGCTCTTGGGGTGTGCAAAAAAAAACATGAGGGTTCAGAAAAAAAAGTTGGAAGGGTATGAGAAAGATACCACTGCATATAAGGGCCACTATGGAATAAAAAAAAGGCTAAAAGGGGAGGGCAGGGAATTTCTGAGAGTAAAATTTTTTGAGAAAAATACTTAAAGGTTTTGTGTTTAAAACTCAAAAATCTGTGGAGTTTTGATTTCTATCAAGGAAGAAAACTGGGTATACACTTGTTGAGCAGATGTCACTTATTTTGCATTTTCCCTTAGAGTTAGCAACAAGGAAATACTTGTAATTTTTGAAAACTTGAAGATTTCTACTTACAACTTGAAAAGGCTAAGTTTTAAACTCGTAAATGTCCTGCCCCACCACTTAGAGTTATTTTTGAAAATCACATATTGGCTGCAATACACCAGTGTATTATATGTGTATGATAGAAGGAAGAAATGAGTTTTAAAATTAACAATTTTGGGTTTCTTTGCAAAAAGTTTGAGTTTAAAACTCGAAAGTTCCCTGCCTTTCAGCTTCCTTTTTTTTTTTTTTTATCCCATATTGGTCGTAATATGCCATCATAGAAAGAAGAGCTCATCAGTGTCTGTGAATTTTATCAGAGAAATAATCTCTCTTTAATATCCACCCACAACTCTTATAACATTATAATCTATAGTATGTAGTTTATCATAATGTGTGTAGATTATACTGAAAGAGGGCCATATTTAAAGGGAAGCATTGTCAGGATCTTCTGGGCACACTTCCGGTTCCGCAGTGAGCACTTCTAGGTTGGCGGCCATCTTGGCGTTTTTCCCGCACCTCCCGGTATATAAGGACAATCAAGACTTTAGCTCCTGGCCAGATTATCTTACTGGCTTCATTGCCCCTGAGATTACTCTTGCCACCCTGCCTGCCCTGGTTTCTGATCCTGTTCCTGATCCCTGTTCTGCTCTGCCTATTTACCTCGTTTAGATTCGGGACTGTTTTTTTTTGTTTTTGTTTTTTTTTTTGCTCTGCCCTGTTTTGCCTAGTTTTCCGGTTTATATTTTGCACTGTTTTGTTTTTTTGGTTTTGTTTTTCCTGCATTGCCCTGTTTGCCTGTGCCTTGACCCTGGACTGTTTTTGGATTGAGTTTTTGCCTTTGCCCCATTGCTCAGCCTGATTACATTTTATTATTAAAGCCTGTTTTTTCTATACCCCTGTGTGCATCCTCATTTGGGTCCTCACTCACCTAGCCCTGCACCCATGATCTCTGACAGACATCTATTGTTAGCATTACATAATGACCGGGAACTCCCAACATGGGGTGCTGAGACAGAAACCCAGGATCTCTTCAGACATCTAAGGCACGCAGGGCTCACCATGTGACCTTGGTTGCATGGAGCAGATTGCCCCTCTAAGAGAAACCCCCTAGGTCCTGAGACTAGTCAAGTCAAGTCAAGTCAAGTTTATTTGTATAGCGCTTTTCGCAACAGACATTGTCTCAAAGCAGCTTTACACAAATCAACAGTGAAGGTGATGGTGTGTGTTTATCCCTGATGAGCAGCCGTGGCGACTGTGGCAAGGAAAAACTCCCTTAGATGTTATGAGGAAGAAACCTTGAGAGGAACCAGACTCAAAAGGGGAACCCATCCTCATCTGGGTGACATCAAGAGTTTGATCATAAATTTTCCAACAATACAGAACACTGGACAGTGAGAACTAACATGAGTACTGGAGTATAAGATTATAAGTGATGTTCTTTCTGCAGTCTTAAACAGTCTTTATGGTTAATAGCTCCTAGTTTTATGAGCTCAGCATTTTTGATCACCACAGATCCAGCATCAGCTTCTCCATGCCAGAGCCTTAACACTCCAGGAGGTCCAATGTCAAAACTCCACACATGTAGCGGGATCCAAATGACACTGGTACGTCTCTAGATGGTTCGGGATGTTTGCGAGTTCGGCATCTATTTCTTCAAAGGTCCGTAATCACCAAGAGGGGGAGGTGACTGGAGCTGGCCACCTCAGGGTGTCTCGGGATGGGGAGAGAAAGAGAAGCAGTGGAGAGGAATTAGCGTAGCTGCTGTTCATGATATTAACAGCACAAGTTGATAATGTGCATGTGATCAGATGTTCTGGAGCACAAGGTTATGATGTGATGTGTGTTATGTGTAGGCTTTGCTAAAAAGATATGTTTTTAATCTACACTTAAACTGGGAGAGTGTGTCTGAACCCCGAACACTGTCAGGAAGACTATTCCAGAGTTTAGGAGCTAAATGTGAAAATGCTCTACCACCTTTAGTGGACTTTGTTATTCTACGAACTACTAGAAGCCCAGAGTTTTGAGATCTCAGGGAGCGTGGCGGATTGTAGCGTGTTAAAAGACTGGATAGGTAAATGGGAGCCAAACCATTTAGTGCTTTATATGTGAGAAGTAATAATTTGTAGTCTATTCGAAACTTAACAGGAAGCCAGTGTAGGGACGATAAGATCGGGGTTATGTGATCATATTTTCTTGACTTTGTAAGAACTCTGGCTGCTGCATTCTGGACTAACTGAAGCTTGTTTATTAATGACGCAGGACATCCACCTAGTAACGCATTACAGTAGTCTAATCTGGAGGTCATGAACGCATGAACGAGCTTCTCTGCATCCGATATGGACAACATATTTCTTAGCTTAGAAATATTTCTAAGGTGAAAGAAGGCTGTTTTTGTAACTTGATTAATATGATTTTTGAAAGACAAGTCGCTGTCTAAAATAACACCTAGGTCTTTTATCGTTGAACTAGTGTTTACAGAACATCCGTCTAAATGCAGGTTAAGATGCTGGAGCGTCTGTATACTAGTTTTAGGGCCGATGAGCAAAATCTCAGTCTTATCGGAATTTAAAAGTAGAAAGTTATGGGTCATCCAATCTCTTATTTCCTTAACACACTCAGTTATCCGGGTTAATTGAGCTGTATCGCCTGGTTTAGATGAAATATATAGCTGAGTATCATCAGCATAACAATGGAAGCTAATTCCATGCCTTCTAATAATATTTCCTAACGGGAGCATGTATATTGTGAAGAGCAGGGGTCCTAGAACTGAACCTTGCGGCACACCATAATTTACTTGCATTAGCCTGGATAGCTCTCCATTTAAATCTACGAAATGGTAACGATCGGACAGGTAGGATTTAAACCAGCTTAATGCCTGTCCCTGAATGCCGATGTAATTTTGTAAGCGATCTAGGAGGAGATCATGGTCTATAGTGTCGAATGCAGCACTAAGATCTTGTAAAACCAACAGCGAAATGAAGCCTTGGTCTGAAGCTAAAAACAGGTCATTAGTTATTTTAACTAGAGCAGTTTCTGTGCTATGATGGGGCCTAAAACCTGACTGAAACTCCTCAAAGATCTTGTTCTCTTGCAGGTAGGAACAGACCTGGGCAGCGACAATCTTTTCTAAAATCTTAGACATAAATGGGAGATTTAAAATTGGTCTGTAATTTGATAATGTGTTTGGATCCAGATTAGGTTTTTTAATGAGGGGCTTAATAACTGCTAACTCGAGGGGTTTAGGGACGTGTCCTAATGATAGTGAAAAGTTAATAATATTTAGAAGAGGTTCACCAGTTGTATATGTGGCATGTGGGAGTGTTTAACCAATACCAAATATGGCAGTAAATTGACTACGCCACCCTGGAAATAGGCCAGGGACCCAAAAGTACTAAAAAGCATGCAAATACGTAGTGGCTGAGACAGATATCAGACAACAGGAAATATTTCACACAATTTATTCAGAACACATTAAAAATAGTTGATTCATTTTAATATGCAAAAATTTAAAAGAGTACAATAAATCACAACATCATTCATCCATGCACACTCTTGTTTTACCAGTTCAGAACTGGGGAATTTGTCCTGCCTTTTTAGCTAAACACAGCACGCACTCGTGTTCTCTCACTAGCACTCTTCTGGCTAGCACTGGTACCCCAATTCTGAAGGGAGAAGAACAACAACATTAGACAAATACACCAACTACACACATACAAACAGCACACTATGATTTATAAAAGAGTGCCGCTGCCAGAGGAGTTAGCATCACCTGATGATAGCGGCTCTCCTTAACAATTATAGGCAGCACAAAAGCATCATATAAAACATCACATTTACAAAACAAATCAAATCATACAAAAACCCCAAATAGGAGTTTACAAACCACAACTTCAGAAAAACCACAAAAGAAAATCAAACAAACAAAGAACACAACAGGGGTGACAATACAAAGATACACGATGCAAATACCCCACCTCAGTCAAAACCTTAAATACTCAACACGCTAAGTTTAACTGCGCTCTCACTAGCCGGAAGCGCTGTCAGTCCGGTCGGAAGGCAATTCCCCCTTTGTAGAGATATGATAGTTAGTTCATATTACATGCATCCGTTAAAAGCCAGTGAAAAGCGGGTCAAGCCTGGACCAACATGAAGAAATAAACAACCCAATCTTTACAATCGCACTCCTTTTCATGCGTTCATTACTGCAGCTGCTCAGTAATCAGTATCGATTATGCAGAAAGGACGCAAAGCTCAACGCCGCCCAAAAAGCCTGCTGCAACACCTCCGTGACACTAATAAAACATACAAGACTTTAGATTTAAAATAAGGGATGCGCCTCACTACACATAAATGAAACTGATCACATACCTGCCAATAGGACTCACGCCGCTCTGCGCACTTGACGTGTACGAGTGAAAAGCTGACAAAGTGTCACTCGACACATCCGCAATGTTGCTCAGCCACACACTGCAAGTTTAAACGAATCTCAAATTACCCTGTTTGACAAAAAAAAGGTTTGGAATGCAACTGCTGCTGATAGCGCTTACCTCGTAGACATAAACACGACGCACAGGAAGTTACATCACCGAAACCCAGATGGCGCACTTGGTGACGTGCGCTTGGTTGCCTGTCAATCTCATCCACTTTTATACACGTGGAACATACCATTTCCACACAAATAATCAAATTGGTTGATCGCATCACCACATATATACTACTTCCTTCAGTAATTTAGTAGGAATTGGATCTAACTGACATGTTGTCGATTTAGCTTTGATAATATTATACAGCTCTTCCTGTCCTGTACATGCAAAACAGTGGAGTTGTGGAGTTGAGGGTAACACTGTCTCAGGAGATGCTGTCAGATGTTGAACTGCCACAATTGTTTTTCTAATGTTATCTATTTTTTCAGTGAAGAAAATCATAAAGTCCTCACTACTAAACTGTGATGGAACACAATTTTCAGATCCCTGATTTGTTGTTAGTTTAGCTACAGTACTAAAAAGGAACCTGGGATTGTTTTTGTTGTTTTCTATGAGTTTGCTCAGGTGTTCAGCTCTAGCAGCTTTTAGCGCCCGTCTGTAGCTGAGCATACTGTCCTTATACACAATTCTAAATACCTCCAATTTAGTTTTCCTCCATTTTCTCTCCAGATTACGTGCTGTTCTCTTGAGGGCATGTGTATGACTATTATACCAAGGTGCAGGTGTTTGTTCTCTAACCTTTTTTAACCGGATGTGGGCAGTGTTGTATAAATGTGCTAATAAGGATAAGGTCTATGTTGTTAGTGATTTCATCAAGCTTATTAGCAGTTATGGGTTTAGTGTGAAATTGAGATGAATCAGGCAGGTTATTTATGAATCTGTCCTTAGTGGTTGGAACAAAAGTCCTACCAAGTCAATAACGTGGTGCAACAGGGCTAATCTGCTCTACCGGTAGTGTGTACAGTATGAGGTAATGGTCTGTGATGTCATCACTCTCAGGTAAAATATCTATATCAGTGACGTCTGCTCCGTGGGATATTATTAAGTCTAGTGTGTGGTTAAAGTGGTGAGTGGGTCTGGTGACATTTTGTTTAACCCCAAAAGAGTTTAATAAATCAACAAATGATAATCCTAGAGCATCGTTTACATCATCTACATGAATATTAAAATCTCCTATAAGCAGCACTTTTTAAAAAATTGATCAAGAGATCTGATAGAAAACAAGCAAGTGCTCGGTCGAGATCTCAAAGGCCTGTAGTGGTGGCGGGGGAGACGTCCTCGACTGGGGCTTTGCTTGTCTCTTCCGCCGCTGCCGCATCCAGGGTCCATGTTGCACCTTTGCCGGAGATGCAGGTGCGCTGGGGCAGAGAAACACGCAGAGTTGAGGTGCTGGGAGCGTTGGGTTCAACCCGGGAATTTACCTGGGACGAGTGCGCGTCCGCCCGGGATGTTTCCAGCGCCGCTTTCCGCTCTCGCAGCCGGGCATGCTTTTCACGCAGCTCTCGAATCTGTTTCTCCAAAACCTCCATCTCCAACGCCACCGTTTTGCAAATCGAACGAGTCCTCACCTGTGCTCAAAGTCAGACACACAGCCGGCATAGTGTTCATAATCACGAACAGATTTCAGATACACAAATAAGATAAAGTGAGAGAAAATATAGTGGTAGTCGAGTTTAACTGACTACAGGCACAAGTCAGGAAGACAAACAATTTAGGATTATTAAAAGAGAAAAACACAAACAAACGAATATAAACACGAATACAAACACGGAACTCGCGGCAAACAAGTCAAACACAGGAAGCTACGTCACTGGAAATGTCAAAGGCTGTGATAGGTAAAAAAATCCACTGAAGGGGTCTCATGTGCCAAGTGGTCATCAGCCCCAGCAGTCTCAGAGCTGCATTCTCGGAAACCAAGGAGGATGCTCACTGGAGCTGGCTGAGCACTGAAGCACTGATTGTGGCAGAGTTAACGGCCCAGCTTTCTGGGCGTGCCGAGGTAGGGCAGGCACCATGTAATGAGGTGCACCATGCCCTTTGCCAGCGGATCAGCTGCTTGCACTCCCAAACCAGCACTTCTTACCAGAGTCAGGCACGAGATGCCCCTGGAGATCAGGAGGAAACACCACGGGTACAGAGCCGGGACGAATATGAGAGTAAAGTGGAGGAGATTTAAACCGCCGGTTCCATCTGTCATCTTCTGCCACGACATTGTTATTCCTCCAACAATGCTACAATGTTATCCTAACAACAAAATTTTCATCACCAGTGACTTGAAAGAACTGTTAAACAAGAAGAGAGCTTTTAGGTCTGGTAACATGGATGAACTGAAAAGGATACAGGGGAGACAGAGAGTGCATTGACTTGTATCAACAAAAGCTGGAGAGTAAACTTCAGCAAAACAACATTAGAGATATGTGGACGGGAATGAAGCAGATCACTGGATTTTACATTAAAGACCATCAGCAGGGGGCAGCCTGGACAGAACCAACAAGTGGAACTCGCATTTTAACAGATTCAGATGTTAAAGAACATACCTAAGAAGGCTGTGCATTCTAGCCACAATGACCGCAGACCAGTCGCACTGACTTCACATGTCATGAAGGTGTTGGAGCACCTAGTTTTGGCACATCTAGGACTACTGGTTATACCTTCTCTGGACCCATTACCTTTTGCCTTCCAGCCTCATGTGGACATGGATGATGGGGTGATCAACTTGTTGCAGTGTGCTCACTCTTTTCTGGATGGATGTAGTGGTATTGTGAGAATCACGTTTTTTGATTTCTCCACTGTCCTAAATACAGAACAACCATTTCTACTGGGTGAGAAACTGCTCAGGATGGGTGGCAGCACGTCCATTGTGTCCTGGATAACTGATCTGTTAAATAACCCCAGTTTGTAAGGTTGGGGAATTCCCTGTCTGATGTTGTAGTCAGTAACGCAGGAGAACCTCAGGGGACTGTCCTTCCTCTATTCCTGTTCACTCTGTACACCTCAGATTTCCAATACAACTCTGAGTCCTGACACCTGCAGAGGTTCTCTGATGACTCTGCAGTGTGGGATGAACAAAAGTCAGAGTACAGAAGACTTCTGGACAGATTCGTGGAGTGGTGCACCAGGAATCATCTGCTCCTGAACATCATAAAAACCAAGGAGATGTAGTGGACTTTAGAAACTGTAAAACTGTGATTAACCCATTACCATCATGGGTGAGTAGGTTGGGTTTGAGAACAACTACCTGTACCTGGGTGTTCACCTTAACAGCAGATTGGACTGGAGGACCAACACTGATGCTTTGTAAATGAAGGAGTTGAGCAGACTTTATTTCCTGAGGAAACTCACATCCTTCAATGTATTCAGCAGGATGCTGGAAATCTTTATCAGTCTGTTGTGGCAAGTGCCCTTTATAGTGATGTGGTCTTCTGGGGGAGCAGCATCAGTGTCAGGGATGCAGGCAAGATCAATAAAATCATCTGCATACCTGAATACATTATCGGACACAAACTGGAATGATTGGAAAGAGTGAGGGACAACAATCTCCTGTCAATCATGTCAAATCCATCACACCCACTACACTATCCCATGTAGAGACAGCGGAGTTCATTCTCCAACAGAGTGATTCAGAGTCACTGTCACAAAGAACGATTCAGGAAATCATTCCTACTGTATGCCATTGCACTGCATAATGACTCACCTCTCTGTAACAGATGATAATAGTAACCTAAATACCCATCCCATTACTCACTGTGACTTTACACACACACATACATACACTGACAATTTGCCCAATTTCTTTCTTTTTTGAATTTCTTCTGAATTGTAAGCATTATGCAATGGAGAATTAATGACTGATTATGCTTTTACAAAAACAAAACAAAGGAGAGCATCCAAGATTGAGGAGAAGCTGACTTCATGAGAAATTTGAACAACATTGAACTCACCTTACCTTAAAACCAGATTTATACAAGCAAACCTGGAGCAGAAAAGACATTTTGCTTTCAATTACTCAAGACATCACTGACGAGGATCTGGTTAGCCACATCCTGAACAACATCAACCCAAGAGTTGCAGGTGGCCTGAGAGGGACATTGATACATTTTGTACAGATGGTAGGTTTTAAAGTAGAGTAAGACTGGATGGGAGCAAAATACTTTTGGCAGAAGTTTGGCCTGCAGACATCAAAAGAATAAAGCAGCAAGAGACAACCTGGAAGCCAAGGATCCTCAGAATTACTGCTACTGACCCACACACCCAGCAGAGGCTCATTATGGCAGATGAGAAGGTGCATTGTGACCAAGCAAAGCTAAAATTTGACCTCTCCACTTCTGGCGTTAGACTTTATTAGCAAGACTACTCTCAGAGAAAAAATATATTTGTCATCCTTTTATTCACCACCAGTGGACATCAGATCGGCTGAGAAAGAAAAATTAGTTAGAAACATAGGCAAACTTGTATTATGTGTTACCATGACTCAAACAACATGGAGGAGCTGAGATGGTTAACGGAGGCTTGGACGTTTATCACCTCCAACACCTTAGCATGGACTGCAATAGTAAAGAACAGGATTTTCACACTAGAATTTGTTTTGCTGCTTAAGTACACCATAATAGAAGAATATATTTGCAAGATGTTACAAGAGGACATCATAGCTCTTCACCCTTCATAGCTCACCATGGTCCTCTCCTGTTCTAGAGCTAAAATTGGACTCATCTTATCCATTTTGCATGGACTGCAGGAAGCTGAAAAGCAAGAACATTCTGCATTCTACAGCAGGCTAGGAGTGGTTTGGGCGGTAAAGAAATGATGCATTTTCTGGAAGGCATCTTCACTGACCATCCAGACCACTTGCCTGGGCATTCATTTGTTCAAAGACTTCTTCTTGGCTGACAAGTTGGGTCTTGAGGCTTCCACAGTTCTGGTTATATCTGCACTCAACATCAATCAGATACCGTATCCAGAGCATTCAAACCCTGTATGCTGGGTTTCCTACTGCACCTTTCTGCTCCGTCTCCCATCAACAACATATGGACCTGCCTCATTCCCTGCCAGAGAGAACTCATGTCTAAAACACAGACGGTACAATGAAACAACTAAAGAAGACACTACCACACCAAAAAACACCTAAAACCCCCGCCATATTGGCGTTTGAGGTCCACCAGGGGTTACTTTATAAAAGATTCCCACTAAAAGACCATGAGGGAAAAATACTAATTTAGTGTACCCACCTCTTTAACACCCTACATGACCTCCACTAGAATCCACACCCTGAGAATTATTTCACATCTATTAGGTGAGTGTCACAATATGATGTGGAAAAAAGAGCACAATACTTTACCCAACATAGTACATATTAGTATTTAAATTGATGAGTTCTATTTGAAAATTGTTAACATTATCGGTGAACATAGTGTTTAATCATAATTATAATATTAACTGTGTTTTATTGTCAAACTCTTCAGTAGGAAATTTCCAGATTTCTCTTTGAAATGACATTATACAGTTTTTAACATTGTGGTCTCCACAGTGAAGAGTTAATATGGATCTTTTAAGCTTTTTAAACAAATTTCTAGGTTTAATTATTGTATGATTTGCTTTAGGATCACTAAATAGAGAAATAAGAAAATCTTACAACAAAATGTAAAATAAATGAAACATTAAAACAAATGGTTCTTCATGGGATGTTTAAAAATCTATTTGAGATCTTTTTAATTCCACATAAACAAGTTATTTTTAACATGAACAAATGTATTCTTAACTTAAACAGGCGAGTTTACCCCATAGTTTAGAAGAAAACATAATATTTAGACTTTGCAGATGCCACTGTGGCAACATCACACATTATTGATATTCTACTAGATCAGGGGTCACCAACATGGTGCCCACAAGGGTCACATGAGTCGCCTGTGTGCCTTTTCTAAAAATAGTTCACAATAGCGCCACTTACCCGTGAGCTGCTTCTCATTTTTTTTTAAATCACACTTCCATTGTTGTGAATTTGAAAATGACAATATTAAAATATAGATGACTAGATATAGATGAATATTATTATTTATCAATAATAACATATAATTTAAGGTAAATTGAGCAATTTTTTATTTTAGAAATATCAAACTGGTAGCCCTTCACATTAATCTGTAACCAAGAAGTAGCTCTCAGTTTCAAAAAGGGTTGGTGACCCCTGATCTAGATGTTATTCTTGAGTACATCAAACCACAGAACCACTCAAAGTAGGAACACAAGTTTGTGCCAACAATCTTATTAGTTCTTATTAGTTTTAGGAACGCTCAGGAAGAGAATCCTAAACCTGACAGCATGGTGTACCACCAACAACCAGACTCTTCACTTCTATAAAATCTGTTCACTGCTATAGCCTTTATATGTATTATTATAAATATAAAAGCTAAAGCAGTGAGCAGATTTTATAGAAGTGAAGAATAAGATGGCCACCACGTAGAAGCAATGTTGAATACATTACTACAGAATATTGCACAATACCACAATTGTTCCTCAAAACCATTCCATAACACATTTTTGACAATTTGTGATGGTTTTTGTTACACAATGTGAATACTTAAAAAATCTGTAGTAATTGGACTAAAATAAAATGTTTAAATATTTGCCTCACGTGCATTCTTTTACCTTTTACCCAGAACAAGTGGGAAACATAAGGTAGCATATTGAAGTCTTGTAAAGATAATGGAAGATACATATTTAAAGTATTCTTTAACATGGCCTTCCTCATGGCCTGTAGTGTTATGTGGAGCCTCCTGGATAAAGAAATTGATTTCACACTTCAACACAGGTCAAAAGATCCATATTTCTGTTACATTTCATTTACCTTCTAAACTCTGGCAAATTAAGAGATATATATATAAATTCAATAAAAAAATGAATTGGCCCAAGTCCAGTGCACTTCATGTAGACGACCAGCTCGCGGTGGTTCTCCTCTGTTTTGATTTTGATGTGTTGTACAGGTGCAACTCTTCAGTGGGTTGCAGAAATGATAAGCAAGTTTTGCCCTTTAACTGCAATGTCTGTGTCTACTTTCACACAGTTCACCATAGGTTTCTCCACACTCTGGGCTTTCATCATGTGCAGTGCCGTAGAGACAAATTGTTTTTATTTAAATTGAACACAGTTCTAAATAAATAACCCAGTCATTAGTGTTGCACAGGTCAGGTGACTCTCAGTGTCGGTCTCAAGCTGGATAAATGTGGAGGGTTTTGTTATGAAGGACATCCAGTGTAAAACATGTGCAAATCTAAAATGCAGATCACGAATCAGAATTTCATACCGGATCGGTTGAGACCCGGTTTACCAACGACCACCACAAGTATCGTTAGCCGACAGGGTACCAGTGGAAATTGGGCTACTGTTGGCTGAAGGAGGAGAAGAAGAGGAGGAAGACGTCTACATAGACAGCAGGGGAAGGAGAAGTGGAGGAGAGTGGAGGTTCAGGTTGGTACTTTAAATGTTGGTACTATGATGGGTAAAGGGAGAGAGGGAGCTGATATGATGGAGAGGAGAAAGGTAGAGATGTTTAAACTGTTCTATCATGGTGTGGATGGAAAGAGAAATGGTGTAGGGGGATTCTGAAGGAAGAGTACAGTAAGAGTGTAGTGGATATGAAGAGAGTTTCTGATGATCGTGAAGCTGGAAGTTGAAGAGGTGATGATAAATGTCATCAGTGTTTATGATCCACATGTGGGTTGTGAGATGGAGGAGAAGGAAAGATTCTGAAGTGAATTAGATGAAGTGGTAGAAGGTGTAGGAATGAAAGATTGGTGATTAGGGCAGACTTTAATGGGCATGTAGGTGAAGGGAACAGAGGAGATGAGGAGGTGATGGTAGGTATGGTTTTAAGGAGAGAAATGTAGAAGGGCAGATGGTGGTAGATTTTGCTAAAAGGATGGAAATGGCAGTGGTGAACACGTATTTTAAGAAGAAGGAGGATCACAGGGTGACATATAAGAGTGGAGGAAGGTGCTCACAGGTGGACTATGTTCTATGTAGGAGATGCAACCTGAAGGAGATTGGTGACTGTAAGGTGTTGGTGGGGGACAGTGTAGCTAGACAGCATTAGATGGTGGTCTGTAGGATGGTTTTGGAGGTGAAGAAGAAGAGAAAGAGAGTGAGAACTGAATAAGATGGTGTAAACTGAAGGAGGAAGACTGTAGTGTGAGGTTCAGGGAGGAGGTCAGACTGGAGCTCGGTGGTGGTGAAGAGGTGCTGAATGATTGGGAAACTACTGCAGGAGTGATGAGGGAGACAAGGAGAAATGTTCTTGGTGTAACATCTGGAAAAAGAAATAGAGGACAGAGACGTGGTGGTGGAATGAGGAAGTGCGGGAGAGCAGAAGGAGAAAGAGGTTGGAGAAACAGAATTGGGATCAGCAGAGTGATGAGAAAAGTAGGCAGGAGAACAAGGAGATGCAGCAGCATGTAAAGGGGAATGTGGTGAAAGCCAAGGAAAAGGCATATGAGGAGCTGTAGGAGAAGCTGGACACTGAGGAAGGAGAAAAGGATTTGTAGCGATTGGCCAGACAAATCTCCACAAGCAAAATCCAAATTCTGGTAAAACATCTTCCCAGAGGAGTGGAGGATATTATAACAGTGTTGTGTCTAGAACATGTTTATTGAAGAATCAGACTAAATGTGTAATAGGTCAGGTGTGTGAATTGCTAAGAAGCAGAAAAAAAGTGTAAGTTGTTGGTTTAAAGACACGATTTACACCACAAACAGCAAATGGGACTTAATGTAAAATAAAATGTCCAGACAGGTGTCCAAAAACTTTTGGTTGTTTAGTCAATCTATAAAACCCTTGAGATTACTGTCGATAGTAAACTCTTAGAAAATCTTTGGACTGCAATGAATAAGAAACATTATTTCTGCAATGGTTTAGGACTATCATTTCCACAAACAGTTTTGCATGCTGTAAACTCTCCTCTGGCATTAACATAAACGATGTGCCTATAAGGATAATATCATTTTCCAATGTCCATTATTAGAAATAGCTATACAAATAAAATGTAATTCAACAAATAAATCTGTAGCCCTGAGATTTTAATCTACACAATTTTGAAAAAGTGCTTTATAAATTTCATTTATTTCATATAATTTAGAATTTATATCAGCTCAAGTTTGAACAGTTGAAAACTTCTAGAAAAGGTTTAGAAGTACTTAAAAAAAAGGGCTGAACATTTTTGGATAAGATTTTCTAGAAAGAGAAGCTGCTTTGTGTGAAAAGGAAGTGAGAAACACTTGAGAGTATTTAAGCTGTTCTTCTGCAGCACATTCTCCACTCTCAGTGCTGAAACACTGACTGAGACTTTCATCATGTACCTGATACAAGGCATCGTCCTGCTCCTGCTCAGCCTCAGTGTTCAGAGTCGTTCCATTAGGGTGAGTTACAGAAATATTAACAACATTAAATATATTATGGATAATTAAAATAAAATAATACATATATTAATTAATGTATTTAATTAAAATGTGTATATATAAATATTTATTTATCAACAGGCATTCGTTAATGAAACCTCTGAGGAGATTGGTAATTCACACTTTTAATGAATTTATTTGTACCATATTTTATTTTTACATCAAATACTCATATTACATTTTACTAATATTGTTCATTCCATTTCAGATAACAGCATTGACAGTGATTATTACTCAGTTTCTGCCATAATTGAAAGAGCCAACAAGAATGCTGGTAAGAGAGAGAGAGAGAGAGAGAGAGAGAGAGAGAGAGAGAGAGAGAGAGAGAGAGAGAGAGAGAGCACATTCAATAAAACACTAAACCACATCATAATGTACTGATGTACTAACAAAGATTTTTCACTAAATCGAGTGTCAGTGGATTTGGGACACATAATAAACATGAATAAACTGATACATAAATGAAACTGCATACACTAAGAATCTCAGTGTCAAACCCACAATTGTGTTTTACTGAACAGGAAAGCCAGAGGGTGATTTCACCATTATACATGGTGACATAGCCGTGTTCACTGGACTCCAGAATGCAGATCCATGTACTTCTAATAAGTGCATGTGGATCAGAAATATCAGAGATATGATGGTTTATGTGCCTTATGTCATTTCCAGTCAGTACTGTGAGTATAATATTTTATCTGGCTTTAAAGGAATATTTGTGAGAGCTTCATTAAATTACCTTTAACGAGCTTCTCTTTCTAACAGCACCACCTGAAATAGATGTTATCCAGCGTGCAATGGACTCCTTCCAAAAGTCGACCTGTATCCGATTTGTACCTCGCAGAAAGGAAGTAAATTACATTAATATCATCTCAGACAAAGGGTATGTCACAAATCCTGTTAGTGATCACTATTTTGACAAAAAGTTGTTTCCATTCAGTTCTCATGTAATGAAAGCAGTCTTGAGGATGTATTTTTGTGTACAGGTGCTACTCTTATGTTGGACGCATTAATGGAAAGCAGGTTTTGTCCCTAAACCGCAACGGATGTATGTACCACAAAGTTGTCCAACATGAACTTCTTCACGCTCTGGGATTTCATCATGAGCAGTGCCGTATTGACCGTGACAAACACGTCAGAATCCTTACCCAAAATATCAGGAACGGTGAGCAGGGAAGCCATTTTATTTCTTATTTCGAACTAATAAAGTTTATTCATTTTAATTAATGACCATAACTTTGTTCATGGCATCTGAGAACTCAAAACATTCTGTTCTTCAATGAACTGAAATGTAAATGTTTAGTGATGAATCTAGAAATCCAGTTTATTTCTAAAATGTTTGTTCTGACAGTAAAAAGAAGTTAATGATCTAATTATGTGATTAAAATATTCACAGATGGAATAAACAATTTTGTGAAAGTAGCCACCAACAATTTGAACACTCCATATGACTACAATTCCATTATGCACTATTCGAGGTAAAATATCATTTTCTTTCTTATTTAAATTACAGCACGATTATATGCATTACTGAAATCACACTTTATTGTTCCAGGTATGCGTTCTCCAAGAACAGCTATCCGACCATCCTCCCTACACCAGACAAGTATGTTTCCATCGGACGTGCCACTGAGATGAGCCACAACGACATTCTGCGTGTTAACAGGCTCTACTGCAGTTAAACATCATCAGAGTGTTCCGAATGCTTTCACAAATGTTCTGCTTTCCGTTGTCACATTTTAAATTTATTATTTTCTCAAATCTGGATTTATTTTGCTTCTACTTTTGATGCTATTTAGATCTGCTTTTTTGGGGGAGGCACTGGATTACTGATCAAAAGGCCAGTGGTTCAAACCCCATAATCATCAACCTGCAAGTTTTAGAGCTCTTATTTCTGATTCATTGCTTTAGGGGCACTGTAACATGACCGACGGTGCCTTCAGATTCCTAACATCACTGGGATATGCAAAGATTTTCACTGTGTAATCTGTAATTTACGTGTGACAAGGAATTTATTTTTACATGCAATTTCAAAAAAATAAAAAAAAAATAATGCATACAAACATTAGTGTATGAATTCATATTTTGATAACAGGCGGTGGGCTGCATCTTTCTTCCATCTTCTATCACATTATATTATCTCTCACACCCAATGTGGTTCTTCCACAAACTGTTGCAATACGGTTGGAAGCGCTGATAATAGCATGCATTTATTTACATATACTAATTGTGTAAAAGCTGAGATCAGCTATTATTCAGAAAAGTAAAGGGCCTTGCTCAAGGGCCCCACTCTTGCAGCTAGGATAGCTATGGTTTTAGTCTTTAATCATCAGACTAGTAACCAAGAGCCTAACCAATATTCCAACATAGCTTTTATTGTAAAATGAGCTAAAGATTTGTGAGTTTGAGCACAGAATTGGATGAGCACTTTGGGAAATGTAGTCCAGGGTGGCCTTGTTTGTAGTTTGCAGTGTTTGCTGGGAACTGAAGTTTGTGGATTGCCATGTCCTGAAAGAAACACCCAATTTTCTAGAATGTTTTTTTTCTATCTTTTCAGACATAAACATGTGGCATGTGGTCTAGCATCATCTCTGGATTCTCATCTGTGTTTTATTATGATCAGTTTACCTTTGACCTCCTTTTTGTGCTTACAGGAACACACACAGCCTGTGTGCTTAGACCTCACAAGCAAAAGCTACTTCATTGTTTTTGATGTGTTAATTTTTTTATAAGCTCACTGAGAATGTGATCAAAATAAAGAGCTTGCTCTGCCTGTCTCTCAGCTTTTCTCCATTGCCAGTGTTCTAGGGTACCAAATCTAACTCTAGTGCTGAAATCTAAGATAACTATGGAAATGGAAGCCTGCCAAACCATTTATTCTGCTCATCAAGCATTAGCAGAGTTTTAAAACTGCCATGCAGCAGAATCTGATAGCCAGTATGTTCTCCAGGGGCCACTGCACCCCACCACATCTCCAGTAGTGTCTCTTGTCCATGTGCCACATGTGACACTCAAAGTGTGAACTAGTTACAATGCGGGCATTTTCAGTTTCTTACACTCGCAGTGTTTGGTTGCCCTTTGTACTACTTTCAGCAGATGATTTTCTGTAACTGGTGATTAATGGCAGAGGAGACAGACTGCAGATCAAACTGGCTATACTGCAGCAATTCAATGCACAAGTCTCAACAGGAGGTTTAGATTAGGTCCAGTACCACCTGACTTCCTCTATTTCATTTTATCTGAAGCCTTCTACACCCACTGGCATTGGAGCAAAACCTGGGTAGCCTGTTCTTGCAACGGTTTAGGTGTGTTTGTCATATTACCACAAACATCTGCCTATATGGTGTGTATATATATATTTATATATACACTGATCTATATACACACATATACACCATTGCACACTGTCCTTTTTTAAAGTCCATTTAAAAAGAAGCAGGGAACTTGTCACGCTATTAGTAAACAGATTACTTGGAATTACTTTATGGATTGTGATAGAAAGGAAGCCATAGCACTTTGCAAGCCATACCACTCAGTGTGTGGCAGAGGTGTTCTTCTCCGTTATCTTCTAAATAGTTTTTCTAAAAGAGACCCTGAAGATTTATCACTTTTAATACATTTTACTGTTTTGAGGTGAGAAACACAAAAACGTTAGATAGTGTATCACATCAAGAACAATGTACAGACAAATGGGCTGGTAATTTAATCAAAAAACATGATTTTTTTATTCAATCAACAAACATGCCAGAAAACATGATTTATAAGATCCTTCATCTAATATATAACTGCCTATTTTTCCAACCTGTTTGAGTTGTGCCAGTTTGGTGCCCTTCTGTTTGGGATGTTCAGAACTCTAGAAGTGTTTTACCATTTGTTCCATAGAATCAACTTTGCACAAAATGCATATTCCTCTGCCTATTTGGATGATATAATCATTTAAAGTAATGATTTGCAGTGGGTGTGTAAAGCAGCTCTCCTGAGATCCTGGATGTTTATGTGCACGTTGAATCCAAAACAGAGTGCAATCAAGCAGGTGGAAGAATGACATGTGGGCTTCCACTTGAGTCATGTGCAGCTGCATCATTAAATTAATTATACAGCAGCAATTGCGACCAGCCTAATACCGAAAAATCTATAAACACAGACAGCAAAGGCGAAAATTGGCCAGAAGTACAGAATCATTTAAAGTGAATCAGATGAAGGTGGCAGATTTCCGCAGAGGATCAGCATTGGAAGTCAGCTGCCAGGTGGCTTAGATAAAGTTTGATGTTTCATAAAGTATTTTTTAGGCCCAGTGCATTTTTTAATCATATGCTGCCTCTGGGTTAAATTATTAATATTATTTTATATTCACTAAATAATCTCTTCTCCTCAGGTCATGTTCTTAAAAAGGAAGAAAGAAATCTAAGCACAAAGACGGACTTAAACCAAAGTTTTAGTTCCATTATTTTTTTTATCATTATAATGTCTAAAACACAAAAAAATTTAGAGGCACAATATTTGGAGAAATTCAAAAAGGGAAACAAATCAAATCAAAGCAAACAAAACCAAAATCTTACAAAAGGCAACTCAACATGTTTTAAAGGGATCATATGAAGCTGTCTGTTACAGGGCACTAACAGATTGTCTTACTTTTAGAGCGCTAAAAATAAAAGGCGTTAGAGCATGTGAGAGAGCGGCCCTAACTCTTAGAGAACTCATGGTTAAGTGTTGCATTTGTTTATTTGGTTTGGTGGATTTGTCCGTGCAACAAATAGTGAGTATTTACATGTACATGCACTGCATACATTTTCTGTGAAGAAACGAGTGATTTGTAGAATAATTACATTCAGAGATGGGAAGTGTAATGTTAGGGTGGAAAATAATAGAAGTGTTCTCTGCTTCTGAGCCTTTATTAACAACCACTCAGCAATGTGCAAACTCTCACTCTGATCAATTTCCCCAAATCACCTTCTGACCCTGAATTTCTTTTGACGTGAACATAAGATGAAACTTGTCTATATAGACACACAAAGGACTATCTAGGGAGTCTGGGTAGAACACGGGTCACCCACACAAACTGGGGATTATTCTGCCCCCTGTAGCAATCTATGTACTAACTATAAAGACGTTCAGGTATCCAGACTGTTTAACAACTTTTCCTCTGGCAGTAACAACATTTTTAGGTTGCTCTGGAACATCATGCTCTTTGGTTTGACTTTGAAAATGTTGTTGGTGTTTGGCTTGTGTTTGTTCTTGATCCACACTGCTCTGTTCGTCAAACGCATGCAAGTTTAAAAAATGTAGATATTTTTTGTTTCTTCTCATGTTTTCATTTTTTGTGCAAATTATGTCAGATCTCAGAGTAGTGTGTTTATTAACAACTGTGGCAGTCTTGTTCCGCCCTTTCTCACTGTCTATCTTGACTGCAACATAATCTCCAGATTTGAGTTAGGGCAATAAATGACTACTATAGAGTCTATTATAATACATCTTATTGTTGGATTTTTCGCCCTCACCTTTGAGAAATCAAGTCAAGTCAAGAGGCTTTTCTACTATACACAGTGGTACACAGTACACAGTAAAAACGCGACAACGTTTCTCCAGAACCCTGGTGCTACACTAAACAACAACAAACAAAACAACATAGAGCTACAACACAAGTGACATAAAGTGCATCGAGTGCAACCTGGTGCAAACAGTGCAGACAGACGACACAAGACAAGACACAAAATCCTATATAGCGCCGACCAGTAAACCTACTGTATATTTATTATACAGTACTGTACAAGAAAACTGTAAAAACTATACAAAATATAAACTATATCCCAGAGGTGAGTGTAAACAGTACAATGTAGTGCAAAAAACTACAGCAGCAGTCGAAGGTGCAAAAAACAGCATGTAAACAGTAAAATACAGTGATAATGATAAATGTGCAAAAAACAGCGGTTGAGAGTGGTACAGTCCAGAACAATAAATAATAAATAAATGAATGGTGGTGGAATGGATTGAGACGAGTGATGAGTGTGTGTTAAGTGTTAAGTCCAGGAACATTTTTACAGTTCGTTACACACATTTGAGTGCGTGTGTGTGTGTGCGTGTGTGTGTGTGTGTGTGTGTGTGTGTGTGTGTGTGTGTGTGTGTGAGTTCCGTTTTATTTCTGTGTATTAAGAAGCCTGATGGCTTGAGGAAAGAAACTGTTGCATAGTCTTGTTGTGGCGACCCGAATGCTTTGGAACCGTTTTCCTGATGGTAGGAGGGTGAAGTATGTGTGTGAGGGGTGTGTGTGATCGTCCACAATGCTGTGTGATTTGCGGATGCAGCGTGTAGTGTAAATGTCCATGATAGAGGGAAGAGAGATTCCGATGATCTTCTCAGCTGTCCTCACTATCCTCTGTTGGGACTTGCGGTCCGAGACGGTGCAGTTCCCAAACCAGGCAGTGATGCAGCTGCTCAGGATGCTCTCAATGGTCTCTCTGTAGAACATGGACAGGATGGGGGGAGGGAGGTGGGTTTTCCTCAGCCATTTCAGAAAGTAGAGACGCTGCTGGGCTTTCTTGGTGATAGAGCTGGTGTTAAGTGACCAGGTGAGGTTGTCTGCCAGATGAACACCAAGGAATTTGGTGCTCTTGATGATCTCCACTGAGGATCCATCAATATTCAGTGGAGATTGGTCGCTCAGTGCTCTTCTGAAGTCCACAACCATCTCTTTTGTTTTGTCCACGTTCAGAGACAGGTTGTTTGCTCCACACCAGGCAGTTAGCCGTTGCACCTCTTCTCTATATGCTGACTCGTCGTTCTTGCTGATTAGACCCACCACGGTCGCGTCGTCAGCGAACTTGATGATGTGGTTCGAGTTGTGCATTGCTACACAGTCGTAATTCAGCAGAGTAAACAGCAGTGGACTGAGCACACAGCCCTGGGGGGCTCCAGTGCTCAGTGTGGTGGTGCTGGAGATGTTACAGAGGGAGGTGTTCAGGCCCAAAAGGTTCAACTTCTCATTCAGGTGCTGAGGAATGATTGTGTTGAATGCTGAGCTGAAGTCAATAAACAGCATTCGTACATACGAGTCCTTATTATCCAGGTGGGTGAGGGCCAGATGGAGGGTTGTGGAGATAGCATCGTCTGTGGAACGGTTTGGACGATACGCAAACTGCATGGGGTCCAGTGCGGGTGGGAGCTGGGTCTTTATGTGCCTCATGACAAGCCTCTCGAAGCACACTCATCATGATGGGTGTGAGTGCAACGGGACGATAGTCATTGAGGCAGGACACAGAAGACTTCTTCGGCACGGGAACAATGGTCGTTGTCTTGAGGCACGTGGGAACAACGTTGCTGTTTAGGGAGATGTTGAAGATCTCCGTGAGGACATCTGCTAGCTGTTCGGCAAATTCCCTGAGCACTCTGCCAGGAATGTTGTCTGGTCCAGCAGACTTCCGTGGGTTAACTCTGCTAGAGTTTTCCTCACTTCAGCTGTGGTTAGACAGAGCACCTGGTCAGTGGGAGGAGGGATGGTCTTCCTCGCCGCCACGTTGTTCTGCACCTCAAACCGGGCATAGAAGTCGTTCAGCACATCTGGGAAGGAGGGGTCACGGTCACAAGCAGGTGATGTGGTCTTGTAATTCGTGATCGCCTGGATGCCCTGCCACATGCGCTGGGTGTCTCCACTCTCCTGGAAGTGGTTGTGGATTTTCTTCGCATGTGCACACTTTGCCTCTCTGATGGCACGGGACAGTTTGGCCCATGCTGTTTTTAAGGCTGCCTTGTCCCCTGATCTGAAGGCAGAGTCTCTTTGTTTCAGCAGCGCACGCACGTTTGCAGTCATCCATGGTTTCTGGTTGAAGCGTGTAGTGATGGTCTTGGAGATGGTCACATCATCAACGCACTTGCTGATGTAACTGGTCACTGATGATGTGTACTCCTCCAAGTTGATGGAATCGCCGTAGGTTGCAGCTCTCTAAACATGTCCCAGTCAGTGCACTCAAAACAGTCCTGAAGAGCAGAAGTAGCTCCTTCTGGCCAGGTTTTCACTTGTTTCAAAACCGGTTTAGAGCGTCTGATGAGCGGTCTGTATGCTGGAATTAGCATAACAGAGCTGTGGTCTGAGTATCCGAGATGGGGATGGGGCTCCGCACGATACGCGCCGGGGATGTTTGTGTAAACAAGATCCAGCGTGTTCGCTCCTCTCATTGCAAAGTCCACATGCTGATGGAGTTAAGGAAGCACAGTCTTGAGATTCACATGGTTGAAATCTCCGGCGATAATAAACAATCAGTCGGGGTGAGCATTCTGCAGGTCGCTAATAGCTCCGTAGAGTTCACACAGTGCCTCCTAAGCATTAGCACTGGGTGGAATGTACATTCAGACGATGTAAACTGTGGTAAATTCCTGTGGTAAATAAAAAGGTCTGCATCTAACAGTCACAAACTCCACTAGCGATGAGCAGTAGCATGAAACGAGCACAGAGTTCTTACACCATTCCGTGTTGATATAAACACACACGCCACCACCGCAAGTCTTACCACACAAAGCTGCATTTTTGTCGGTTTGAAACACGGTTAGCCCGTCTAGCTGGATGGCGGCTTCCGGAACTCTGTCGCTGAGCCACGTCTCCGTGAAAACAAAGACGCAACAGTCTCTGAACTCTCACCGTGTGGTTCGCTGGAGTCGGATGTAGTCCAGTTTATTATGAAGGGAGCAGACGTTGGAAAGAAAAATGGACGGGATAGCCGGCCGGCTAGGGTTAGCATTTAGCCTAGCACGGACACCCGCCCGCTTTCTTGAACAGCGCTTTCGAAGCCTCCTCTCCCGGCCACCGGCATCAGGTAACACCGAGGTCTGGGGGCCTGGTCTTTGTGGCCGAGGTCGCAACAAGCCGCGGTCGCAGTTGTTGATAAGATCATCATGCAGACTGTTGGTTGCATGATGCCTGTACTGTAGCAGTGTCTGGTGGTCATAAACATGAACACAGCTGACTCTGGTGTCCATGTATTGTAAAGGGTCGTGCTAAATATGGTGAAAGCACCGTTTTTGGACCCGGAGAGGCCGCTGCGAGCTACTGCAGTTTCTTTTCTAAGACAGGAACCGGCATCCTCAGCTATCTTCCAAGCATCAACTGTGCAGGACTGTATCCTGTCGCTTGGAAAGGTGTAGCTCTGTATTTGAGAAGAGCTAGAAAAGGATCCTCTTGCTAGAGAATGTGTTTTTTGGTTTACACTGATTTTTAAGCCTCTCCGTTGGATTGTAAATAATGTGGGCTTGTGGTCATGTAACAAAACTCGTATGCCTTTGCATAATCCTGATACTGTTGAACACGGAACTGTGGACCATTGCCAGTAACAAGGATATCATGACAACTGGCAAACATCTTGCTCAACCTCAATGTCAGTCTTTCTTGACATGTCTGGAAGATAAGCAATGTTGATTGTGGCAGCGTGGGCGTGGCCAAGCTTCGGTTTGTGAATGGATAGTGGGGCCGGGAGCAGGTAGGCGGGGGATTGCCTCACCTGAAGATGATGTGACCTAATGAGTGTTCTCTGTTTTCCAGTGATTGGGGTGTGCATTTAAGGAGGAGAGAGTGTGTGTGAGAGAGACGGGGGGTGTGTGTACGCGCGTGAGCCAGAGGACGTGCTGCATGAGACACTAAAAACTGAACATACACACAAATCTGTAAATAAAAGTGGCCGTTAAGCCTTTACACCTGACCTGTTGTGGCGTTCCTTTTTCCACCCGCATCTACACGCTCTCCCACAGTGGTGCCGAAACCCGGGATTGGGAAAGGACGCAGGTCAGGAAATGACGGAGCCTTCACCATTGGCGGAGCTCGTTAAGGCGATCGCCGAGCTCCAGCAGACCCAGCACCAGGCCCTCCTTCAGGTGCACACCGAGCAGGAACAGCGGTTCGAGGAAGTAGCGGTAATCCGAGCACAGGCTGAGGATCGGGCGGCATTCCGGAGCGCTCTGAGTTTAAAGGAGTGGTGTTGGAGGAGTTAATCGCCCGTCTTCTGCCGCGGATGGCAAAATGGGTTTAGTGCCAGTGACCGGAGAGCGCGGAGAAGGTGAAGCGTGGAGAAGGTGAAGCGTGGGGGGGGGGGGAGGGGGGCATGTTGGCTGGGGAGGCGGCGCCGGGGACATCAGTTTCGCGTCAGGCAGACTCCGCCCTATGGGGAATTCCCCCCGGGGATTTCCCCCTCGAGCAGTTAATCCGAGCACAGGCTGAGGATCGGGTGGCATTCCCCCCCGCCCGCCTCCTAGTATCCCTCTGATGAAGATGGGCACACAGGACGATGTGGAGGATTTTCTGCAGCTGTTTGAGCGCGTAGCGGTCGCCGGGGAATGGACCGGAATGGAGAGAGCCCTCCGCCTGCTGCCCCTGCTTTCCGGGAAAGCCCAGCTCGCTGCTTAGCAACTGCCGGCCGATCGGATGCTAGAATACGATGATCTGAAGCGGGCGATCCTTCAGCGAGTGGGGCGGACACCGGAGCAGCACCGACAGCTGTTCTGCACCTTAACGCTGCGCGTGGTCGCCCGATCGTTCGCCTCCGCCCACCAGCTTCGCGATGCGTGCCGGAGACGATTGCGGGACAAGGACTGGAGCACGGACGAGGTTCTGGACCGCGTGGTGTTGGAGCAGTTAATCGCCCGTCTTCTGCCGCGGATGGCAAAATGGGTTCAGTGCCAGTGACCGGAGAGCGTGGAGAAGGGAAACCGGAGAGCGCGGAGAAGGTGAAGCGTGGAGAAGGTGAAGCGTGGGGGGGGGGGGAGGGGGGCATGTTGGCTGGGGAGGCGGCGCCGGGGACATCAGTTTCGCGTCAGGCAGACTCCGCCCTATGGGGAATTCCCCCCGGGGATTTCCCCCTCGAGCAGTCACGGGACAAAACGCTCCGGCACGCCTTCGACCAGGTGAGAGCAATCGATGGTCAGCGAATCCAGCCGGATGGCGCTTACCTATCCCTACTTCGCCGTGATTAAAGATAGGTTATACCGAGTGATGCAGGACACTCGAATCGGAGAGGAAACAACCCAGTTGTTGGTCCCAAAGAGCCGCAGGGAACTTTTATTCCATGCGGCTCTTTAGAATCCGATGGCCAGGCACCTGGGCTGTTTTAAAACATTAGACCACCTAATGGGCCGTTTCTATTGGCCGGGCATTCACGGCGATGTGCGTAGGTGGTGTGCGGCATGCTGGAAATGTCAGCTGGTAAATCCGCCGGCCATCCCAAAAGCGCCTTTGTGCCCTTTACCATTAATCGAGGTACCCTTCGAGAGAATTGGTATGGACCTCGTCGGGGCCATTAGAGCGAACCGCATGCGGGCATCGCTTCATATTAGTCATAGTAGACAATGCGACGCGATATCCGGGAGCAGTGGCCCCTTCGCAACATCTCCGCACGCAGTGTTGCAGAGGTGCTCTTCTGCGTTATCTCCTGAGTTGGGATCCCGAAAGAGATCCTGACTGATCAAGGCACGGCGTTCATGTCACGAACACTTTGCGAACTGTACAAGTTGTTGTGGATTAAATAGATTTGCACCAGTGTCTATCACCCACAAACCAACGGCCTGGTGGAGCATTTCAATCGAACCCTTAAAAACATGATTCGGAAGTTCGTACATGGGGACACGCGGAATTGGGATAAATGACTTGAGCCCTGGTTATTTGCAGTACGAGAGATCCTGCAAGCATTTAAGGGGTTCTCCCCGTTTGAATTATTGTACGGCCGTAAGTTACATGCATTACGGTATTTTAATAGCGTGCGTGCCCTTTGTTTTGTCTCATTAGCGGACTGGAAGTTATAGAAAAACAGTAAAGACTGCAAATGAGATACCTCTGTGTCTCTCTCTCTTAATTTCCCATAAAAACACTACAGTGGCGATGAGGATATGGATTCCACAGTGAAGGAAAGTAAAATTGCAAGTGAATTTGCATTACTAGAGTAAAAGTTTGCCTGTTATTGAAGCAACTGGAAATCAGAAGTTTCAAGCTGTTAGCAGTCCGTGATAGAGGTAACTAATCAGTCGGCAGCTCTAAAAAAAAAAAAAAAGACCGGAAGACTGACATCTAGTGGCCGTTGTTAGTACTTAATGGAGAAATCGTAAGTACAACAAAACAGATATGGGAGAAAATAAACTGAAGTGAAAATCAAAACAAAAAACAAAATCAAAGAAAAAACAATCGGAATTGCACGGAGGTGAGAAAGGGAAATTAAAGTGACAGCAACATGGCAATGATTGGCAAAGTTCCCGAATTTGAAAGTAAGAAAGAAGATTTTGAAACTTACTTAGAAACATTTGAAAGATGGCTTGCAGCAAAAGAGATTGCAGCAGAAAAGAAAGCGGACATGTTCCTAAGTGTCTTGGGTCCCACAGTGTATGGACTACTGAAGAATTTGAGTACACCAAGGAAAGTGACTGAACTAACATTTGAAGAACTGACGGAAATGTTGTCGCTGCATTTTAAGCCAAAGCCAATATTGATCGCTGAACGCTTCAGATTTCACAGACGATAACAGAAAGAAGGTGAAACATTGACAGACTATATTGTTGACCAGAAAAGACTTGCTAGCACATGCGAGTTTGGCCAGTTCCTCAATGATGCACTGAAGGATCAGTTTGCGTCTCTTATCTGAGAAGGATTTGACTTTTAAACAAGCCTGTGAAATTGTCATGCATGTGGTAAAACGGGCCATCTTTCATCATATACAGGGGATACAATACCGGTTCTGGGACAAATTCAAGTTCCAGTCCAGTATAATAGAAATCAATGGAGACTGCCATTGATGGTAGTCAAGGGTGACAAAACACCATTACTAGCACGAAATTGGCTGCAGAAGCTTGACTGGGGTAACATTTTCAGCCTAAAACAAGAGACAAAAACTGAGCTCTCTCTTAAATCCATACTGGACAAGCATAAGGATCTTTTTAAAGATGGTAATGGAAAGATTAGAGAATTCCAGGCTAGAAACCAATATTCCATAAGCCGCGAATTGTACCATATGCTCAAAGGGATGCTGTGGAGAAAGAGTTTCAGCGACTGTAAAGCAATCGAATCAAAACTCAGGTGGATAGAAGTGATTGGACAGTGCCTATAGTAGTGGTTCCCAAGAAGGATGGCTCTGTCAGAGTATGTGGTGATTACAAAGTGACTGTTAATCGTTGTATACTCCCTGAAGAATATCCACTGCCAAATACTGAGGATCTATTTGCCACCCTAGCAGGAGGTAAACTGTGTAGCAAACTTGATCTGTCATTTGCATATCAACAGTTACCTCTAGATTTTGATCCAGAGCTGTATCTGACAATCAACCACCCACAAGGGTCTTTTCCGTTATCACCGCCCGGCCTATGGTGTTTCGACAGCTCCAGCTGTTTTTCAGCACACAATGGACCAGATACTGCAAGGCATAGACAATGTGGTCTGTTTTATGGATGACATCTTGGTGTCAACATCTACTGAAGAAGCACTTCTAACAGTACTGGATAAGGTGATGGCCAGGCTAGAGAAGCACGGACTGAGTATGAAACTCGCAAAGTGTGCTTTCCTTCAAGACTC
>MU551709.1:39997-58451 GCA_024362625.1 Silurus asotus
AAACCGCGTGAAGAAGAGAGCCCACCGTGCTTGTCGTGGATTTAGTCGCTTGGCCTCACGGAGGTATTGGAGGTTCTTATGATCCGTGATTACCGTAAAAGGATGTGCGGCCCCCTCCAACCAGTGTCTCCATTCCTCCAGGGCCAGCTTGATGGCAAGGAGCTCTCTATTCCCGATGTCATAGTTCTGTTCGGCTGGGGACAGTTTCTTGGAGAAATAGGCACAGGGATGGAGCCGTGGGGGGGTTCCTGCCTGCTGAGAGAGGGTGGCCCCTACGCCTGTGGATGATGCATCTACCTCGACGATGAAAGGGAGCTGGGGGTCGGGATGACGTAACAGCGGGGCGGTACAGAACCTCTTGCGTAACTCCTCAAACGCCCGTTGGGCCTCTGGGGTCCAGGATAGGGTCTTGGCTTTTCCCCGCAGGAGAGACGTAAGTGGAGCGGATACCAGGCTGAAGCCACCAATGAACCGGCGGTAGAAGTTTGCGAATCCGAGAAACCTCTGGATCTCCTTTATCGAGGCGGGAACCGGCCAGTCTCGTACGGCAGCCACCTTCCGCTCATCCATCCTGATGCCTGCTGCGTTGATGACGTAACCCAGGAACTGTATCTCTGACCGATGGAACTCACACTTAGGGAGGTTAAGGTACAGTCGGTGTTTTCGTAGCAGTGCCAGGATCTGGGTGACGTGCTGATGATGTTCGTGCAGCGTCCTCGAGTAGACCAGGATGTCATCAATGTAGACGATCACAAACCGATGGAGAAAGGGGCGGAACACCTCATTCATGAAGTTCTGGAAAACAGCCGGAGCAATGGAAAGGCCATACGGCATGACCCGATATTCATAGTGACCAGAGGGGGTAATGAACACCGTCTTCCATTCATCGCCCTTATGGATACGCACCAGGTTGTATGCACTACGGAGGTCCAGCTTGGTGAAGATGCGGGCCTCACGTAGATCTTCTAGAGCTGCGGGGACCAGAGGAAGCGGATACGGAAGCGGGGAGATCAGTGCATTGAGGGCCCTGTAGTCGATGCAGGGGCGCAATCCCCCGTCCTTCTTTGACACAAAAAAGAAGCTAGAAGCGGCCGGGGAGGAGGACTGGGTGATAAAGCCCTGGCGGAGGGCCTGTTGAATGTAGCTCTCCATCGCCTTGTGTTCTGGAGCTGACAGGGGATAAACCCGTCCTTTAGGTAGTTTGGCCCCTGGTACCAGATCAATGGCGCAGTCCCATGGCCGGTGTGGGGGCAACCGAGTGGCTGCTTTCTCGCTGAAGACATCTGAGAACGCCAGGTATTCCCGTGGGACGTCCACCTGAACAGGCTGGGGAGCTCCCTCCACCTCAGTAGCTGCTAGGGTTAGGGTCCTGTGGATGGGGGTCGGGAGTGGGAGTAGGCACTTCTGCCGGCAGGCGGGGCCCCACTCCAGGATGTCACATGGGTCCCAGGAACAGATGGGAGAGTGCTTGGCCAACCAGGGACGACCCAGGATCACATCCACGGTCGAATCCTCCAGTACGAGAAGCTGTATCTCCTCTTGATGTAGAACCCCGACTTGGAGGATGATCAGTGGTGCGCAGTACTTCACCTTGCCTCTTCCCAACGGTCGTCCCTGAATGGTCTGAACAGCTAGTTCCTGAGATCCCCTCTGCCGGCGTAGCTGGAGGCGTTCTAGACACGCCGGGGAGATAAAGTTCCCCGCGGATCCCGAGTCGACTAGGGCCACCGCAGACAAAGAGAGAGCAGGGGTTACCAGGGTGACCATGAGGGTGGACAGGTGAGTAATGTCAGAAGTGAGCGTAACCGTACTCACCGTCCGACGAGGAGGCCTTACAGGACATTGGGCCACACGATGTCCTCTCTCACCGCAGTAGAGGCAAGCTCCAGTCGCCCACCGGTGCTCCCGCTCCTGACGAGACAGCCGCTGTGAACCGAGTTGCATGGGTTCGGGTTCAGGAGCCGATGAGGCGGCCATTGTTGGAACGGATTCGGCCTCTGGGGGTTTACAGGCTGCCAGGTGCTGAGAAACCCGAATGGATCTCTGGATGAAAGCCTCAAGACCCAGAGAATCATCATATGAAGCCATTGCCAGCCTGAGCTCCTGATTCAATCCTTTTCTATATACAGCCAGCAGCGCTTTCTCGTTCCAGCCAGCAGATGCCGCCAGAGTGCGGAAGCGAAGGCTGTAACCCGACACACTGTCTCTTCCCTGGTGAATAGTCAGCAACTGATCGGCCGTCGACGTATCCCGGGGGCGGTGCTAAAGACCTCGGTGAAGTGGCTCGTAAAGGTCGCGTATGTCGTCAGCGCCGGGCTTGCTGCACTCCAGAGCGCTCTAGCCCATGCTAGCGCCCTTCCGGTGAGCAGCGAGATCAGGAAAGCCACCTTAGCTCGTTCGTTCGGGAAGCTGTGAGGGTGCATCTCGATATAAAGGGAAACCTGGAGCAGGAATCCCTGACATTCCGCCGCGTCCCCGGAAAAAGACGCCGGGAGAGCCATCGGGCCGCCGGAAGGTGGTGGAGCTTGGTTGGCGGTCGCGGGTCGAAAGGCCTCCCGGAGCGCGGTGATGAGCTCCCTCACGAACTCGGACATGGCGGCCGGCTGGTCCTCCACGAGACCAGACGCGGCAGCGGGCTGGTCCTCCATGTTGAGGTAACGCGGTTTCTTTCTTTCCTTGGTTTGTGTCGGTCCGTTCTTCTGTCAGGCGCAAAGAACGTTAGGAGACCGAGAGAATTCCAATACGGGGCTTTCTTTAATGAACAGGGCTACAAACGGGCAAGACAGAAAACAAAGACAACACACACTGAAGCTCATAAGCTGAGACACGACTACCTAGGTAGTTTGGGACAGTCCGGAGAGTTCGTTAGCCTAAGCTGTAGAACGGACGGTGGGGGAGAGAAAGAGAAGCATTGGAGAGGAATTATGATGTGAACATGTGATGTGATCAGATCATTTGATTTGATTTGAGATGTTCTGGAGCGCAAGGTTATGATGTGATGTGTGTTATGTGTAAAACTCGCGAAAAAGATCCACGGAACCAGCGGGGAATGTTGGCAGTCTCGGGGGAGGTCAAAAAGTAGGTCTGACACGAGTGAGATGGAAATGAGAGCTTTTATGGGGAATCGGTAACGAGAGACACCCGTTAATGCCAGGAGCAGCAAAACGAGGCAGCGTGGCAGCTGCCGAGGGGGGCGTGGCAGGTGGATCTCCTGATGTTACAACAGGCAGAGCAATGTCCTTGGTGGAGGTCAGAGGCCGAGTGACGTCCTTGGCAAAGTCCAGAGAATGAGCAATCTGGAAAACTGGAGCAGAACAACGCCCTCGGTGGAGTCCAGAGACCGAACAACACCTAGGAGGAATCTTCATGTTCCAGAGCTTACTGGCCCTAGAAAGAGCATTTCCAGACAAGAGGGAGATGCAGAAGGCGATTTTGGCTCGTTCTGTGAGAAACTGGGAAAAATTTATCTCCATGTACTTTCTGACGCTCGGTAGGATTCGCCCCCACTCGCCGGAGAAGCAAGGTGGGAATTCCCCATGGTTCTCGGAGGGGTGTGGAGCAGCCGCGCTTGCATGCTCCAAAGCCGGTGAGCATGATCCGCGAACCCTCGTGGCAGGGCGATTCCTCTTTTGGTTTTGGTCAGACCTTCTGTCAGGGTACGGACCACGAATCGGAAGCGGGAGTAGCTCTATCATGTTTATTGATGTAAAAAGAGCACAACACAGAGTCATAGAGAGTCACAAACCATAGGATAACGGAGATAATCCAGGGAACGTGATTAATCCTCAGAAGGATTATAATCCACGGGAGGTGAGTGATCTACGGAACCAGCGGGGAATTCTTGTTGTGTGTTTTATAGCTTCCGGGTCATGAAGTCAACCCCGCTGGTGATGCTGCACTTTCCATCAAACTTAATACACAAGTGATTCAGAGTGTGGACAATGCAGAAGCATGCTGAAGATAAGGTTCTTTTTTAAAAGCACTATACAAATAAAAATTATTTAAATGAAATTGAATTCCATTGTACCATTGAAACAGTGATGTGTTAGTTAGTGATTTGTTTTCAGCTTTTACTTACTGATGTGTTTTAGCATTTTTACCAGATTACCAAGTTTAATTTTATGCATGATTGAATTTAAATGAACAGTATCATGGTCAATTATAAAAAGCAAAAATTACGAAACCTAATTAACAAGAAATGTTGGAACTCAGACTCTATCTCATATCTGAGCAGACACATTCGCTATGTGGCTCGAGGTTCAAATCTCTTCTAGCTATTCATCAATTTAATATAATTAAAACAAAATATTCATTACAAAATAATGAAATAATACAAAAACAAATAAATCTTTTAGTCAAGAAGTGAGGAGGAGCAAATCGGCTTTATTGCAGTCAATCAATTCACCCCAGCAAACTCTCCAAGAGAAACCAACTAAACAGCAATGGCACATAAAAGTGCAAAATCAAGTTGTGCAAAAAATCTCCTTTTACTCTACACCCTGATACACTTACAGATTTTCTCCAATAACTCCTCCTCAACAATTTGCATTCTTTACTAATCTCAGGAGGTCTTGCATCCTCCTTTCTTTTCACATTCACACATTATGGTAAATTCTTCCCTTTTCTTGGAATCCTCATTCATCTCACCTCTGTATAGTTTAGTTTAAATATCTTTGCATGTCCTGCAGCTTTCACACCCCCTTCACCAAATATCTCTTATTTTTGCACCTTTTGCAAATATTTCCTGCAAATTTCACATCTTTTCTTAAAACCATTTTCTGGCTTTGCAATTTTTGCACATCATACATTGTTTTGTTTACACCATTTAAACATGTTCACACATTGTCTAGAAATATCTTTCAATTTATTTCCTGTCTCTCATTTTTATATTAATTTAACATATGATTTCACTAATGCTGTTCAAATATATTATAATGCTTATTACTTATATTAATAAAGAATCTATCCAAAGCATGAATGTTTTTAGCTCTTTCATATACAGAATTCTCCATAAAGCCAAATATACTTATACTAAATAATATAAGTGCAAAAAATTAGGCTTTAACTTACACTAAATAATGCTACAAGTTTTAGATTATTATTAACGTTAATTGGAGCTGACGAAATTTTTAACTTGCACATGAATGTTGCTTTGAAAGATAAGTCGAAAAAGTGTCTTCAGCTTAGATGTTTTACCATGCTGGCTGCAGATGCCTGCACACGTCCTGTACCACTTTATAAAGATTTTACACATTTTTGCCCTGAACCTTTCTTCCACTTTTCTCAGATTGATCTTACCCCTAATACAATTGCCTTTATAATCAAATATAATCATCAATAAACTGTTATTTTTCTTAACTTACAGTCTCTAAAGTTCTTAAAGTGAGATTTTCATCCCTGAATACAGTTCTTGCTTTAAAGTTGACCTGGTTTTAAAGCTAAACTAATCTAAAAACCCGGCCCTGAAAAGCCCAGAAAATAAAGAAGTGCATGTTGAATATCAGGACTGTAAACACAGACAATGGTTTGTAAGGACAAAATTTGCCTTCCAATTCTTAACTATACAGTAAAGAATACATTCTTAAGACTTATTTTATTACATGACAGTTACAGAAACTGTTTAACAAAATAAAGTCATCAATAATAGTGTGGCACACAGTTTGGGTGTGATGCGGAGAATGAGGCCGAAGCCAAAGTATACACACACAAAGTCTTTAAAACACAAAAGCAGTGTACGAAGTACGACCGTGCTGGGGAAAGCGCGGCGCTGGCAGCAGCAGAGAGAAAGCAGTGCAGACAGCGTGACTCGTGGAAAAACAATAACGGACAACGTGTGGGTGAACATGGGCTGCTTATATGTGTGTGTGGTTAATGGAGATCAGGTGCACCGTGTTAATTATCAGTTAACTAGAGATTATGCACAACTACAACAGAATGTAGCAAAGAGGGTATTATTGATAATATAGTTACCTAGGTGTGATGATCGAGTATGCCAACCTCATTTATTCAGCTTGGGACCAGCACTAAGAGTGCACTGACTTGTGGAGAGAAGGGGAATGAACGTCAGTAGGAGTGAGACAGAGTACATGTGTGTGAATGAGAGGGAGGGCAGTGGAATGATGCGGTTGTAGGGAGAAGAGGTGGAGAAGGTGGAGGAGTTCATGTACCTGGGGTCAACAGTGCAGAGTAATGGAGAGTGTGTTAGAGAAGTGAAGAAAAGAGTGCAGGCAGGGTGGAGTGGGTGGAGAAGAGTGATAGCAGGAGTGATTTGTGATAGAAGAGTATCTGTGAGAGTGAAAGGAAAAGTTTATAGGACTGTGGTGAGACCTGAGATGTTGTATGGATTAGAGACAGTGGCATTGAGTAAAAGACAGGAGGTGGAGCTAGAGGTAGCAGAGCTGAAGATGTTGAGATGTTCGTTGGGAGTCACGACTATGGACAGGATTAGAAATGAGTTTATTAGAGGGACAGTGAGGGAGGTGAGATTGAGATGGTTTGGACATGTGCAGAGGAGGGACATGGGGTATATCAGTAGGAGAATGCTGAGGATGGAGACACCAGGAAGGAGGAAAAGTGCGCTCTTACATATGCACAGTAAAAAAAAAAAAAAACAGAAGGAGATGCTCAAACCACATACACCAAGTGCTCTGTTCACCCAAATGCATCACCACCACCACCACCACCACCATCAAAACCACCAGCACTCCACCACTTAAAAAAAAACTAATAAATAAAACACACACACACAATTCAGTTAAACAAAACATTAAATAACATCAAGAACAAGCTAATAAAATAAAAAGCCTACCTGGACAACAGGAACTCAGGTGACAAGAAAATGCGAACAAACCTTCCTGCCAGGTGGAGTCTAGGATTTTGTGGTGGCCAAGAACCAGTCATGAGAAAAATCACATCCCACAACACAATTGGGATGACATGAATTATAGAAAACATTGAAACTATTTTTTATCGTTCAGTAGATCAGTAATATATAAACTGTAATGAGGGCTTTAGGTATTGTGTTCAGTGGCAGTACATTTATTTGTGCTGATATTCACCTTTTTACCATCTGATATTCAAACCCCTGCATAGATGCAACCATAACCCACATATCCAAGCAGCTTCCCCCAGGGTGTAATGATCAACTTCTGTTGAACAGAAGATACAAATAACCCGTGAAACTAATTTTCATTGATCCAGCTGTGTGATACATCTTCAGGAATCAGCTATGATGAGCCCAAAATGTTATAGCAGGAAAATATCCTGTTTTTTTTAATAACTTTCTTTTCTGTCTTGTCGTTTTCTGATCCTCCCTTTTTGACTGTCCCGTCAGGCTGGAACTCGGTCCCTCAAGAGCATCATCCACCTGCTCTCTCTTTTAGGTCTCCACCACCTTCTTCTCTGTTTCTGGTCTCCTCAGATTCTCTGTATGGGCTTTGACAAAGTAAAAAGTAGCCATTAATCGCATTTATACTGTGGATACAAATGTGTGATTAAGTTGATTACACATTTGTATCTTTTCTAAATCTGCCTTAAATTAATACTTTTGAAGTTTTTAATTCTCTAATCAAGATGGAGAAATATTAATGCTTTATGTAAATGTATTGCTGTTTCATACATGGGGTGAGAGATGTTCTGCAGTAATGATGATAGTTTAGCTCCCATCCTCCTTTTCCCACCTCCTGTACAATGTCCAGAGGAATCTCCAGGACTGAGCTGAACTTCCTGATCAGCTTGTCCACTCTCTTCCTGTGTGCAGTAGAAATGCTGCTGCCCCAGCAGACCACAACATAGAAGATGGCTGAGGCCACCACAGACTCAAAAAAGGTCTTCAGTAGCTCTGTGTGTTTCCTTCACAAACGGAAGTGATAACCACTTGAGAGTATTTAAACTGTTCACCTGCAGCACGTTCTCCACTCTCAGTGCTGATAAGTCCACGATGAGTCCACGTTTCAACTTGATCACAATTAATCCAGACTGTTATGAGTGAAAGGTTTAAAAGCAGCACCTGTAATGATATGAGGAGCATCAGTGCACATGGCATCAGTGACTTGCTTCTATGTAAAATTAGCATTAATGCAGCATAAATGTACTGGGGAACTAAATACTGGGATTTTAGAGAGAAAGATACTAAAGTGCAGGCAAAGACTTGAGGGTTATTTCAGTAGGTCAGTGCCAGACCTCATTCTGTAACTACTACAACAGTGTGGATTTGTAGACACAGAGACGATATTAAAATCATTTAGTGAAAAGAGAGAGCAATGAGGGGTAATAACGGCTGATGGGTAGCTGAAATCTTAAATTCATCAGAAATGTGCACAAATTCCACTTTGAAATCAGAACAATTAGCAAAATCATTTCCACAAGGAACAGAAAACGTCTCTGTCTCAACGTTTTTGAGTTTGTTTGTGGAAAATTATACATTTGTTTATTAGCAAAATAAAATGAAGTTCAGTGAAACACTATAAAACTATTCTTTGTTCTTTTGGCACTTCACAGATATTCACTATTTAGGATGCAATTACAGACGCCAGACTTTTTAAATATGATGCAAAAAATCTCTTCACACTTTGATTGTAGGATTTTTGCTGTTCTCCATGGCATCTTCTCAAACTTAGTCAGGCTGGATGGAGATTGTTGGTGAACATTTCAGCAATGATTCAATAGAATTATTTTACTTGCCTTCTGTTTTTGATGTGTTTGATTACATGTGAAAGAACTAAGGAGTTTTATTTTATTAATAAATGTAAAATAAAAAATAATATTCATTAAGGATTGTCTGATTCCAGGTAGACAGTTATTTGCTATTCTGGATTCAGTGTCACAGGTTTTTTTACATACTGTATATGAAAGAAATTGACACATGAATGAAACTGTGAAAAAATAGAATTCCACTGTCAATTTTACAGATGTGTTGTTTATTTTCCTAAACAGGAAAGCTAGAGGGTGATTTCACTATTATAGTCAAGTCAAGTCAAGTCAGGTTTATTTGTATAGCGCTTTTCACAACAGACATTGTCTCAAAGCAGCTTTACACAAATCAACAGTGAAGGTGATGGTGCGAATTTGTCCCTGATGAGCAGCCGTGGCGACTAGTATAAGATTATAAGTGATGTTCTTTCTGCAGTCTTAAACAGTCTTTATGGTTAGTAGCTCCTAGTTTTATGAGCTCAGCATTTTTGATCACCACAGATCCAGCATCAGCTTCTCCATGCCAGAGCCTTAACACTCCAGGAGGTCCAATGTCAAAACTCCACACATGTAGCGGGATCCAATTGACACTGGTACGTCTCTAGATGGTTCGGGATGTTTGCGAGTTCGGCATCTATTTCTTCAAAGGTCCGTAATCACCAAGAGGTGGGAGGTGACTGGAGCTGGCCAACCTCAGGGTGTCTCGGGATGGGGAGAGAAAGAGAAGCAGTGGAGAGGAATTAGCGTAGCTGCTGTTCATGATATTAACAGCACAAGTTGATAATGTGCATGTGATCAGATGTTCTGGAGCACAAGGTTATGATGTGATGTGTGTTATGTGTAGGCTTTGCTAAAAATATATGTTTTTAATCTACACTTAAACTGGGTGAGTGTGTCTGAGCCCCGAACACTGTCAGGAAGACTATTCCAGAGTTTAGGAGCTAAATGTGAAAATGCTCTACCACCTTTAGTGGACTTTGCTATTCTAGGAACTACTAGAAGCCCAGAGTTTTGAGATCTCAGGGAGCGTGGCGGATTGTAGCGTGTTAAAAGACTGGATAGATAAATGGGAGCTAAACCATTTAGTGCTTTATAAGTGAGAAGTAATAGTTTGTAGTCTATTCGAAACTTAACAGGAAGCCAGTGTAGGGACGATAAGATCGGGGTTATGTGATCATATTTTCTTGCCCTTGTAAGAACACTTGCTGCTGCATTCTGGACTAACTGAAGCTTGTTTATTAATGACGCAGGACATCCACCTAGTAACGCATTACAGTAGTCCATTCTGGAGGTCATGAACGCATGGACGAGCTTCTCTGCATCCGATATGGACAACATATTTCTTAGCTTAGAAATATTTCTAAGGTGAAAGAAGGCTGTTTTTGTAGGTGAAAGAAGGCTGTTTTTGTAATGTTATACATGGTGATATAGCGGTGTACACTGGACTCCAGAATGCAGATCCATGTACCAGCAGTAAATGCAGGTGGCCCAGGAGCAGTAATAAGAAAGTTTATGTGCCTTACGTAATTCCCAGACAGTACTGTGAGTATAATTATTTACCTGCCTTTAAATGAACAGATCAGAACTCCATTAGATACGTTTAGAAGCTTTTCTCTTTCTAACAGCACCACGTGAAAGAAATATTATCCAGACTGCACTGGACTCCTTTTGAAATCTAACCTGCATCCAATTCATTCCTCACACCAAAGAAGTAGATTACATTAATATCATCTCAGACGATGGGTATGTCACTAATCCTGTTATTAATCACTATTTTACAAACAGATGTTTTCATTCCCATCTAGTTCTTGAGAATGTATTTTTGTGTACAGGTGCTTGTCAGGGAGCACCCTGCGTCCTTGCCCGCACCGGCCCCGCCTACACGGAGCTGCTCGCCTGATTACTAACGCTGGGCACCTGATCTCCATCACCCACACGCACATATAAGCAGCCCATTGGAATTGCATTGCTTAGTTGTGTGTATTCTTTTCCCGAGAGAGCTTCATTAAAGACTTGTGTTGCGTCCACTTCGGCCTCCGCCTCATTCCCTGCATCACAGAATAACGGACCGAAGAAGATATCATGAGCGGCTTACCTCAAGATGGATCCCCAACCCAGCGCACTTTCGGACTCGGTTCGGGACCTCGTAGCCGCGCTCCAAGCCGCCTTTCCTTCCGCGGCTGCTCGCCAAAGCCTCCCCGCTGCCACCGGCAGCCCCATGGCACTCCCAGCGACATTCTCCGGCGAACCCTCCGAATGCCGCGGTTTCCTAATGCAGGTAAATCTGTATATCGAGATGCAACCACAGCGATTCCCCACCGAACGGTCAAAGGTCGCCTTTTTCATCTCGCTCCTGTCAGGGAAAGCGCGAGCGTGGGCGCAATCGCTGTGGGACGCCGCTGGTCCGGTGGTAAACGCCTACGCGCCGTTCACCGCGCACTTCCTGGAAGTGTTTAGCGCCGCCCCTGGGGTCCTCACAACGGCCGATCAGCTGCTCAGCTTGCGCCAGGGTGACGACACGATCTCGGATTACAGCCTCCGTTTTCACTCTGGCGGCATGTAGTGGCTGGAACGAGTCGGCGCTTCTCGGTGTGTATCGGCAAGGATTATCTCCAGAAATCCGGCAAGCTATGGCTGTCTATGATGACTACTGTTGACGACACCACCTGGAGCGCAGGCGGCCGCCGGCGCAGAGCCAATGCAGTTAGGCTAACAGAGACTGTCCCGAAGGGAGCGAAACAGCCGCCTGGTCACAGGTAAATGCCTTAAACACTGCCTCTCCCGGCTTCCATCCTGGATCTCCAGAGCCACAGTGGGCGCCATCCGGGTGGAGGAGGCGACAACCGCTACCCAGGTGGAGATTCCAGAGGAATATAAGGCATTCGAGGACGTGTTCTGTGCAAAAGCGGCCACTCGTCTTCCCCCACACCGGCCGTGGGATTGCTGCATTGATCTGCTCCCCGGGGCGAAGCTACCCAAGGGCCGCGTCTACCCCCTGTCGGCCCCTGAACATCGAGCAATGGAGGAATATGTCCAGCAGGCTCTTCGACAGGGGTTTATCCCCCCGTCTACCTCCCCGGCGGCGTCTAGCTTCTTTTTTGTGGGGAAGAAGGACGGAGGTCTCCGTCCGTGCATCGATTACCGGCAGTTGAACTCCCAGATCGCTCCTCTCCCTTATCCCCTCCCGCTCATTCCAGCGGCCCTCGAGGACCTAAGGGAGGCTCGGGTGTTCACAAAGCTCGATCTCCGGAGTGCCTACAACCTGGTGCATATCAGGAAGGGGGATGAGTGGAAAACCGCTTTCATCACCCCGTCTGGACACTACGAATACCGGGTCATGCCGTACGGCCTCTCCATCTCCCCGGCCGTCTTCCAAGGGTTCATGAATGAGGTGCTCCGACCTTACCTCCAAAGGTTCATGATGGTGTACATCAACGACATCCTCATCTACTCACGGCATCTGGAGGAGCACCACACCCACGTGCGACAGGTCCTAGGAGCCCTCCGGTCGCACCATCTGTACTTGAACCTTTCGAAATGTGAGTTCCACCACCCGCTGACCCGCTTCCTGGGGTACGTGATCAGCGCTCGGGGTATACAGATGGATGAGGGGAAAGTGAAGGCCGTGCGGGACTGGCCCATTCCAGAGACCATCAAGGAGCTCCAACGCTTTCTGGGCTTCGCCAACTTCTATCGCCGGTTCATCCAGGGCTACAGCCGGATCGCCGCTCCCCTCACGTCACATCTCAGGGGTAAGGCACGAACCCTGAAGTGGACCCCGGAGGCCCAGGAGGCATTCCACGAGCTCCGCCGGCGTTTCTGCGACGCTCCTGTACTCCGTCACCCGGATCCCAGAAGGCCGTTCGTGGTTGAGGTCGATGCCTCCTCAACTGGTGTAGGGGCCGCCCTCTCTCAATGGTCTGGTTCCCCTCCTCGGCTCCATCCGTGCGCGTTCTACTCCCACAAGCTCTCCACGGCCGAGCAGAACTACGACATCGGCAACCGGGAGCTTCTGGCGATCAAGCATGCCCTGGAGGAATGGAGACACTGGTTGGAGGGCGCCAAGCACCCGTTCACTGTGATCACTGATCATAAGAATCTCCAATACCTGCGAGAGGCTCGGAGGTTGAACCCCAGGCAGGCTCGGTGGGCTCTTTTCTTCACCCGGTTCCGTTTTCAGGTCACCTACCTGGCAGGGTCACAGAATGGAAAGGCTGATGCTCTCTCCCGCATGTTTGGGCCGGAGCAACCCCGCGATCCAGATCCCATCCTTCCATGCTCATCGTAGGGCCCATTGTGTGGGAGGTCGACGAGGAGATCCGCAAAGCCTCGAGCCAGGAGCCTGCCCCTGAAGGCTGTCCGGAGGGACGGGTATTCGTCCCCACCACCTGTCGGCGGGGTCTCATCCAGTCCGTCCACGAAGGGCTGGGTACGGGCCACCCAAGCCCGTGGGTAAGCTCGTGCCGCTACCGATCCCTCAGCGTCCCTGGTCCCACTTGGGCATCGACTTTGTGACCGACCTCCCTCGGTCCGAGGGCAACACATGCATCCTAGTGGTGGTGGATCGCTTCTCCAAGGGCTGCCGCTTCATCCCCCTGAAGGGCCTTCCCACTGCCCTTGAAACAGGCGAGGCCTTGTTCCACCAGGTCTTCCGCACCTTCGGCCTTCCGGAGGAGATCGTCTCGGACAGGGGACCTTAATTCACTTCCCGGGTCTGGAAGGCTTTCTTTCGCCTCCTAGGGGTTTCGGTTAACCTCTCCTCAGGCTACCATCCCCAGTCCAACGGCCAAGCGGAGCAGAAGATCCAGGAGCTGAGCCAGTACCTCCGGATCTACTGCAGCCAGGACCAGGGGAATTGGTGCCGTTTCCTACCCTGGGCTAAATACGCACAAAACTCACTCCGTCAAGACACCACGGGCCTCACCCCCTTTCAGTGTACGCTGGGTTTCCAACCGCCCTTATTCCCCTGGTCCGACGAGCCCAGCAACGTGCCCGCGGTGAAAGCCTGGTTCCGAGAGAGCAACCGGGTTTGGGAGTCAGCGCACACCCAACTACGTCGGGCGGTCCGAAACACCCGTATACACGCCGATGCTCGTCGTCTGGAGTCGACACGGTTCCGCCCTGGGAACCGGGTCTGGCTGTCTACGAGGGACCTGCAGCTGAAGCTTCCATGCCGTAAGTTGAGCCCCCGATTCATCGGGCCCTTCAAGGTGGTCCGGCAGATCAATGACGTGTCCTACCGGTTGGAGTTGCCCCCCAGGTATCGTATCCATCCGACCTTCCATGTGTCCCGGTTGAAACCTTACGTCTCGTCCGCCTCTTGTCCTCCAGGTGACCCCGCGGCGCCCGTCCAGCCAGAGGTCGTGGATCAGCCAGAGGTATATGCGGTCCGGGAGGTGTTAGATTCCCGGCGGCGCGGGGGTCGCCTCGATTACCTGGTGGACTGGGAGGGATATGGTCCGGAGGAGCGGTCTTGGGTGGCCAGACGGGACGTGCTGGACTCGGAGGAGGCTGGAGGAGTTCCGCGCCGCTCACCCACGTTGCCCGGCGCCCAGGGCTAGGGGCCGGCCTCGTCGCAGAGTCAGGCCGTCCGGAGTCGCCCCTGAGGGAGGGGGTGGTGTCAGGGAGCACCCTGCGTCCTCGCCCGCACCGGCCCCGCCTACACGGAGCTGCTCGCCTGATTACTAACGCTGGGCACCTGATCTCCATCACCCACACGCACATATAAGCAGCCCATCTCCACAGCCACCTCGTCCGTTATTGTTTGCCCACGTCACGCTGTCTGCTCCGCCATTCTCCGGCCGCTGCCAGCGCACCGTGGAGTGATACTAAACAGACTGCTTAACTATACTCAGGATTGCATTGCTTAGTTGTGTGTATTCTTTTCCCGAGAGAGCTTCATTAAAGACTTGTGTTGCGTCCACTTTGGCCTCCAACTCATTCCCTGCATCACAGTGCTACTCTTACATTGGACGCATTGGAGGACAGCAGGTTTTGTCTCTAGGGTGATGGCTGTGTTTACCACAAAACTGCCCAACATGAACTTCTTCACGCTCTGGGATTTGAACATGAGCAGAGCCGTAGTGACCGTAACAAACACGTCAGAATACTTTTTGAAAATGTTATTGAGGGTGAGCAGAGCAGGAATTTCACATCTTATTTTGTATTATTAAAGTTTGTTCATTTTTTTTAATTATTATTTGTTTATTTGTACATAAAGCTATGCCGTGTAATGTTGTGTTCATGGCATCTGAGAACTCAAAACATTCTGTTTCTCAATGAACTGAGGTGTAAATTATACCTGATTTTGATTCATATAATCACAGATGAAGAGAATAATTTCAGAAAAGTAAACACCAACAATTTGAACACTCCATATGACTACAACTCTGTCATGCACTATGAGAGGTAAAGTTTTATTCACTTTATTCAGAAATTGTAATAATGTCCTCATTAAGTTATAATTGCAAACACACCTTATTGTTCAAGGTTTGCTTTCTCCAAGAACGGCCAGCCGACCATGATCCCCATACCAGACATAAATGTTTCGATTGGACTTGCTACTGAGATAAGCCCTAATGATATTCTACGTGTTAACAGGCTCTACTGCACTTAAATGCAGCACCAGTGTTTCACATGCTTTCATAAACTGCCTGCTGAAAATAAATAAAAGTACAATAATTTCTCTTAAATTCAGGATTATTTTACTTTGAGTTTGTACTTTTGATGCTTTTCTTATTTCTGCTTTTCTGGAATTTATTTTCCACATGCAACTTTCAAAAACAATAATAAAAAGAATGCATATAAAATATCAGTGTCTCAATTTATATTTTGATACCAGGTGCTGAGCTGCAGCTTTCTTAGTTTTTGGTGTTTTGAGTTGGTGTTAATGCTGTAATTTCACTAAATACTGTGGAAAGTATGTGGGCAGTTGAATACCATACTGATTCATGTTTCATCACACTGAGGCGTTCCTTTTCGATTTGTACGTATCTTGTTTAAGTGTTGGTCAAGGTACATGAACAATAAGCTATGGGTCTCAAGCAGCCGTCATGCTGTTGAAAGAAAACTCCTCCTAATCCAGAGCTGCTAGCATCTGTGCTTACAGTGGTTAGTTTGTTCATATCAAAGAAGAACTGGAGCTTCAGACTGTGCTGCTTGATTTTTGTTAGCACTCGTGTCAGGGGATGAAGGACCCAAATGCAGGATGCAAACAGAGAATGGAGAAAATGTCTTTAATGCAGAGAAACAGACAGAAAAAACACAGTTTAAAAAAAAAAAACGCCCGAAATCCAAAAAAACAGAAGCGAGTCTGAGTGTATAAAAGTGATATGTAATGATGGGCGTCTTATATAAAGGAAACAGTAGATGTGTGAAAAAATACTAAAAATAAACAAAAACAAACAGTTTGTGGCCGGAGCAGTCGTGACGGCAGCAGACCTCACCGGCTTTTAAAGCTCTGCTGATGTTTGATGTGCAGAATAAGACAGTCAAAGGTAAAGTAGACTTAAAAAACTCAGATGAGAATCCAGAGATGACGCTAGACCACACCCCCGTCCCCACACTACGTCATGCTGGAACATGTTTAGGTCTAAAGAGAAAGAGAAAGACTGTAGTGTGACCAACTTGATAGGTGCAAAGCAGAGGTGGAAATTTACGAAGTACAAATACTTTGTTACTTTACTTAAGATGATTTTTCTGGTATGAGTTTTTACTTCACCATTGAACTTTTTATTTTCACTTAAATGTTAGCACAAATATCTGTACTTTCTACTTCTTACATTTTCCAAAGAGAATTGTTACTTTTGTTTTTATCTATTTAGTGAAATTTCAATATTTTTTCTTCACATTGCTCCATTTTCAGCTCATCAACATGTTTCCTGTCATTGTGCTGGTTTTTCAATCCACTGGTGGATCATCTCCTGTCTCTCTCACACACCACAGACGTAGACTCGATTCTGAAGCTCACAATGAGCAGACAGAAGGCAGTAAGAAGTCTGGGGTTAACGTGGATGAGACAGAGGGAGTCAGTAATGAGAACATGACTGAAAACAGAGACATTCCTGATCACCTGATCATCATCATCTTTGCTCTGCTTGTGTTCTACATGGTGGATCTTCAGTCTGGATTCCTTCACTAGGTAACAAAATTTTTTATTCCTTTTGTATTTATATATTAATTAATTAGGGTTGTGAAAATGCATATTTATTTTAACAGTGATGGTTTTATTAACGAGCGATTATGCAGCTCGCATTTCTGTTTGACCATTTTTATAAAAACTTTAAATAAATAAATTAAAAAGAGGCAAAATTAAAACCTTTAGCACAACACGCGTTTGGCCTTTTTTATTTCTCATGATGCCGAAACAAACTTACATTTTTCCCTTTTTTTTTGATCATACAGACAAAAGCAGTAGATCATTCAATTCTGTGAAGGGTCTACTTTTATTTGTACACACTCATAATAACAACATCTCTAGGTTATGTATGTAACCTGCGTTACCTGAGGGAAAGAGACGCTGGGTCGGAACGCTTTGGGAACGTGGCTGCATTGTCTATACTCTGAATAATGTGTGTAATTAGTTAAAATAGGAAGCCCATGATCTTTAAACCCTATGAAGTGGAAATAGATCGCGGTCTAGGGGCTAAAGGGGTGGGCCGTGCCCAGGACCTGGACACCTTGGTGTGCAGCTCAGGGAAAAAGGATTGATGTGGAGGTTGCAAAAACAAGCGAATGAGCTTTATGCTCATCAGCTGGCCAAGTTATCTGCAGCTTTCCACAGCACGTGTCACATCCTCCAGAAGCTGTTTGGCTTGGTTCTTGAAAGGGAACCATATTTGTCAAATTTTTCCTTCACCTTTTTTCATTTACAAAGACAAAGACACCAAAACTAAAACACCAGTCACACTGGAATGTGCACCTTCCATGTGACTAAAAAAGTTGAAGAAGGAGACAATGAATAAAATTTTCTTACACAGACATGTGTGGGTCTTTAAATTGCATGTAGCAAACAGTCACTATGTCACAAAGACATTCTAGACAATCGTGTGCTTCTGTCAGGTCACGGCAATCCAAAAACTTCAGTTCACAGCAAACACGGCAACCTACAAACATGGCCGCCCTGGACTACAATCTCCAAAGTGCTCATGCAATTCCTAGCTCTTTAACCAAAATTCCATAAGTTGTATTCTTAACTCTCTCTGCTTCTGGGGTTCTGTACACAGGAAATTGTGCATCATTTTGTTTACTATTTACCTGAACGTTGCCTGTTTTTAAACCTGATGCTGTATTTTTATTTGGATTTGTTTATGTGGGTACCATTAAAAGCTGCACCTGCACCCTTCTTCACCTTCTTCACATCATTTGGAAATTACAAAGATGCAGCCAAGCACCTACCAAAATACGAATTCAGACACTGATGTTTGTTTGCATTCTTTTTATTATTTTTGAAATTGCATGTGAAAAATAAATGAGAAAGCGAGCAAAGCACAACTCAGACAGAATCAAAAGTTCAGAAAAAAATGTATTTAAACTTTTCCACTTTCTGTAAGTGGTTTGTGAAAGCATTTAAAACACACTGATGATGTTCAGAGTGCTGCATTTAACCACAGTAGAGCCTTTTAACACGTAGAATATCATTGCAGCTCATCTCAGTGGCAAGTCCGATGGGAACGTTATTGTCTGGTATGGGGAGGATGGTCGGCTTTTTATTCTTGGAGAAAGCATACCTAGACAAACAAAGTATGTTTGTGATTATCCATAT
>MU551709.1:62060-87864 GCA_024362625.1 Silurus asotus
TGAGCAGACACATTCGCTATGTGGCTCGAGGTTCAAATCTCTTCTAGCTATTCATCAATTTAATATAATTAAAACAAAATATTCATTACGAAATAATGAAATAATACAAAAACAAATAAATCTTTTAGTCAAGAAGTGAGGAGGAGCAAATCGGCTTTATTGCAGTCAATCAATTCACCCCAGCGAGCTCTCCAAGAGAAACCTATTAAACAGCAATGGCACATAAAAGTGCAAAATCAAGTTTAAAAAAATCTCCTTTTTCTCTACACCCTGATACACTTACAGATTTTCTCCAATAACTCCTCCTCAACAATTTGCATTCTTCACTAATCTCAGGAGGTCTTGCATCCTCCTTTCTTTTCACATTCACACATTATGGTAAATTCTTCCCTTTTCTTGGAATCCTCATTCATCTCACCTCTGTATAGTTTAGTTTAAATATCTTTGCATGTCCTGCAGCTTTCACACCCCCTTCACCAAATATCTCTTATTTTTGCACCTTTTGCAAATATTTCCTGCAAATTTCACATCTTTTCTTAAAACCATTTTCTGGCTTTGCAATTTTTGCACATCATACATTGTTTTGTTTACACCATTTAAACATGTTCACACATTGTCTAGAAATATCTTTCAATTTATTTCCTGTCTCTCATTTTTATATTAATTTTACATATGATTTCACTAATGCTGTTCAAATATATTATAATGCTTATTACTTATATTAATAAAGAAACTATCCAAAGCATGAATGTTTTTAGCTCTTTCATATACAGAGTTCTCCATAAAGCCAAATATATTATAATGCTTATTACTTATATTAATAAAGAAACTATCCAAAGCATGAATGTTTTTAGCTCTTTCATATACAGAGTTCTCCATAAAGCCAAATATACTTATACTAAATAATATAAGTGCAAAAAATTATATATTAATTTTACATATGATTTCACTAATGCTGTTCAAATATATTATAATGCTTATTACTTATATTAATAAAGAAAGTATCCAAAGCATGAATGTTTTTAGCTCTTTCATATACAGAGTTCTCCATAAAGCCAAATATACTTATACTAAATAATATAAGTGCAAAAATTTAAGCTTTAACTTACACTAAATAATGCTACAAGTTTTAGATTATTAACGTTAATTGGAGCTGACGTAAGATTACATTTTTAACTTGCACATGAATGTTGCTTTGAAAGATAAGTCGAAAAGGTGTCTTTAGCTTAGATGTTTAACCATGCTGGCTGCAGATGCCTGCACACGTCCTGTACCACTTTATACAGACTCACATCTGTGACACATCTGTGCCCTGAAAATGCCTATTTTTCTTAACTTACAGTCTCTGAGGTCCTTAAAGTGAGATTTTCAAACCTAAACACAGTTCTTGCTTTAAAGTTGACCTGGTTTTAAAGCTAAATTAATCTAAAAGCCCGGCCCTGAAAAGCCCAGAAAATAAAGAAGTGCATGTTGAATATCAGGACTGTAAACACAGACAATGGTTTGTTAGGACAAAATTTGCCTTCCAATTCTTAAGACTCCTTTTATTACATGACAGTTACAGAAACTGTTTAGCAAAATAAAGTCATCAATAATAGTGTGGCACACGGTATGGGACAGTGATTATTAATATACTAGTTAACTAGAGATTATGCACAACTACAACAGAATGTAGTAAAGAGGGTATTATTGATAATCTGCCACCACATCCATAAACCTCCTCCTTGGCCTTCCTCTTTTCCTCCTGCCTGGCAGCTCCATCCTCGACATTTTTCTACTGATTTACCACATGTCCCTCCTTTACACATGTCCAAACCAACTCATACTTTGTCTCCAAAACAACTGATCCGGTATGGAATTCTGATTTGTGATCCGCGAATTTGATTTGCCACATGTTTTTACTCTGGATCAACTTCCTAATGCAACTCTCCACATTTATCCGGCTTGGGACCGGCACTAAGAGTGCACTGACTTGTGCAACCTGAATAACTGGATTAATAATGCAGATGCAGACAAGGCCCCTTCTTACTGACACACAAATACTAAAATCTAAAATTAAACAGCATGTTACTTCTGCCCAGACAAGATGACAAGAGCAAGTGCAGCTACATGCACACCTTGGTCATGACTTAATATTTAGGAAAGTACATGTTAATGAAAATATCAGAAATAGAAGGTAAAAAAAAGAGAAATAACAAAACGTAAGACTGAAACTCACCCTGTGGGAAGCAAATGACCTAAAAGAAATTAGTGCTCTTACATACATATGCACAGTAAAAAAAAAACTGGGAGGAGAAGATTCTCAGACCACATCCACCAAGTGCTCTGTCCACCCAAGTGCATCACCACCATCAAACCCACCAACACCACCCCACCCTTTACAAAATATTAATAAATAACACACACACACACACACACACACACACACACACACACACACACACACATACACAATTCAGTTAAACAGAACAAAGACCATACATATATAGATGTCCAGCATCTCTGCAGCTTTGATTTGCTTTCAGAGACATGAGTGTAAAAAGTCAGCATCCTACCTGAGAACCGTTTGTGACTCCTACCTGCACAACAGAGACTCAGGTGACAAGAAAATGCGGATATTGACGAACCTTTCTGCCAGGGGGATTCTAGGATTGTTTTAATGGGGTGGTACAGAGGGGGACCAAGAAGCAGTCATGGGGGGCCCATGAGAAAAGTCATGTTCCACAACTTAAATAGGAAGACATGAAAAGCCACCTGCTCTCTCTTTTTAGTCTCCACCACCTTCTTCTCTGTTTCTGGTCTCCTCAGCTTCTCTGTATGGGCTTTGACATAAAGTTAAAAGTAGCCGTTAATCACATTTATGTGTGAGTAATTTAATCACACATTTTTATCAGTTCTAAATGTACATTAAATTAATACTTTTAAGTATTAATACTGTAATTAGCATAGACATGGAGAAACATTGATGCTTTATGCAAATTTATGTTTATTATTAATGAAACCAAACTCAACTTAGAGCATTAAGACAAAATACTCTTGTTAAAAATATTTTAATGTAATAATGGTGTTTTAAATGCAGTAAATCATCAGGACACCTGACACACCGGTGAGTTTTGTGCCATTTTTTTCCCTCAAACAGACTTTAAAGTAGAACAAATTTACTCAATGTGTGGTTGGTCTGGTGTCTCAATTATTTCCTACATTTACAACACCATTGGATTAGAGTGCTGTCAGTTTTACAATTTCTATATAATGCATATGTATATATATATATATATATAGATTGATGAGATATAACTGTATTCATCCCACAGTGGGAAAATTTCTGTGTTACAGCAGCAAAGAAAAAGAAACTCAAATATATATAAAATCTGAGACAAAATACAAAAGAAATCATTGTTATTGTACATTTATTACTAAGAAACGTTGTTATTATTATTGCAGTTAAACAGTAATAAGTGTGTATTTTGGTGACTGGTTCACTGGGAGTAGTTCTGATTGTAAAGTCTAATAGCAGAACGTCCTCTGTACTGCCTGTCATCATCATCTGTGATCAGACCGACGATGCAGAGAGACAACCATGTCAGAATCACAGTCACGAGTCCTCACATACTGAGGTCTGTCTGTGAGGTCGTCCAATATCCAGGTGGACAGATGTTGGTCCACTACCCATGTACTCCAGCTTATCCCTCAGCTTATCCCTTATGTGATAATGTAATTATCCCATAAGATATAATGGAAAACTGATTAATCCGTTCCCGACCTTCACCAATACCCATTATAAATTTTTGCCCTGTTTTTAGCAGCATTATTACAGGTACATAAATAATACTGTATATAATTGTTATGCTGCGTAATGAGCGGAGGCAAAGCCGGAGCACAGTTCACTTTGGTTAAACAAAAACACGGAGAGTTTAACACAAACACACACACACACACACACACACACACACACACACACACACACACACACACACGGCATTCCACAGAATCCTGACAAACGAGAGAGAGATATCCGTGGTACGCTCTGGAGGGACGAGGTCCACGGGCGAACGCACGGGAGGAAAAGGTAATCCGGGGTGCTGTGGAGAGCGCGTGGAGTCCGGAAAGGGAGAAACAAACAAACATGCAGCAAACACCTTCACATACCAACAATAACCGACAAGGAGTGTGTGTGAATGAGGGGTTTATATAGGAGCTGGGGATGAGTGAATAATGAGCCCCAGGTGTGCATTGTTGAAGCCGGGGGGCTTCAGGGAAAGCAGAGGTGTTGTCAGCCGCGGAATGGGGGCGTGGCAGGTGGATTACTGACAATAATACAGTAAAAAGTATAAATTAAAACCATTACAAAAGTAAAAAAGAAATAAAAAATGCTCCTCGTGGGTCGGGGTGAAAAAAGGTCAATAAGCGGCATTTGGTCGTCCAGCGGGCGCAAATTTCGTTCGAAAAAATGTTCGCTAAGCGAAAAGGTTGATGTCCGAGCCGGTCGATAAACGGGGGACCACTGTATATGTATATATATATATAAAGCACAGTGTTTTGTTGTTTGTGAGGGTAAACAAGTGAAATTAGACCCTTTAAAGATTCGCATGATGTATTGGTTTTATCTGTACGATCAAAAAAAAACTTTTTGGTGTTTGGTGCTGATTTGAGATTTGGCCCATTAATAAAACAAATGTTTACTAATTAAAAATTGTTTTTGGAGTTTATTTCTTTTTTATATCTAGGTTAAGAAAGGACTTTGTGAATAAACGTGTGTTGTGCTGAATGTTTAAATTTCGCCTCTTTAATATATATTTATTTATTTATATTTGTAATGATAATGCTCAAACAGAAATGTGTGCTGCACAGTGGCGGCTGGTGAAAATGTTTTTAAGTGGGGCGGTGGCACAGCAAACAATTTCAGCAAGCGCTGCAATATGATTTATTGAAATCCAGACACAGTTTAAGACGATCTGGTCACATGTTTATTAGTTAAAGCATCTCTGAACAGTTAATTTACAAGTCGCAGTTAAATTCCGGATACTTCCATGACTCTGAGGATAACCATTTACAACCATGGAACTGAACCATGTTCAGTTTTTTTGCCAAGGTTCTCTTCTCAAACGGGCATTGGAGTAGAACTAATTACACCTGAGTCAGCCATTGTCACATAAAAGCTTTCTTTCGGCTTCTCCTGTTAGGGGGCGCCACAGCGGATCCTCCACACGTTTGATTTGGCATATGTTTTTTACACTGGATGCCCTTCCTAACGCAACCCGTGTGGCTGGGGATGGTGCCCTGACCGGGGATCTAACCCGAGCTGCAGCGGTGAGAGCGCTGCGTCTTAACCACTAGACCACCAGGGGACCTCCGCCATTGTCACATAACATTAATTGAAAATCGCACCACTACTGGCCACGCCCTCATTTGAGCAGTTTCGGGGCAACAAAAAAATCGCCCATTGCAGATAAGAATTGAGGACGCTGATTGGCTAAATTTTATGTCACATCTCAAATATATTTATATACTGAATAGGCATTTGACTAAATTCTACAAAGACCCAACTCTTTTGGGCGATTTCACGATTCCCCCTCAGCAGAAATTGAGTGGTGCACACAGAGAGAACATATGGTGATTGTGAAAAAAAATCATTTCCACAGATGATTTTCTAATATATTACATAATACAAATATACATTTCAATAATTTTTATGATTATAATTTTGCGTCTGTGGTTCAGGGAGGGCGGCGCTCTAGCGCCCTCTATTGGCCAGCCGCCACTGGTGCTGCATTCATTTTAATAAAATAAAATACAATTTATAAAATTAGTGCCGTTAATAAAATTTTTACTGTTAAAATGAATTTGCATTTGCATGAATGTATCCAGGCAGAAGATCCACCATGTAGAACACAAGCAGAAAAAAGATGATGATGATCAGGAATGTCTCTGTTCTCAATCATGTTCTCATCACTGACTCCCTCTGTCTCATCCACGTTAACCTCAGACTTCTTACTGCCTTCTCACCCTGGGGGAAGCTGCTTGGATTTGGAGGTTATGGTTGCATCTATGCAGGGGTTTGAATATCAGATGGTAAAAAGGTGAATATCAGCACAAATAAATTAACTGCCACTGAACACAATACAAGACCTAAAGCCCTCATTACAGTTTACATATTACTGATCTACTGACCCGTAAAAAATAGGTTTAACGTTTTTATTTATTTCTGGGGCTTTGCAGTGCTTTTTTCATGTCATCCCAATTGTGTTGTGGAACAAGACTTTTCTCATGGGCCCCCTAGAATTGCCCCTGGCTTGGAAAAAAAAAAATGATAAAGAAACTCCAGACCCAAATTCATCACAACACACGCTGCCTTATTTGTGCAAAAAGTTTAAAAGAAAGTTTTGTGTTCATGATGATTGTAATAGAAATCAATCAGTGTTTGAGTCATTAATATCATTCTATTCATAGATCAGTGTGCTGAGAGTCACATTCGAGTCTTTACACAGAAACTGAGGCGATTAAGAAAAAAGTCTTGTGACAAAAATGTATTTTATTGTACTTTAGACCTAGTATATAATATTAGCACCCACTATGATTGAGTTTGACTCATCATTCAAATGAAATCATCACAGATATATTCAAATATGTATCTCAGATCACTTTGACCTGTCACTAGGGGGCGCCAAATCTATACAAGTGAAAAACTTGGAGCAGAACAGACATGATGCTTGTAAACCTTCAGACTCTCTTTTGGTTTAAAAAGCTTTAGACTCTCATCCTCAGCTCTATTCCTGGGCTGGTTGATTAGTCAAATAAATAGTACCTACAGAGTTAATCATTCATTAAAACATCTTAAGATCTTAGCTAACAAAATCATTTAGAAAAAAACATTTAAAAGTAAGCACACATTTTGTTTCTTCATAAATTTTTTTTTTGTTGTTAAATTTGAATTACAATTTAGAATGAAGGTGATTTTTGTATGAAGCAAAGAAAGTTTTATATTAAATTCATCTGAGGCCTTTGGATCCTTTCCAACCTTCAAAATTATATCAGTGTGTGGACTGGCTAAGAAAACTTGCATGTGTTTACGAAAGCATGTATTATAGATGCAATCATCATGCTCCTCTACAGTGGATGTCCAAAGCAAAAGACCATAACGCATGAATAATGTGCAGATTGTGGGGACGGAACGCCGGAACATGCCAATTGAAGGAAACGTGCTCCGAACACAACTGCCGGCGGGGTGCTGAATGGACAGCAGCAGTTCTGCCCCACTGTTTTGGCAGCCAGAAAACCACATGGGAGAGAAGCAAGACAAAGAAATAAGACACTGCGGGCAGCTGATCAAGAAGACAGCTGCTCCTCACCATCCTTAAGGAGTTCAGTTTATACACCTCTCTTTTAAGTTTCTTAACTTTGCACAAGGCCCTTAACATCTGCAATACATATCTGTATGGTCTCATTCTTGCTGATGAGACCCATCATGCCATCAGCAAACTTGATGAAGTGAATTGAGTTGTGCATTGCTAAACAGTCATGAGTTAACAGCAAGGGACTGATCACATAGCCCTGGGGGGCCCAATGTAAAGTGTGGTGGTGCTGGAGGTGCTGTTCTGATGTTTCTCCATCATAAGGTTCAGCTTTCTGATCGATGCTGAGAAAAGATTTTGAATGCGGAGCTTAAGTCAATGAACAGCATTCGAATGTTTGTGTCCTTATTTTTCAGATTAATGAGGGCCAGGTAGAGTGTGGTATAGAGATAGCTTTTTCTGTGAGGTCTGTTGATGTTGATGTGCCTCAAGACGAGCCCCTAAAAACACTTCATGACAATAGTGGTAAGTGAAATGGACTGTAGTCATTGAGGCAAGACACAGAAGAATTCTTCGGCATGGGGACAATCAAGCCTTCAAGCATGTTGGAACAATAGCGCTGCTCGGAAAGATGTTGAAGATGTCAGCAAGAACATCTGCCAGCTGGTCCTCTGAGGACTCTGCCAGAAATGTTGAGTCCTGCAGTTTTTCAGTTGACTTTGTTTAGAGATTTGTGCCACAATGCACTGTGTTGCTGCTGGACATAAAGTGGCTGTGAACTTTCTGGGCATGTGTACTTCTACTTCTTTTTTTTGGCTGCTCCCATTAAGGGGTCGTCACAGCAGATCATCCTCTATGGGCATGTGTACAACCGGGACAGTTTGGCCATTTAGGCAGTGACTTTATTACTACTTTACTGTCTTCAGGTTTTATTTTTGATGGTTTTTTGATGGTTTAGGAAACTGAACTGACTGACAGCGGTTATTTTCTTCTCTTTTTCTTTCTTGTAAATTTTTATCTTCAATATACTACATCTTTGCAGTGCAATGCTGTCCACAAACCACCCATTAGGGTTTTGTAACACTGAGGGTTTGTAAGTAATCCACACAAATTGTGACATCTGGAGGATTTGTTTGCATTAACATTTAACATTGAATTTACTTACAGTGCAGCAGAACAGATGACATTTTTAACAAGTTGTTCACTGAAATGAAGCATTTAAACTAAATCTAAAAGGTGTTTTATTTTATACTTAAAGTATTAAATCATTGGAAGCTTATAAACACACACACACACACACACACACACACACACACACACACACACACACACACTTTCTCTCTTTTTCTCTCTCTCTCTCTCTCTCACACACACACACACACACACACACACACACACACACACACACTTCTCTTGAGCTGTTGAGATGTACAGTATGTTTGTCAAAAGGACAGTTTTTAAACTGAGCTTATTTTAATAGTCAACATATTTAATACTAAAATAAATATATAAAATATAAAGTCAGCTGTTCGACCGAACCATCGATAAAATGCCTTTTTTAGTGAAAATGCCTTTTTTACTGTGAAATGTAGAGTTTCTAAATGATGATGCCTGAACTGAACTTATAATAAATTCTGTATGCATAATTTCTGTGTATATTCTTCTAGTGGCCTTGTGTTTAAAAACATACCAGTGGGTGGACTGTCTAAGAAAACCTGCTTTTATATAAGATGTTATTATTTGTAGAAGATGCATGTTATTATAATTTCTAATTTTCAAAACAATTTGCACATGATACTATCTTCCTTAATAAATAAACCCATTTTCTTTATCAAAAGTAGTTTATTATCAAATACAATTGTCTTTTACATTAAACATTTTAGGTCTCTGGATGTGTATGTATTGTAAACCAGGTGGTCAAAGGAGTGATAGGAATTTGTCATGAAAGGCTCCATCACCAGCTCTGGCATGATCTTGACTTGAGCTGGATCTTACAAGGTTTCATTCAAGTTAAGAAAGTCAAGAACGTTTTATTGTCATTTTAACCAGATATAACTGGTGCTGTACAGAGTGAAATTAGATATTTTTCTCCAGAACCTTGGTGCTACATAAAACAACATGGAGCTACACACAGAGCTCAGAGCTAAGGACTAAAGTAGGTTGTCCAGGCCACATAAAGTGCATCGTGTGCAACCTGGTGTGAACAATGCAGACAAATGACACAATACAAGAGAGTGTAGGACAGAGACACAAAACACAAAATAACACCGAGCAGTAAACCTACTGTATAATATGTTGTACAGTACGACGTGCAAAAAGAGAACTGTAAACAAGAATGTTCTTGTAAACATCGACATAAAATACTGTGCAAAGCAGCAACAGCATCAATAAAGTAGGTGTGCAAAACAGCATGTAAACAGTTATAATATTGTTATAACACAAAATGGGTGGTACTGAAGTCATGAATGTGTATGAATAGAAATGAGTGTGAGTGTGAAATGAGTATGAGTGTGTGTTGAGTGTGAGTTCAGGTTTGTAGCAGTTCAGTTCACACAGTTGAGTGAGTGTGTGTGAGTTCTGTTCAGTTCTGTGTGTTGAGGAGCCTGATAGCTTGGGGAAAAAACATTGCTCATCCATGAGGCCAGAATGCTTAGGAACCTCTTTTCTTTTAGTAGGGGGGTGAAGCGTGTGTGTGAGGGGTGTGTGGTGTTTTCCACAATGCTGTTGGCTTTGCGGATGCAGCATGTACTGTAAATGTCCTTGATAGAGGGGACAGCGACTCAGATGATCTTCTCGGCTGTCCTTACAATCCTCTGTAAGGTCTTGAGATCCATAAAGTTTCCAAACCAGTGATGCACTTTCTCAGGATGCTCTTGATGGTCCCTCTGAAAAAAAAGAACAAAATGGGGGAGGAAGATGAACTTTCAAGTCAATTTAAGTCAAGTTTATTTCTGCTTTTCACAACAGACATTGTCTCAAAGCAGCTTTACAGAAATCAACAGTGAAGGTGAATAGTGTGCATTTATCCCCGATGAGCAGCCATGGAGACTGTGGTGAAGAAAAAAAACTCCCTTAGATGTAATGAGGAAGAAACCTTGAGAGGAACCAGACTCAAAAGGGAAACCCATCCTCATTTGGGTGACATCAAGAGTTTGATCATAAATATTTCAACAATACAGAACACTGGACAGTGAGAACTAACATGAGTACTGGAGTATAAGATTATAAGTGATGTTCTTTCAACAGTCTTTGGTATAAAAGTAGGCGCTACTAAGATCAACATTTGTGATCATCACAGATCCAGCATCAGCTTCTCCATGCCAGAGCCTTTAAACACTCCAGGAGGTCCAATGTCAAAACTCCACACATGCAGTGGGATCCAATTGGCACTGGTACGTCTCTAGATGGTTCAGGATGTTTGCGATTTCGGCATCTACTTCTTTAAAGTTTATAATCTTAATGAGGTGGGAGGTGACTGGCTGCTAGTAATGCATTACAATGGTCTATTCTGAAGGTCATGAACGCATGGACGAGCTTCTCTGCATCAGATATAGATAACATGTTTCTTAGCTTAGAAACATGTTATCTATATCTGTTGATGGCGCTGGTGTTGAGGGACCAAGTTCTCCGCCAGATCGACATGATCAGTCCAATGATTTCTATTGAGGATCCATCAATGATCAGTGGAGAATGGCCGCTCTGTGCTCTCCTAAACTCAACAAGCATCTCCTTAGTTTTGTCAACATTTAGAGACAGGTTGTTGGATCTACACCAGACTGTTAGTTGTTGCACATCTTCTATGTATGCTGACATCCAGTTGCAGTGGGAGATGCTCAGGCCCAGTAGGCTCAGCTTCCCAATCACTTGCTGAGGGATGATTGTGTTGAATCCTGAACTGAAGTCTGAACAGCATTTGTACATGTGTCTTTATTGTCCAGGTGGGTGAGGGCGAGATGGAGGGTCGTGGTGATGGCATTGTCCGTGGAATGGTTTAGACGATATGCAAACTGAATGGGGTCCAGTGAGGCTTGTAGCTGGGTCTTGATGTGCCTTATGACAAGCCTCTTGAAGCACTTCATTATGATGGGTGTGAGTGAGACAGGACGATTGTCATTGAGGCAGGAGACTGTAAATTTCTTTTGCACAGGGACGATCGTCCTTGTCCTGTTGCACATAGGAACAACGGCACTGAATATTAAAGATATCAGTAAAGACATCTGCTAGCTGTTCTGCACATTCCCTGAGCACTCTATCAGCAATATTGTCAGGCCAACAGACTTTCCTGGGATAACTACGAATAGAATTCTCCTTAATTAGGTTAGATAGAGCACCTGCTCATTGGGAGGAGGGGTTGTCTTACTTTCCACCATGTTGATCTGCACTTCAAAATGGGTGTAGAAGTTGTTTAGCCCATTTGGGAGGAAGGCGTCTGTTATGCACTTCCAATGCACTTGCCAATGTAGCTGGTTGGTTAAGTCACCGTTGGTTGGAGCATCGGTAAAATGTCCCAGTCAATGCATTGAAAGCAGTACTGATAAACAGACATGCGCTTGCTGGTCAGGTTCTCACCTGCTTTCGAACTGGTTTTGAACACCTGTTGAGTTGTCTGTATTTGGCTGAATCAGCAAAATAGAGATGTGGTCTGAGTAGACAAGGTAAGGGCGGGGCTTTGCCCGATATGCAATGGGATGAATTCCTAGGGTATTTAAAACGGTCCACATCTGACAATCATAAACTCCATTGGTGAGCAATAGGCGGAAATAAGGACAGTGTTCTTAAACCATGCCGTGTTGATGTAAACACACAAAGACAATTAATCTTACCGCCAGACGTAGTTCTGTCGGCACGAAACATGGCTACCCTGTCCAGCTGAACGGCAGCATCCGGTGATCTGTCACTTAGCCATGTCTGATGTGGTTCAAATGATTGTCCAGGGAGTAGACATTTGCTAGCAGGATGGATGGTAGAGCAGGCCAGCTAGGGTTAGCCTTTAGCCTAGGACTAGCCCCACTCGTGTTCTGCTCTCCTGCTTCCTTGCACACCACTTTCTTTGTCCCCTCCTCCGTCTGTCTGCCACAGGCGACTCCTTGGTCTGGAGACCTGGTCCTCAAAGCAAGCCGAGGTTGCATAGCATCTTACACAGATCATCATTAATGATGATGTTGGGGTTATTTCTGGAGAGTTTGGTGATGGTACAAATGGGCACTGGTTGCTCCAATGTCCATATGTTGTGTAAGCCGGGCTACAAAATAAAAATTGCATTATTTTTTATTTGGAGGGGCCGATGTGGGCTGCTGCGGTATCGCCATCTTGTATCTTCCTCGTCTCACTAAGTTTTTTTCTTGCCACTGTTGCCACTGCCATGGATGAAATAAGTTTTAAATGCTTTGGTACCTTTTCCAGAAGAGTGAATATTAGAGAGTGGGTGTGAGGGGTGTGTGATCAGCCAAAATGCTTTTGGGTGCAGTATGTTGTGTAAATAATAGATGGAAGCTCTCCTCACTATCTGCTGTTCAAGATTCAAGATGTGCAATTTCTATACCACACTGTGATGCAGCTGCTCAGAATTCCTTTCTCAGGGAGCGATCACTATTGCAGGCAGATAATGATGTCCTGTAAAGGGTAATGACTTGGATGTGGCTGTGAATTCCCTGGGCACGTGCCCACTTTGTCTATTTAATGGCTTTAATAAATGAATGAATGAATGAATGAATGAATTAGTTTATTTGTACTTAATCAGGGAAAATGCACAGAGAACATTAGTCTAAGAAAGAAAAGATGTCATGTGCCAGGGTATAGCAAAAAAATTCTAATTTCCACCTGCAGTCCCTAGACAGATGTTACATTTGCAAAAGGTCATGAAATACATACAGTATCATACATGGAAACATTATTTCACTCACATCAATAAAATCACTAAAAACACTCTCCAATTCATAATTTAACAGAAGTTATACAAGAAAAACCTTCACTCACATCATAAAAACACTCTCCACATCATTAATCTAGCACTCACTCACTCACTCACTCACTCACTCACTCACTCACTCACTCACTCACTCACTCACTCACTTACTTACTCACTCACTTATTTACAGTCTCCATTGTTCATATCACAGTCATTCAGTGCTTACAAGTTTGCTTTGCTAATAGACATGCAATACAGTGGATGCGGAACAATCATAGCATTATAATAAATATTTGAGGCTTATGTAGTTAATTAATTTCTAATATGTTTATAATTCTTTAAATTAAATTTCAATTTATTACCACGTTTTTTTGATATGACTTTTAAAACCTAGATTTGAATCAATAATTAGACCTAAATATTTTGTTACCTTTACATTTTTAATATTTTGCCCATTTACTTGAATATTTTGAGTTAGATGTAACCTACGTTTATTTGAGAAAAACATTGAGACCGTTTTATCAAAATTTAAGGTTAGACAAGACGTCTGCAACCATTCTACAACTTTTTGCATTCCTTTTAATAATTTGTTTTCCCAATAAGTGAAGATCACCGTATCATCAGCCATACACACTCTAGGGAGATCATTTATATAGATGCTAAAAGCAAGGGTCCCAAAATAGACCCCTGCGGCACTCCCATCGAGGTGGCTCTAAACGCAGATTTGATGTTATTTACTTGTACACACTGATGTCGGTCACTCAAATAAGATCTTATCCAGTTTTTGGTGTGCTCAGGGAAACTATATTGATTTAATTTACTATAGAGTATCTGGTGATTAACAGTATCAAAAGCTTTACGCAGATCAAGGAAGACCGCTCCCACCACTCTTTCCTGATCCACATATGCCCTGATAGTTTCCAAGAGGTAGCAACATGCAAAGTCTGTAGAGTATTTACGCCTGAAGCCAAATTGCATTGGATTAAAGAGAGCTTGTGATTCAAAGTGGATGGTAAGTTGCTCCGCCACCGTCTTTTCGAGTAGTTTTGACACAGCTGGGAGAATACTTATTGGACGGTAATTGTTCATGTCTTGTTTATTTCCAGACTTAAATATTGGGGTAACAATCACAGATTTTAGAGCTGCTGGAAAAATACCCTCACTAATCGATTGATTCATCATTTTCAACGGATCAGAGAGGATGTCCTTATATTGTTTCAGAAAAGAAGTATCAAGTCCATAAATATCTTTTGATTTGCTGCTATTTAGCACCGTGATTATTTTTTCAACTTTAGTTTTAGTTATTGAACTGTGACTAAAATCAGATTTGTCATTGATTATGAGAGGGGGATGAACAATTTGAAAATTCTGAATTAAATTTTGTACAATTGAACAAAAATATTCATTAAAATTTGTTGCTATTGCATAAGAGTCATCAATAATTTTTCCATTAATATTGAAACAAATATTCTCACATTTTGACTTTTTATTTCCAATTAATTCATCAATAGTTTTCTATATTATTCTACTATTGCCTTGTGCATTTCTAATGATTTCAAGGAAAAAACTGGCTTTGGCCTTTCTAAGCTCGGCTGTAACATTATTTCTTAGATTTGTAAAAGAAAATCGATACGTTGTTAGTCCTGATTTTAGAAATGTTTTCAGTGCCACATCTGGTTTTTCATCATATCCCAAATAACTTTATTGAACCATGGCAAATTTATTTTTGTATGTCGCTTTCTCTGCTTATTTTTTGTATATTTGTTTAAGATGTCATTTGTTTAATGTCTTTTGTTTTAGGTATGGGAAACTGTACTGACTGATGGTGTTATATTGTGCTTCTTTTATTTATTTTTTTCCTAGTCACTATGTTTATCAATATACAATATCTTACTGTGCAATGTTGTCCACATACTGCTTAAGAGGGTTTTGTAACACTGAGGGTTTATAAGTAATCAGCAAAAATTGTGACACCTGAAGTAAGTGTTTGCATTTAAATGTAATGTTGAATTTACTCACAGTGCAGCAGAACATCTGGCATTTTAACTTTTGTTTACTGAAAAAAAGCAATTAAACTACATCTAAAATATTTAATTTTTAAAGTATAAAATATGGAGATAAAAAAAAAACAAGGAAAGCTTACAAACATACAAATTTAAACACTCTCTATATCTATCTATCTAACTTTTTTTTTAGTCTTACCACAGGCACCTCTCTGGGTTCCAGAGAAAGCAGATGTAATTGTAAGAGGGAGCTGTATGTGTGTGAAAAAGGCAGCTTTAGTTTTAAGGAATTGGATTAAGAAAAAGTGAACCGACATTTTAAAATGTCAGCATATTTTAGTACTAAAAAAATTATTTGAAATATAGAGTAAGCTATTCAACTAACTCATAGATAAAAGGCCTTTTTTAATAGGAAAGCATAAAGTTTCTAAATAATTATTATGCTTCTTACCTCCAAGGTCCTGGACTTAAGATCTTAAGACTAAAATCTCTCTGTGCGTAATTTCCTAATGTTCTAGTGGCCTAGGGAGTTAATTTTGGTTCCTTTCCAACTACCTCCATAAACATATTAGTAGGTGGAATGTCTAAGAAAACTTGTTTCTGTATATGCAAGAACGTATTAGTTTTAAAATTCCCAACCATTTAAATATAACATCTTCCTTAATAAATACACCCACTTCTTTATCAAAATTATTTGTAGTGTATTAACAAATATAAAAGTATTTTATATTAAACTAATATTTACTATCAGAAAAAAATTCAATTTAACAAACAACAACCCAGATAGAGTGATTTTAAATTATGCATTTCTATAACTGTCTGTGTGTAAGAAAATTTTTCATTCACCTCTGGCAGGGCCCTACAAACTCAACTCCACTCACCAAAATTCACCCTGACACCCGAGGCTAAAAAGGCATTACAGAAACTCTACCATTAGTTCATGTCTGCCCCAGTCCTGGCTCTGCTCGACCATACCTGCCAGATCATTGTTGAGGTCAATGCCTCTGATCAGAGAGTGGGAGGAGTCCTGTCACAGAGGGGGACTCTGGACATCTGGCTTCACCCATGCGGCTTTTTTTCTTATCGCTTAAGCCCCTAGAAATACACCATTGGAGAACGAGATCTTCTGGCAGTGAAGCTCTCTTTGGAGCTCGCTTTTCGTGGTCTGGATGGCAACTTAGAATGTCTGTCAACAGCAAAGTGGATCAACTTGTGCCAGGCCCAATGGGACCTTTTGTTTTGGTGGTTTACCTTTACCCTGTTGTACTGCCTAGGGTCCAAAAATATGAGAACTGACTTTTCCCACCTTTTTTCGCCTGACAACAAGGAGGCCACTCTGAAATGTATCCTTCCCCATTGGTAACCATTCATGCTCTGCATCTGGACATCCAGAACAAGTTATCAAGACCCACTCCCTGTTTCCAAATACGCCTGGTCTCACCTTGCCTTGGACTTTGTCACTGGTTTTCCACCCTTGGCAGGTCACTTCACCATTGTTACTGTGATTTGGCTAGCCCCTAACCAGGAAAAACAAAATAAACTGTGTCCAGTGTGAGCACTGGGCACATGCCTCCATGGACTCGTTCTGTGGAGGAAGTCGGAGCAGCTGTTCAGATGCTCAGTAGATGGATTGTGGATGCCATTTGTCTGTGTTATGAGTCCTCTGGTCTTCCCACTCTTTTTGTAGTTAAGGCTTATTCCACCCGGGGTATGGTAGCCTCTACGGCCTGGTCCATTGGAGTGTCCCTCCAGGACATTTGTAACGCTGCGGGTTGATCCACCTGCTGACCTTTGTCAGGTTCTACGACCTCGACATCAGAGCCACTCCCGACTCCTCTGTCCTGCATGCAGGTTGTGCTTAGACGGACTAGGCGGAGACTGGTCAGTATGGCGTGATTGGTCACTCGTTCCCTAAGCATTTTCCGCAGTTATGCCCATAGGTCACCCGGACTTCATTTCACTCTTGTTCCCTATGCTTCCATGCTCCCGGCTACGCTTCCATGAAAGCACTCAGTTAAGTGTGCCATTTTTCTAGTCTCTTCTCAAGCTCTCGATTTGTTTGCATGTTTAGACTAATAAAAGACGTTTTATTTTTCTCCATTTTACTTGGTCTATCTGTCACACTGAGTAGTGGGGCATTCCAGATAAAGTGACGACCACAGAAACAGTGATCAAAACTTGTTTGATCACCTGTCACTTATGAAATGAAGAGGCTGTTAAAGCTACATACTATGAAAATTAAATGATCTCTAACAAATGTAAATTATTTTAAATCAGCTGATACTGCTACTGTAGTATGCAGTGATAAAAGCAGCGAAAAATAATGCATTAAAAACCTGGCCATCCCTTATTTCAGAGATCCTTCACATCTGTGTTCCCCCCCACAAATATGCTGAAATAGCTAGTCTTGCTAGAGTACCCAGTTACACCCTGATCACACTGTAAAGTGTACTTAAACATTTCTCTCTCTCTCTCTCTCTCTCTCTCTCTCTCTCTCTCTCTCTCTCTCTCTTTCTCTCTCTCTCTCTGTCTGCTCCATTGGGACAGCTACACTGGTCACTGGTACCTTTCACAACATAGACCACAAAAAATATGCATTTAGTCATGCTTTGTGGGGGCATGCGAAGCCTGGCCCAGTTGCTCCAGTTTCATATCAAAATTGATACACAGAATCCTGCATACAACTTTATGTCTCTGCTGCACAAGAACACTCACTTCCAACAAACCTGGTCTGATATAGAGTTGTTTCACACACTGTGGCTGAGAGGTTTGAGACAGGGGGCATGATAAAAGGGAAGGAAGATAACCACTTGTGTGTGTTTCTTTCACAAAGGGAAGTGATAACCACTTGAGAGTATTTAATCTGTTCTTCTGCAGCACATTCTCCACTCTCAGTGCTGATACACTGATACTTTCATCATGTACCTGATACAAGGCATCGTCCTGCTCCTGCTCAGCCTCAGTGTTCAGAGTCGTTCCATTAGGGTGAGTTACAGAAATATTAACAACAAAAACTACAGAATGTATAAAGAAATAAAGAACATATAAAAATTCTATATAAAGTGTATAAATATGTACTTAATAAAAATGTCAGCTCACAGAATATATTTATTAAACAGGCATTTGGTAATGGAACCTCTGAGGAGATTGGTAAGAGTCACACTTTTAATGAGTTTATCTGTAATGTTTTTCAATTTTACATCTTTTTCTCATATTACTTTTTACTAATATTTATAATTCCATTACAGATGACAACAATGACTGTCCATCTGACTCTGTTTCTGCCATAATTGAAAGAGCCAACAAGAATGCTGGTAAGAAAGAAAGAGAGAGAGAGAGAGAGAGAGAGAGAGAGAGAGAGAGAATACAAATAAAATGTAAATAGAATAATTAAATACAGCATGTGCTGCGGTCAGATGAGTCCACGTTTCAACTCATTATCAGTGAAAGGTTTAAAAGCAGCACCTGTAATGATATGAGGAGCATCAGTGCACATGGCATCAGTGACTTGCTTAAATGTGAAATTAGCATTAATGCAGCATAAATGTACTGGGGAACTAAATACTGGGATTTTAGAGAGAAAGTTACTAAAGTGCAGGCAAAGACATGAGGGTTATTTCAGTAGGTCAGTGCCAGACCTCATTCTGTAACTACTACAACAGTGTGGATTTGTAGACACAGAGACGATATTAAAATCGTTTAGTGCATCATGAAAGAGAGAGTAATGAGGGGTAATAACAGCTGTTGGGTAGCTGAAGTCTTACATCCATCAGAAATGTGCACAAATTCCACTTTGAAATCAGAACAATTAGCAAATCATTTCCACAAAGAACAGAAAACGTCTCTGTCTCAACGTTTTTGAGTTTGTTATTGGAAAATTATACATTTGTTTATTAGCAAAATAAAATGAAGTTCAGTGAAACACTATAAAACTATTCTTCTCAAATGCACTTCACAAATATTCACTATTCAGACTCTTTACTCAGTATGGTGTGGATGGAAAGAGAAATGGTGTAGGGGGGATTCTGAAGGAAGAGTACAGTAAGAGTGTAGTGGAGGTGAAGAGAGTTTCTGATAGGGTGATGATCGTGAACGTAGAAGTTAAAGGGATGATGATAAATGTCATCAGTGTCTATGTTACACAGGTGGGCTGTGAGATGAAGGAGAAGGAAAGATTCTGGAGTGAGTTAGATGAAGTGGTAGATGATGAACCTAGAAATAAACGATTGGTGATTGGGGCAGTCTTTAATTGGCATGTAGGTGAAGGGAACAGAGGAGATGAGGAGGTGATTGTAGGTATGGTTTTAAGGAGAGGAATGTGGAAGGGCAGATGGTGGTAGATTTTGCTAAAAGGATGGAAATGGCAGTGGTGAATATGTATTTTAAGAAGAAGGAGGTATAAGAGTGACGTATAAGAGTGGAGGAAGGTGCACACAGGTGGGTTATGTTCTATGTAGGAGATACAACCTGAAGAAGATTGGAGACTGTAAGGTGTTGGCGGGGGACAGTGTAGCTAGACAGCATAGGATGGTGGTCTGTAGGATGGTTTTGGAGGCGAAGAAGAAGAGGAGAGTGAAGACTGAAAGAAGAATAAGATGGTGGAAACTGAAGAAGAAAGACTGTAGTGTGAGGTTTAGGGAAGAGGTCAGACAGAGGTGATGGTGGTGAAGAGGTGCTGGATGATTGGAAAACTACTGCAGGAGTGATGAGGGAGGCAGCTAGAAAAGTACTTGGTGTGACATCTGGAAATAGAAATGAAGAGAAAGAGACGTGGTGGTGGAATGAGGAAGTGCAGGAGAGCATAAGGAGAAAAAGTTTGGAGAAACAGAACTGGGATCGACAGGGTGATGAGAAAAGTAGGCAGGAGAACATGGAGAAGCATGGAGATGTTTAGGAGAGATGGCAGTGGAGTTTTTAACCAGATTGTTTAACAAGATTTGGGAAGGTGGGAGGATGCCTGAGGAATGAAGAAGGAGTGTGCTGGTACCGATCTTTAAGAATAAGGGAGATGTACAGACCTGCAGTAACTACAGGGGAATAAAGTTGATCAGTCACCTCATGAAGTTTCATGCTGAGGAAGAGCACCACAGATGCCCTATTTGCTTTGAGAATGTTGATGGAGAAGTATACAGAAGGACAGAAGGAATTTTGTGGATTTATAGAAAGCGTACGACAGGGTGCCAAGAGAGGAGTTGTGGTATTGTATAAGGAAGTCAGGTGTGTCAGAGAAGTATGTGAGGGTGGTGCAGGACATGGTGGTATGAGGACAGTGTGACAGCAGTGAAGTGTGGAGTAGGAACGACAGCCTGGTTCAAGGTAAAGTTTGGACTGCATCAAGGATCGGCCCTGAGCCCTTTCCTGTTTGCAGTGGTGATGGACAGGTTGACAGACGAGGTCAGACAGGAGTCTTCATTGACTATGATGTTTGCGGATGATATTGTGATTTGTGGTGAGAGTAGTGAGCAGGTTGAGAAGATCCTGGAGAGGTGGAGGTACACGCTGGAGTGAATGGGAATGAAAGTTAGTAGTAAGTAGTAAGACAAATTACATGTGTGTGAATGAGAGGGAGGGCAGTGGAGGGGTGCAGTTGCAGGGAGAAGAGGTGGAGAAGGTGGTGGAGTTCAGGTACCTGGGGTCAACAGTGCAAAGTAATGTAGAGTGTGTTAGAGAAGTGAAGAAAAGAGTGCAGGCAGGGTGAAGTGGGTGGAGAAGAGTGATAGCAGGAGTGATTTGTGATAGAAGAGTATCTGTGAGAGTGAAAGGGAATGTTTATAGGACTGTGGTGAGACCTGAGATGTTGTATGGATTAGAGACAGTGGCATTGAGTAAAAGACAGGAGGTGGAGCTGGAGGTAGCAGAGCTGAAGATGTTGAGATGTTCGTTGGGAGTGATGACGATGGACAGGATTAGAAATGAGTTTATTAGAGGGACATCACATGTAGAACATTTTGGAGACAAGGTAAGGGAGGTGAGATTGAGATGGTTTGGACATGTGCAGAGGAGGGACATGGGGTATATCAGTAGGAGAACGCTGAGGATGGAGACACCAGGAAGGAGGAAAAGAGGAAGACCAAAGAGGAGGTTCATGGATGTGGTGAGTGAAGACATGCAGGTAGTTGGTGTGAAAGAGGCAGATGTAGAGGACAGGGGGTATGGAGACAGATGATCCGCTGTGGCGCCCCCTAATGGGAGCAGCCGAAAGAAGAAGAAGAAGAAGACTCTTTACTCAGTACTTAGTTGAAACTCTTTCAGCAGCAATTACAGACGCTTTGCACACCTTGATTGTAGGATTTTTGCCGTTCTCCATGGAATCTTTTCAAACTTAGTCAGGTTGGATGGAGATTGTTGGTGGACATTTCAGCAATGATTCAATAGAATTATTCTACTTGCCCTTTGCTTTTGTGAGTGTTTGATTACATGTGAAAGAACTAATAGTTTTATAATATATATATATATATGTCCAAATGTCCATTAAGGATTGTCTGATTCCAGGTTCACAGGTTTTTTTACATACTGTATATTAAACATTAACAAATTGACATAAATGAAACTGTGAAAAATAAGAATTTCACTGTCAAATATACAGTTGTGTTGTTTATTTTCCTAAACAGGAAAGCTAGAGGGTGATTTCACTATTATACATGGTGATATAGCGGTGTACACTGGACTCCAGAATGCAGCTCCATGTACCACCTGTGAATGCAGGTGGCCCAGGAGCAGTGATGGAAAAGTTTATGTGCCTTATGTCATTTCCAGTCAGTACTGTGAGTATAATTATTTACCTGCCTTTAAATGAATGTATCAGAACTCCATTAGATACGTTTAGAAGCTTCTCTCTTTCTGACAGCACCACATGAAAGAATTGATATCTGGCGTGCATTGATCTCCTTCCACAAGTCGACCTGTATCCGATTCAAACAGCGCACCAAAGAAGTAGATTACATTAATATCATCTCAGACGAAGGGTATGTCACTAATCCTGTTATTGATCACTATTTTGACAAACAGTTGTTTTCATTTCCATCCAGTTCTCATGTAATGAAAGCAGTATTGAGAATGTATTTTTGTGTACAGGTGTTACTCATTTGTTGGACGTGTTGGAGGACAGCAGAATTTGTCTCTACAGCATCCCGGCTGTGTTTACCGCAAAACTGTCCAACATGAGCTTCTTCACGCTCTGGGATTTCATCATGAGCAGTGCCGTAGTGACCGTGACAAACACATCAAAATCCTTTTAGAAAATGTTATTGACGGTGAGCAGAGCAGGAATTTCACTTCTTATTTCTTATTAATAAAATGTGTTCATTTTTTTTATTAAATTATTTATTTATTTGTACATAAAGCTATGACTGTTAATATTGTGTTCATGGCATCTGAGAACTCAAAACATCCTGTTCTCAATGAACTGAGGTGTAAACTCACCTGATTTTGATTCATATAATCACAGGAGATGAGAATAATTTTAAAAAAGTAAACACCAACAATTTGAACACTCCATATGACTACAACTCTGTCATGCACTATGGGAGGTAAAGTTTTATTCTCTTTATTCAGAAATTGTCTTAAATAACTTAATAAGTTAATAATGTCCTTAATAAGTTAAAATTGCAAACACACTTTATTGTTCCAGATGTGCTTTCTCCAAGAACGACAAGCCGACCATCGTCCCCATACCAGACAATAATGTTCCGATTGGACTTGCTACTGAGATGAGCCCTAATGATATTCTACGTGTTAACAGGCTCTACTGCACTTAAATGCAGCACTCTGAACATCATCAGTGTTTCACATGATTTCATTAACCGCCTGCAGACAATTAAAAAAAAGTAAAATAATTTCTCTTAAATTCAGGATTATTTGTACTTTTGATGCTTTTTTCATTTCTGCTTTTCTGGAATTTATTTTCCACATGCAATTTTCAAAATCAATAAAAAAAAATGCATATAAAATATCAGTGTCTGAATTTATGTTTTGATTCCAGGTGCTGAGCTGCAGCTTTCTTAGTTTTTGGTGTTCTGTGGTGTTAATGCTGTAATTTCACTAAATACTGTGAAAAGTATGTGGGCAGATGAATAACATACTGATACATGTTTCATCCCCAAACTGTTACTACAAGGTTGGAAGCTCTGATGTGAAGATGGGTGCAGGTGCAGCTTTTAATATCAGACACATAAACAAATTAAAATTAAAATCAGCATCGGGGTAAAAAGCCATGATACAGAACACCAGCAAAAAGAGTTAGGGGCCTTTCTCAGGGGCCCCACACTGGCAACACTGCTTTTATTCTAGTTTATGCTATTTCAGAATCAGTTTTATTGGCTGAGTGTTTTGACATACAAAAATAATTTACAATCAGCTGTTTTTTGACTTTTAAAAGTACAGACAGAAATAACAACACTATACATTTCCAAGGTTTATGACAGATCAGTAAAGTACATACAGTGTGTTTACTGCCAATTTTTGGATAGAATTCTGCCGCCTCCTGGGTATCTCAGTCAGCTTATCTTCCGGGTTTCACCTGCAGACCAGCAGGCAAGCAGAAAGGCTACACCAAGACCTGGAGAAATTACTTCACCAGAAGAAACACACATCATTCACCTACACCGTTAAAGTCTGTAAAGCTGCTTTGAGACAATGTCAGTTGTAAAAAGCGCAATAGAAATAAATTTGACTTGACTCGTATATTGTTTACTGATCGATCTAGAAATAATGCAAAACACATTATGTCCGTTTCTGAGTGGATTATTAAATGTAAATTACCTTCATAATGAAAGCACAAAAAAAACAGACAACTTCCCTTAACTCCCACACAAAACAGGCACATTTAGATTAAATGTTTAGTTGTGCTCTATTTGCAAAATAAAAGTATATTTTTAACTTTTGTATGTTCCGCATGCATTACATGACAGAAAGTGAGAATGTAAAAAAACATTACACCACGCAGGAGTCCCTTAGTGGAACCACAGGATTGGGAGCTACAGAGGGGAAGCATGATTAAAGCCCAAATGATAGTTACAGTGCCTTGCGAAAGTATTCGGCCCCCTTGAACTTTGCGAACTTTTGCCACATTTCAGGCTTCAAACATAAAGATATAAAACTAATTTTTTGTGAAGAATCAACAACAAGTGGGACACAATTATGAAGTGGAACGAAATTTGTTGGATATTTCGAACTTTTTTAACAAATAAAAAGTGAAAAATTGGGCGTGCAAAATTATTCAGCCCCCTTAAGTTAATACTTTGTAGCGCCACCTTTTGCTGCGATTACAGCTGTAAGTCTCTATCAGTTTTGCACATCGAGAGACTGAAATCTTTTGCCCATTCCTCCTTGCAAAACAGCTCGAGCTCAGTGAGGTTGAATGAAGAGCATTTGTGAACAGCAGTTTTCAGTTCTTTCCACAGATTCTCGATTGGATTCAGGTCTGGACTTTGACTTGGCCATTCTAACACCTGGATATGTTTATTTGTGAACCATTCCATTTTTTTTCCAGATTTTGCTATCGTCGTGTTGGAAGACAAATCTCCGTCCCAGTCTCAGGTCTTTTAGCAGACTCCATCAGGTTTTTTTCCAGAATGGTCCTGTATTTGGATCCATCCATCTTCCCATCAATTTTAACCATCTTCCCTGCTGAAGAAAAGCAGGCCCGAACCATGATGCTGCTTACCACCATGTTTGACAGTGGAGATGGTGTGTTTATGTGATGAGCTGTGCTGCTTTTATGCCAAACATAACGTTTTGCATTGTTGCCAAAAAATTTGACCAGAGCACCTTCTTCCATATGTTTGGTGTGTCTCCCAGGTGGCTTGTGGCAAACTTTAAATGACACTTTTTATGGATATCTTTAAGAAATGGCTTTCTTCTTGCCACTCTTCCATAAAGGTCAGAATTGGCCTTGGACTCTGTCCTCCTATGGACATAGGTCTGCTGTAGATCTCTGCAGTTCATCCAGAGTGATCATGGGCCTCCTGGCTGCATCTCTGATCAGTCTTCTCCTTGTATGAGCTGAAAGTTTAGAGGGACTGCCAGGTCTTGGTAGATTTGCAGTGGTCTGATACTCCTTCCATTTCAATATTATCGCTTGCACAGTGCTCCTTGGGATGTTCAAAGCTTGGGAAATCTTTTTGTATCCAAAACCGGCTTTAAACTTCTCCACAACAGTATCTCGGACCTGCCTGGTGTGTTCCTTGTTCTTCATGATGCTCTCTGTGCTTTAAACGGACCTCTGAGACCATCACAGTGCAGGTGCATTTATACAGAGACTTGATTACACACAGGTGGATTCTATTTATCATCATTAGTCATTTAGGTCAACATTGGATCATTCAGAGATCCTCACTGAACTTCTGGAGAGAGTTTGCTGCACTGAAAGTAAAAGGGGTGAATAATTTTGCACGCCCAATGTTTCAGTTTTTTATTCGTTAAAAAAGTTTGAAATATCCAATAAATTTCGTTCCACTGATTGTGTCCCACTTGTTGATTCTTCACGAAAAATTACAGTTTCATATCTTTATGTTTGAAGCCTGAAATGTGGCAAAAGGTTGGGGGGGTCGAATACTTTCGCAAGGCACTGTATATACACAGTATAGTGCTTATCCTGGTAT
>MU551710.1:0-7500 GCA_024362625.1 Silurus asotus
TATATATATATATATATATAAAACATGCAAATCCCATGATAGTTAGTGATTTACTGTAGTGAAAATTCGGACTAATGCACAACATTTTTTTTTTTTATGCAAAGCAATTACATGTCAGATATAGGCTTTCACTTTTCATTTAAATGTGATTTTGACTATTTTAAGGGCTGATAAATGAGGGGTCAGAATGTTGCATATGTGCCAGGATCACAGTCTATATTCCTCAGCAGCTGTCTGCCCAAACTGATTTGGCTACCTTTCTGTCCCAGTGGTATTTATTCACGTGTGTTACTATTTCTAGAGCAATGCAATGGTGATATCAGCACCAATGCACTCCACTTAACCTTACATGTTTACAACTATGCCCTGCCCATTTATTTATATTGTTTCCAATACAAAACACTGAGGGATAAAATGATTGTCCATGTCTGTCACTGGAATTGTTTGACCTTCCTACAATCACGTCATGTGAACTAAAAATACATAGTGTAAAAAAAACTATACGAATATAAATAAGCATGAAGACAAGCAGGTAACAATCACACAGACAAGCTTCCTCTTTCATAATTATGATCAACCAGGATGGACAGACCTACATTATACGACATGTACCTGCATCTACATGCCTCACAGACACAAAAAAGTGTGCACTAAAACGTACAAAGGCTAAAAGTATTAAAGAAATAAGAAGCATCAAGAAGCCAGGGATAGACTTTCTGTGCCCCCCGGTGCTGGTCGACATGCTCAATCACCACTGGAGGGACTTACAGGATGGCTTCTCTGATCCTGCTGAGCTCAATATGATTCTAGTGTTCCAAAGTGATGAACTGAGGTGGACTGCACAGAAACTTGGTGAGTTTGAGCTGAATGAAGAAAAGGCAAATCTAAATAATTGCAAAAATAAATAAAACAATGGTAAAAAATTGAAAAGACAATGTAATTAAAAGGAAATGTATGTTTATTTGTGGGAGGAAATGTGGGAGAAAATGTAAAGCAAACAAAACTTTATTTATTTTTGTTAAGGATTTAACATATTTGGGACGGTGACAATTAAAAAAAAACTATACCACAAGCAATAAACAGTCAGGGAATGAGTATCTGATTATTAAAGAGTGTATGCAAGTGAGTATGATTTGAGAAGAAAGAAGAAAGCTGAGAAATATGTTGTGGAGAGACTTCAAGACCAGGGGTTCAGCAATATTTCATACTTTATACAGAAAGAAACATCCATTTTGAGGTGGGTTGTTTCCATGCTCTGTTTTATCAAGCATGCATTTGGCACTGAAGTAAAATGTGCTGGCACAGAGATTAACACCAGAATAGACGCCATTAACTTATTTATTAAAGTCATAATGAAAAATTATACATAAATTGTTTTCTTGATACAATAGGAATAGCTAATCACACACCCTATCTAATGCACATTTTATTTTCCTTTTATTGTATTTTAAATGGCATAGTGCATAAGAAAATTTTATACAAATATAATTGCCATAACTATTTGCAAGCAAATCAACCACTGTAAAAGCAAATGCATAGAGCATTGCATAAACTTGTGCCTGTCTATGATTCACTTCTTTTGTCATGATTCTGTAGTTATTTTTGCCTGTTGAACTAAATATATTAACAAACGGTTTAATAAAATAAAATAAATAAATAAATACAAAAATAAATAAAAGACACTAACTTAATAAGCAGAGGACATTTATACACTAGATGGCAGTGTTCTCTACAGTGTTACATGTAATCACCTGTTAACTAGAGCCATATACTCTTTATACATGTAAATATGTCATTGTTGAGGGTGCATGTCTTATTAATTTTTTAAGATACTTAATGTGGGTCATCTTTTCAGAAAACATGGAGCGCTTTTTATTTTAACACTATCATGCTATGAAATAAGTTGTGATTTATATGCAAAAAAGCATATCATTTCTAATAACTTTTTCCAGAATCATTGTGTATGAGGAAGAGGGTTGAAAGCAGGTTGTGTTTTAAAAGTCATGCTGATAAGGACAAATCTTAACCATAATCCAATTTCAAGATTCAGGATCTTCAAACAGACTAAATTAGACCAGACAAAGCAATGCTCAACTGAAACAGGCTATGAGTCAAATCACATGAATAGAGATCACATGCTTGGAATTGCACATGCAAGAATTCTTGTGAGTTCCAATTTTTTTTCCTCTGCTGTCCTCTGCTGCATGCTGTCCTCTGCTGCGCTATGCACCTGAAATAGATAATACTCAAAATAATTGTTTATTTCTGTAATTTAATATTGGCCTGCAATGTCATTCGTGAGGGAAAATCGTGGGGGAAAATTGTTTTCGGCTGAAATTAATTTGAGATTAAATGGTTACATGAGATAAACAGATAGTGGTGTAGTTCTTCTCATGATATCATTAAGTCCAAGTTCAAAATCTTGCATAACTTAGACACACCTGCATGACCTAGAAGAAGGCTATTACAAATTATTCCCATGTATTACTATTACTTTTAATTAATGAATTTACAGAGTAATTTTCCCCCATTATAGGCCTCTGGTCTTTGGAATACAAGCAAGAGCTGACAAGTCCACTGTGCATTGCTGCAGCACAGGGTTTTACTGACTGCCTTGTGTACCTGCTTGAGAATGGAGCACATCCTAATCTCAGTGCAGGAGGAAAGGCAGCGCTTCATGAGGCATGCACAAATAGCAACACTGAATGTGCAGAGCTGCTCCTCGAGCATGGAGCCAATCCCAATCAGCTGACAGAGGAGGGGCTGGCACCTTTACATTTGTGCAGGACACCTCAGTCACTCAGGTATAACTTCATTTATTTCTAAGCATTTATGTTGAATAATCTATGCCATTTGGTCATTTGGTTATTCTAAGCATGGATTAAGACCTGATCCAAATGTCTGTCTAATGCTCTGTTTCAGGGACAGTTTTGTGCTTATATACATTGTACATTCTGCACACAAATTCACTTTAAGTTAACCCTAAATAGAACCTAGATCGTTTTCTTTACCACACCTTGATCACATTTTCAGAGAACTTCTACAAAAGCATGCATCCAAAATGTCAATATTTTTGGTGAATATATGACTGAAATAATTTTAGCCTTAGAGAGAGACACTATTTTTGTGACTGTTACAAAGTACGAAGGACTACCGATATAATAGTAATCACTTGTCCAAAACAGATGTGCCAAAGCCTTGGTGCGTCATGGTGCTAATGTTGACCTTCCTACTGAAGAAGAAGAGGAAACCCCACTAATTATAGCTGCGAGGCATGGGCTGCCACACCATGCCCAGCTGTTCCTGCGATATGGCGCGAAGATCAACCACACCAGCAGCTCAGGAGAAACGCCATTAGGGGCTGCATGTTTGGAAGCTCAGCAAAAGCTGGGAGAAGGTCAGGATGAGGGACACCTTGAAGTCTGCACTATTTTCTTGAGATACGGAGCTAATGTGAATGTAGCTGACAATGAACGACGCACTCCTCTACACAAGGCAGCTCGCAATGTCCAGATCAGATTGGTGCAGCTTCTTTTGGATCATGGGGCAGACATCAATGCCATTGATTACAATGGTTGTTCACCCTTGTCGAATGTGCTACAAAATGCTATATTACGTCAGGAGTGTCAGCCAGATATTGTGGTTCAGACCCTGTTAAACCATGGATCAATTAAAGTGTGGCCACAGGCATTGCTCAAGGTTTGAAACTTGTAATTGTATTTATTTATTTTTTTCTGTATCTACTTCTGTTGCTTTTTTACATTTTGAACTATAATAGCTACAATATAATTGATAAAAGACATGGTTTATTTATGTGTTCTTGTTAATTAAGGTATTAACAGCCTGTGCAGCTGCTCCGAAAACAGTGGAGATTCTGTTCAACTCCTATACGCTTGTTCCTGTAACATATACATGGGTGGAAGCCATACCTGAAGAGATTTTTAAAGTAAGTACTTTTAAGAATTTAAAAACTCTTTATAACAAAACACATTATATGTTGATAGGATTATTGTTCTTTAGCTTCACAGGTCATTTTATGACTCTCTTTTTGCACTGGAATTTAAACCACGCTGCCTGCAGCACCTGTGCAGATCTGCAATAAGAAAGCACTTTGGGAAATACTGTTACCTATTAATCCCCAAGCTTCCTATCCCAAAAATATTAAAAGATTATCTGCTTTTAAGACCCGAAGGCTACATCAACTAGAAAAGTGAAGGTTGTGGCTGCTTTAAAAACACTTATACTAATTGATTTAAAATTACCTTTTTTTTTTTTACTATGAAACCATTAAACCATACCATTAGCATGGAACCTTGATAAAAATACTATGATTATTCCTATTTTTTGGACTATGTGTACATGAATCAGATGGTGTGGATTTGTGGTGTGTTGTGTTCATTTTTAGGAAAGATGCATGTCTTTTTATTGTAACATTTGTTTATTGTTAAACAGAGTACTGCTTTGATAAAAAAAAAGCTATTTGAGATTGTCCTGCATGTCATTTTTAAAATCATAAAATTGAGGAAAATATGAAAATCAAGTTAAGTCAAGAAACTTTTATTGTCATTTCAACCATATATAGCTGACGCAGTACACAGTGAAATGAGACGTTCCTCCTGAACCCTGGTGCTACATAAACAACATAAAGCTGCATAACAGAAAACACAGAGCTAAGGACTAGTACATGTCCTGACCACATAAAGTGCATCGTGTGCAACCTGGTGCAAACAGTGCAAGACAAACAGACAAATACACAAAACACAAAATAGCGCCGCCAGTAAACCTCCTATATATTATATTGTGAAGTGTGCAAGACAGAACTGGATACAGGAGTGTACTTGTAAATAAAACACAAAATGTAAACATTGAAGGTTGTGCAAAAAGTTAACATAAGGTAAGTTCATGTAAAACATAAAAAAAAAATGTGCAATAAACTAAATATAAATACTTGATGTTTCTTTTTTTATTTACATGCATGTTTTGGACCCTGAATATAATTATTCACATTATTTATTTGTACACAAACCATGTAGTTGAGTTTAAGTAGAGATTCATTCTGTAAAATATGACTGCAGTAAAAGTAAGCATCCCTTTAAACTTTCACTTAAGTAAAAGTACAAAAGTATTTGCCTTCAAATGTACTTAAGTATCCAGAGTACTATGATTTATTATGTTATAATGTTATCATTTTTTTGTCATAAGACTCTGCTTAATCAACTCTGTTTTAGTAAAAAGATTTTAATGTTATTCTTAGCGCAATTTATAAATAGAATTATGTTATGTATAATTGTATTATGCATATATCCTTCGTCTTATGTTAGCTTTCTGTTACTATCTCTTATGTTAACGGGTCGGTTTGTACCCGTGCCGTAAAACAGTCATAACAAACCCTCTAAACTATTATTTATCATCCAATCTGTTTCCTACCTCTTTGTTACCTTGTTAGGTTTCCTTACCCATGAAAATATTGCTTTTAATATTTTTAGTGTGGCAGCCTGGGCCTTTCATTTGATAGCATACCTCTCGTTTTCAATAAAAATAAAAGTGTAAAATGAACCTCAAGAGAATAATATAAATAAATTAAAGATTGTTATGTTGCCTGACTATTACTGAGGGGTATTAGAAAACATCTCTAAATAAAAAAAAAAAAAAAAAAAAAAATTATTTTAATATTATTAACTATAGTAACATCTATGGTGTTCGGGTCAATTTTGACCCATATATTTTTTTATTTTTTTTTTATTTTTTTATTTTTTTTAATAGAGCTTTAATAGAAATACTAAATTAAAATTAGAACTAGTAATAATAAAAATATATAGATTTGCAGTCAAACAAACAACAACCAATCAAGCAAATCAAGTACTAGCCTCCAAAAAAGTCTTTGTTTGCAAAAACATACATGTGTATGTGTGTGTTTAGATGCATGTGTGGCAAAAACTTGCAGAGATATTTTTTTCAGTAGAAGCACAATATGTTTGTCTTTCTGTCCTTATTGCTAGGGCAGACCTGACCCCTCTTTCTTTTAGAATCAGGTGGCCTCAGTGGGGTTGTGGCTGTTGCTGTGCTTTTTGATGTTGAGGCAGGGCTGGCTGAGAAGGATGCTGGTGCTGATGCTTCTTGAGTTGCTGATGGCATGGATAGAGTGCTAGGTGAACTCTGCAGCTGTCTAAACATTGCTGGGTCTCATCTTCGCTCAATGGGTGTCTTGACTAAGGAACTTCCTAGCTCCTCAAGAAACATTCTTCGCTTGTTTTTTTTTGGTTGAGGTCCACCCTAGCTGGATGTGGTGCCACAACACAAATGCATTGTATGCAGACACATCTAGGATGTTATGAAACACAACCACTGGCCATCTCCTGGTCATTCCCTGGCAAGTGTAGGTGACAGTCACCTTATCCAGGTTGTCCACTTCTCCTTTGTTTTTATTATAGTCCAGGAGAAGTATGGGCTTTTTCTCACTTCCTGATGACACATCTGCATCTTTGTGAATTGTGGACATAAGTGTGCCAGCTTCAGCACTGGCGACATCTTCATCAGACTCATCAGATGTGTCTGTGTCTCCTGGTTCATCTGTATCACGATGCTGCTCTTTGTCCTCTGTCTCATTTTCAGCGAAGAGATAATCTCAATCTTCTCATTTTTGCATGCTGCAAACTGGATATATGCACTCTGCAAGTCACCAACTCTAAACTGAATTGGTCTTATGCATGTCTGACATGTCCATTTTGTGTTTGTATGTTTTGCTTGTTCAGGGAAGGCGACAAACAGGCAAAAAGAGAAACCCCTAAGTAAAGCTTACAGGGTTAGGAGAGGAGCTGACTCTCAGTGAGTTGTTGGCTGAATGTGTTAGTGAGCTGACAGTGTGTTTATGATTTTAGATTTAGCACTAATTATTGTTTTAAAATGTTATATTATAACTGGGTCAAAACCGACCCTAACACCACAAAGGTCATAATTTTAATTAGAGAAATTTATAATTTAGTTAAAGAGATGTTTTTGTTTTATTTTGTTTAAATAGAGGTTCCTGACAAAGTAAAAAAAACCTTGATGCAATAAACAAATTTATGTGGTACATCTGTGCATTTAAAACTACAAACGGGTCGCTGCCGACCCTAACACAAGAGGATATAAGGATATAATGAGTTAAACACTGATTGATATCTTTTAAAAAAGTGAACAAGTAAGTTAAAGTTTATTTCTATAGAATTAAGGCCACGGGGGTTGTGGCGAGTTCGATTTGGGAGTTTTTTTTCATTATTATTCCTATAAAAATGTTCTTCTTGCTGTTGAAATGATGCTGAACTGTATGTTAGGGATAAGTAGATACACCAAGCTACAATCAAATCAAGTTAAAAACAGAGTGCGTGCTCTAACCTGATTGGTGGCGTGCTGCATGCTTGACTAGTTACGTTTTATCCTCTCATAAATTAAAAGGAACAACTGTTTTCGCAAAATGTAGTTAAGTGTGTACGTATGTATGATGTAGTTCTCTGTCAGTCC
>MU551710.1:12500-45776 GCA_024362625.1 Silurus asotus
GAAATTTGACTTGAATTTATTCTTTTAATGATTTTGCATAATTCTGTAAGTTTTTTTTTGTCATTGACTTAAATAAAATACATTCTGAGTAGTAATATGCTCACATTATAATATTATAAATATTATTTTATAAACATGGCAATTGGCCATTTTAGGTGCACCCGGTTTCTGCAAACAAAATAAATTAGCACAGGTTGTAGACAGTATTTTACTGTTTATTTCCAGGACAATTTTTTACAATGTAATATACCAGTTCAACCGTATTTTTTACGCTAGATTTCTGGCAACTTTAGCTGCCAGTTTTTTACTGTATATTTTGCAGAATTTCTTTTACAGTGTAGTTAAATGGACAAATCAACTTTTGTGTAATTAGTGGTTTACGAATGTATTCTGGCCTGAAAGGTCTGTTATGGAATAACAGTGAGCCAGCTGAAGCGAAAGTCCCTACAGCTCTTTGCTAGCAACGAATAGGTGACTTTGAATTTGGTTTTCGTGTCTTGCATCACTTGATATAACCTATTCAGCACATTTCAGCGCACATTTCAGCACACATTTCTGTTTGACCATTTTTATTAAAAATAATAAGAATAAAATAAATAAATAAATATAAAAGAGGCTAAATTAAAACGCAACACACATTTATTCATGACATCCTTTCTTTAGTCAGATATAAAAAAAAAAATAAAAAATACACAGCAAAACATTTTTTAAATCACTAAATATTTGTTTTACTGTTGCAGCAAGTCTCTAATCAAGCACTAAAATCCGCCATCTTTTTCTTCTTTTTGCTGCTCCCATTAGGGGTCGCCACAGCGGATCATCCGTCTCCATACCACCCTGTCCTCTACATCTGCTTCTTTCAACCCAACTACCTGCATGTTTTTTTTTTACCACATCCATAAACCTCCTTCTTGGTCTTCCTCTTTTCATTCTTCCTGGTGGCTCCATCCTCAGCATTCTCCTACTGATATACCCCATGTCCCTCCTCTGCACATGTCCAAACCATTTTAAACTCGCCTCCCTTGCATTGTCTCTACAAAGTCCTACATGTGCTGTCCCTCTAATAAACTCATTTCTAACAATGTCCATCGTCGTTACTCCCAACGAAAACCTCAACATCTTCAGCTCTGCTACCTCCAGCTCCACCTCCTGTCTTTGACTCAATGCCACTGTCTCTAATCCATACAACATAGACTAAAATATGCAGATCACTAAAATCCACCATGATGCAGCAATTAAAACCATCCGTGTGGAAATATAGCAAAAGTTCTGTTTGGTGCCCTGATGATTTACCTAATTTTTAACACCATAATTACTTTAAAACATTTACAATTATTTTTAGTCTTCATGCTCTATGATGAGTATGGTCTCACTAATAATAAACACATATGCATTAGGCATCCATATTTGTCCATGCCCATGTTGATGTTGGGTGTCACTTGAAGCATAAAAAAACATGAATAACATGAATTTTTTTTAAGTACAAAATAGTTTATTGGGTAGCTACTGTTTTTTGCAGCCTAATGATGGCCTTTTTCTTTCTGATATTGACACCTCTCTAGACCCCTTGGAACATGGAACTTGTCAATGGTCCAATGTTGAGTGTGTGAAAATGGAGGGCCTATGAAACAAATGTCTTAAATGTTAAATATTAAGTATTAAATGCCTTTTACTTTTTTCCTGGTAGAAAATGAAGCTCTAAGCATCCATGCAATGGAATTGTTATTGAATCTTGGCCATAAAACTTTTACTGTCATGAAGGAGTGTTTATTTAAATTGTCTGCTCTGTGTATCTGTTCACCTTCAAACTACTCAGTAAAAGCAGGATAGAGGTGCCTCTTTATTGGAAGGGGAAAAAATAGCAGGAAATGGAAAGTTTAAAAGAATTCCTGTGTATTTTGTTATTATAAACAGCTAGTTAATATGTCAGGGATCCTTTTTTCGTCTTATGATAGCACTGAGAATATTACGCCAATTTTGTTCCATTTGATTTGACATTGACACACTTGACTTGCATCAGCCCATTTAATGTGACTGCCAGGTATTTATTTTAGTCTATTTTACACTCCCGGGAACAATGTGGAGGAGTATTGGCTATATTATAAACCTGATAAAAGGGTAGACACTAGGGAGCTGCACCAAAAGTGAGCACTGTGTAAATTTAGGCAGTAATTTAATTAGCCATTAATATTGCAATCCCCGTTTCTAAAAAGTCAGAGGGAAATCTGTGGTTTATAACTAATAAGATAATTTTTTATAGCTGATATTATTACCTTGAAACTTGTTATTGCTCATTTTTCCCCTTCTACTTTTTGTGTTTAACTGGTGAAAACTGTGTTAGAGGTAATGGTGTGAAAGTGTCTTTAATTACATGTAATCATTTACAGTTGACAGGTAAGGCAATACAGCAACAGCACAGAGGTGGATTTGTGTATGGTGGGGTTCTGTTTGTATGTGTGTAAGTTTGTAAGAGCACAGCGTTCCCTCGCCCCATCATGCCCTCAACCTTGAACAACAAACAAAGTAGGACAAGTCCCCTGAGTGAGGAGGGAGCAAATGCCCAATGAGCGAGAGAAAGAGGGAATAAGAAAAAGGTGTAAGTAGCCCCATTTACGTGTGGAATATTTAAAAGTAGAAATTCTTCTCCCTTTTTTTGTAATACAGAATTAAAGAAACACTATTCTATTGTGGATGCCATGGACTTTTCATTTAAGAATCTAGAAAAATCACAGATAAAATAAATGTTGCTCGAAACAGCAGATGACCTTTGAAAGGCTATGGGGAAAAAACAGACAATATTTTAGTGTTTAACTTTTAAGTTTTGGTGAGCCTGTGCTTGTATACCTTTTTTGGATAATAATAGTAAACCCAGTGTTGTGTTGTGCATTCTGTGCTTTATGTTTGTGCTCAACCAGGTTGTAAACACAGGTTTGTGTTACCATAGCATTACTGTCAGCTGAAACCAGTCTGGACAATCTCTTCTGACCTTTCTTCAACAAAGCATTTTTGCTGCTCACTGGATGTTTTTACATACTAAAAACTGATGAAAGTCAATAAGATCATGTGAATATAATATACTGTATCTGATGTTTATATTACTTTGCTTTTACTAAAATTTGTTTTCATTGTCCATGTCCATGGGATTTGTTTATTGTAGACTTCCTGCAAGACCCCTTCCTCGTTTCTGTTCACATCATAACAGATCCAGGTGAGGCACAAACACTTCAAAGTGCTGCAGACCAACTCCTCTCCCTCCTCCACCCACAACTAACCCTCTTCAAAGTGTCAGAGCGAGCAGAAAGACCCCAACTGAGATCACGGTGCTTTACAGACCACCATCTATCTCTTCGTCCATGCCTGTCAATCATCCTCTTCCTGCAAGAAGATTGTTTAGCGGAAGTGAGCTATGAGCAGTTGCTGAGGCGCCCTCCATGGCACTACCATCACACAGAGCAAGTAAAAAACGTAACATTTTCCCCAGCAATGCAGGATTTCTTTATGCTAGCGCCCGGTACACCGCTCTGGGCGCTGCGGCAGGTACATTATGGAAAGGAGATTGTACGATTCACTATACATTGTAGGTATGAGACCTACAGTGATCAGGTGCGTCTGTACAGACTGCTTCTGCGTCGCCCTCTAGCACAAAGCAATCGGCTTTATACCTTCTGTGTGGTCTACTCCAATCACCACATGGAGATTCAGCTATCATTTAAGCGGTTGCCACGAGGACAGGAACCCACCCCTACAGAATGCACCTTTATGGAGATACGTGTGAGAAATATGGGTGGGCTCATACCACTTCTGCCCCATCCTTGTAGACCAATCAGTAGCATTCGTTGGCAAACAAAGGACTACGATGGAAATAAGATATTGCTTCAGGTGAGAGTCTGCATATTGATTGAATATTTGCATGAATAAACTAACTAGTCTATAATATTGAAGTTTGCAAAAAGGACCCCTTTGCTCTAAAACCCCTATACTGGAGGATAAAGATTCTTACATTTGAATTTATCCCTTCCAAATTATCTGAAAGCAAAGTACTGATCTCTAAATTCCTGTAATGACTTATAACAGAGTTGTAGTTATCGAATAAACCTTTTCTTTGACACCTTTGTAAACTTCATAGACCTGCAAAAAGAGTTTGTACTCAGACTTTTTTAGTTGAAACAAACCTTATTTTCTCTACTTTCATTTTGTGCATATCTCTCAAAGTATAAGTGATAAAACCTCACCCTCCTCATGCTAATAATTAACTGTAATTCATTCCCTAATCAAAATAGGATAATTAGGTGAGCGAACAGAAAAGGAGGAGCTGAACACCATTATCATGTATAATCATCAAGAAAAAAAATGATATGAGGTCCAATTATAATAATACATATTTCATCCTTATGATCAGTAGGGAAACAGAGTACAGCAGTATGGAAGGAGGGGAAAATGCAGAAAGAGAGGGAAAGAGAGAGAAAGAGCAGAAAGGACCTACAGAAAAAGGACAGCAAATTCCCAGATCATTGTTCAGTGAGGTGTGCAGTAGGAAACAGTGGACTTTTGTCACATTCTGACATCCCTCCACACCACCTCTAGCGCCCTCACCCCGCCCCAACCAACACACACATATATACACTCACACATTTGTCTTACTATCTTACTAATGTGAACTTTACACTGATATATTAATAAATGCAGCTATGTAATGCTATTTGACACCTTAAAGCAAAAAAGCTTTAAGATTTTACTATTTAAAATCAGATATGAAACTCAGATATTCTAAAAATGTATACATTTTTTTGTTTGTTTAATATATATTTTATAAAGATGAGCTTGTTGTGCCAGGAAGTAGCAAGTCTAGCAACACACATACATTTATGAAGTAAAGATTTTTACATTTGGGGGCGTTCCAATTTATTTGGGTGGAACAGCAACTATGACTAAAGCAGATGCATGTTATCAGGTTCCACATTATTATTTAAGTGTTGTAGAAATGTTTATTTCATATTCTAATATGAATATTCAGTATTTCATGAAGTTTGATTTGTCATAAAATAGTTAACCTTGATCTCATCTGTGGAAGAGAGAAAAAATCCAGGAAGGGGAACATTTGGCCATGTTCAAGGGTCCCAAGGGTCTCTTTTAGTTTAAAGTACTGGCAGTGGGGTTTAGTGTCCCTCATTGTAAGTGTAACTGTTCCAAGGCACAGGTGTAGATCTTTATCAGCTCACTAATCCTTTCATTTGGTCAAGTGGAGAATTTGCATACAATAGGCATTATGGAGAATCTGATTGTACAAGCAATTTACTCCAAAAATTGGATCTCATTCTGAGAGAGAAAGAGAGAGAGAGAGAGAGAGAGAGAGAGTTACAGTACATGTCATGTAATGGTTAAATAAAGTGTGCATTGTGTTCAGAGTACAAACAGGGTTGACAGCGAGACTAGCAATGAAAGCATTACTGAAATGGAGAGCCAGACATGGGGGAGTTCTGGGACATAAATCAGCCAGCCACTCCACCATCAACAACCTGGGGACCACATCACATGGGGAGATGTGACAGAATTTTAACCAAAATTGTAATAAAAAGTTGACAAAACATGTGATTTCACCCTAAACATTGAGACTGTGTTTGGGTCATGAACACTAATTCAAAGGCTGTTCCATAACTGTAAGGTTAAAAGCTTGTGGAGCTTGTGGGGCTTGTGGGGCTTGTGGGGCTTGCTAAAGACAGTTCCATTAAGTGATATTAGTATAGTAGTATAAGGGAAAAATTATATTCTTTATGAGTCAAGTCAAGACTCTTACTTTTATAGACTTCTTTGTAATTTCAACCACATTAAACCGACGCAGTAAACAGTGAAATGAGACTTTTCTCCAGAACCCTGCTGCTACATAAAACAACATAGAGCTACATCACAAAACATAGAGATACATACAGAGCACAAAGCTAAGGACTAAAGTAAGTTGTCCTCACCACATTTAGTGCATCGTGTGCAGCCGAGTGCAAACAGTGCAGACAAAATACAACACAAGACAGTGTGGGTCAGATACACAAAACACATAATAACACATAATATTTTAATTTAGGATCAGGTGACTGGCCATTTAAGAATATTTATTTTGTTTAAAAAGCTCTTGGATTGTTTTTGCAGTATGATTTGGGTCATTAACTCTCTGTATGTTAAAGCACTGTCTTATTAGTTCTGCGCATCTGATTGTATATGAGAAGAACATATATTTCAGCAAACTTCAGAATTCATTCTGCTACTTCTATCAGCAGTCACATTAACAACCATAGTTACACAGTTTAATAGTTAAACCTTTGTTTACTAGTGAGTTCTTCAATCTGTGCTGTTTTATGTCGCACATGGGTCATTGGTCAAATGACATTAACAGCCACATAATATAATAATAATATAATCATATTATTATTAGCACAATATGTAAGGGATTTTAGCACAATGTTAATCACTAGAGATTAAACAAAACTTTACACTTAGCAAAATAACTTTTCTATGTATTGTTTTATCCTTTATGTACAGGGCTCACCAGAACAGTCAAGGGAAATCATTACCTCCTGTCCAATCTTAGAGACTCCCTCTTCCTCACCATTAAATGGTTATGTCTCTAATCAGAAGAATTGCTGCCAAAGCACATCCCACTCCCACTCCCACACTGAGAATCCACTCATGCAGACTTCATTGACTTCCCTACCACTACAGCATGAGAATGAGAACATAGAGCGTGTTCAGTGTAACCAGGAAACTGTGTGTGCTGGATGTACAGATCTCCACACTCACTCCCTGATCTCTATGGCAACAGAAGCATTTCATTCAGTAAGCACCTATCCTTCCACCTCTCGTCCCTGCAGTTCCATCTCTCTTACAATGCCACGCTTCCGGATAAACGTAGACACACTAGTGGGAGCAGAAGAGACTGATGTAGACACGGGACAAGCAGTAATCAGCAGATCTGTAGATCTTTCTGTGGTATCAGCTTACTTGCTCCCACAAACACAAATTCATTCAAAAGTGAAAGTTCCACAGCCTCTTTCTGCGTGTCCACAGATGTTCAACATCACATCATCACTAAAATCCTCAGATAAAACAGCATCACTTCCAAAAAGTGTATGTACTCCTCAAGACAATTCAAAGTGGAATCAGAGCAACGGCTCAGGTGTAAATAAAGACTGCACAAAAGAGGACAAGCAAGAGTTTTTCATCTGACGCACAATCACTGCACAACGAATCTTTCAGTCATCTTCAATGACCACTTTATAATGTTTAGAGCCATTGCAGATCTGGAGACTATAAAATGGATTTGAATTCCATTATTGAACGTACACAGTAATAAACACTTAATACACTGTAATAAACAGGATATCAGATGACTGCTGCAGGAAAGTGAAATTATTAAATGCAGCATATAACATTATATATTGTGACTCCTCTCTGATGGATGGTTGACCTCTGTTTAAAGGATCTGATCACTTATATATTCACTTTGTAAATATCTTTATTTGGGCAGGCTCTGTTTTATATATGCAAAAGAATCGTGCAAATATTTACAAATGTTATTTAATCTTTGAATGTTGAAGCTGTCACTGGCTATTAAAAGATGTCTATGTTAAAAAATAAAATATATTTTGGTTTGTGTTGAGGAACAATAATGTTTGCAATAAACTTTTATTTGTTAACATTTGTATTTGTACATAGAAGATTTATTTTATTAAGATTTTCATGTACTGCATTTTCATTTATTATTTTTTTTGGACGGAAACAAGCAGGGAGTTAAACAACACAAAATGCTGATACATGCTGATACCTCACTCACTCATGTCAAATCTTTGAAATAAACAGATAAGACATTATTTCAATATACTCATGTAATTGCATGTTATTTAAGATATGGTGTAAACAAATGAAGAAATAGTGTATATACTGTCATATGCCAAGAAATGAATGTACTCTGCTCACATAAAGCTTTGTTTTAGTGCCAATATTAGATCATTTGGATTTTTAAAGAATTTTTAAAGAAAAGTTTCAGTTGTTTGCTGTTTGCGCTTTATTAATGTCTTTAACTGCCTCCGACTTTATCCAGATTTATGTCTTCATTCTTTGGGAAGAAATTGTGGTAACATTAAAGATTATTTGTCCAAATGCCTAATAATTGTGGAAACACCTGGTATATTATAGTTTTTAAGACACATAAATGTTCCTTTTGTTTTATATGCAACAAACTTGTTAAAAAGGCAAAAACACAATAATTGCACAATTGATGATTGATAGAATGTCCAATTTTAACGTTTAGTGCTTTAATAGAACTTGTGTAAAATAGAGAACAGAGAGATGAAGGGAAGGACGGAGATTTATTCTGGGTGAAAAGAACTAAACCAACATGGCTTCCTTTCTATACAACACAATGCAGTTCTCTCTGAACTGTGGCTCATTGGATTTGACTTCACCGTGCTGCACCCAAACTCTAAGTGTTATTTAATTTAATTCATTTTTATTTGTATAGAGCTTTTAACAATGTACATCAGGTTATTTATAGAGCAAACAGCGTGTTATTTATCATGAAATGGTCCGGCACCTAAATTCGTTTGAACGGCTGTGGGATGAACTGGTTCACAGGGTCAGAAACAAATATATAATAACCAGTGAAAAGCACAATTTGGCAAGTTGTACAATTGGCAATGCAAAGTTTTTCAGCTAAAGATTTTTTCATGCTAAAGGGGGATTTTAAAGGGAAATAAAATTTAACATATGAACATTCACATACAGTATCTCACAAAAGTAAGTACACCCCTCACATTTCAGCAACTATTTTATTATATGTTCTTAATGGACAATACTATAGAAATGAAACTTGGACATATTTAAGTCAATGTGCAGCTTGTATAGCAGAAGAGATTTACTGTCCTCTGAAAATAACTCAACACATACATTATTGTCTAAATAACTTGCAACAAAAGTGAGTATACTCTAAGTAAACATGTAAAAACTGTATCCATAGTGTCAGTATTTTGTGAGCATCATTGTTATGTAGCACTGCCTTAATCCTTCTGGGCATTAAGTTCACCAGAGCTGCACAAGTTGTTGCTGGAATCCTCTTCCACTTCCTTCATAATGACATCACAGAGCTGCTGGAGGTTAGACACATGGTACTTCTCTACGTTCCGCTTGAGGATGCCCCAAAGGTGGCTCAATAGTGTTCAAGGTTTAAAGACATATTTGGCCACTCCATCACCTTTAACTTCAGCTTCCTCAGCAGGGCAGCTGTCGTCTTGGCGGTGTGCTTGAAGTCGTTTTCATGTTTGAAAACGTTGGAAAACCCAGTTTCTGAAGGAAGGGCATCATGTTCTGCTTCAGAATGTCTCATTACATGTTGAAATCAATGTTTCCCTTCTCTAAAGCACTGCTGCAGCACTCATACGTCTGTTTTTTAAAGTAGCTTCTGCACCTGACACACAGCACAAAGACTTCTTTGATGGACCCTTGCGAGGTCTGTTCCGAGTGGAACCCGTCTTGGAAAACATCTGGATGACCCTGGCCACTGTGCTGTAACTCAGTTTCAGGGTGTTACAGATCTTCTTATAGCCTCTGTATCTTTGTGGAGAGCAACAATTCTAATTCTCAAATCTTCAGTCTTTGCCAGTAGTGGTCAGTATGAGAGAATTGTACTCAAAGCACATTTTAACTGCTCTAATACAAGATACATAAATTTGTATGGTTCTGTCAAGCAGCAATGAACATGATGAAAAGGACGTGTGGCTTTGCACAGTTACACGACATACAGCCGTTATCACTTCGAATGTACTCACTTTTGTTGCCAATTACTTAGCTGTGAATTGAATGACACTGATTATCTCATCATGGTTTCGTCATTTCAGTCTTAAAGGGAGGTGTGTGAGTGCAGTTTGTGGTGGTGCTTCATTTACAGCTTCACCATTTCAGGTGGAGATCATCCATGGACATTTTCAGACTGCACCATCCTCTCGAACAGTTTTCACCAAGCATCACCAAGATGGTGCACCAGGTCACCTGCAAGGACCACACAAATCACCCACGGGCCTTTTCTAGAAAATATGGAAGTACAGGGAATACTAGTGGTAGGGAGTCTGGTTGATCTCTTACAGAAACATCAGGACCTTATAAAGGGAAAAGGTAATGGGTAACAGGTGTAGGTGATTAGAGCAGGGAGAGGCTGAGTGAGAGTTAGAGCTGTACCTTTTTAAAAATGACAATATTAAAATCAAGATGACTAGATATAGATGAATATTATTAACTATTAACATCATTGAAGGTAAATTGAGAAAATTTATTTCAGAAGTGTGTATCAAACTGGTAGCCCTTTACTACATTAAGCAGTACACAAGAAGTAGCTCTCAGTTTCAAAAAGGTTGGTGACCCCTGGTTTACACAGTGATCAAACTGCACCAGATTTGCTATTTATTTTTGCTCAAACCATTTAATTCCACTGAGTGACTAATATTACACATTAGATCAAAAGGTTTTGCACAAATTGGATTATTGTATTAAATAGTAAAAAAAAAAAAATTCAGTGTATAGCCAAGAGACAGGCCTTAAATTATTTAATTTAATTTTTTTTACATCCACAGAATAGCCTGAATTCCTGCAGCTCAACTCAATTCAGTTACACTTAAAAATAAGATGTTCTTTATATCACCACTTTATCTGTGAAAAGCTGCTTTGAGACAATAGAAATAAAAATTAATTAAAATATAAAAAGTTATTAATATTATAGCTACAAAGAATACTAAAGAATTTATGGGTGGGGGGCATAAAGACACACAAACTCCTTGTTCAACCTTTAATATTGGCAAAAAAGCAGAAAAATGTAGAATTCACAATGCTGTAAAAAGCAAAAGTTTCTGAAACCTATACAGAGTAAAAACACAAAAATGTACTGTTTAAGATTATCCAAATGTGTTTATTCAGCTGGAGTGTTCACCTGTTCATGTTTTTAACAAGAATATAGTCAACCAAGCAATAAACAAGCAGAACACGAAAAAACTATTACAATTGAAATTATTGTAGGAAAAACTACAGCTTTCCACAGTCAACAATTGTTATCTTCTTGCTCGGTTTGCCTTTTTTAGAGCCCAGCTCTTCCATTCGCTTCACCACATCCATGCCTTCTTTGACAACACCGAAGGCAACATGTTTAAAGTCCAAATGTTCAGCTTTCTTTAGTGTGATGAAAAACTGAGAGTTGTTTGTGTCTCGGCCACGATTGGCCATGGACAGTATACCCGGTCCTGTGTGGCGCACTTCAAAATTCTCGTCCTCAAACCTCTCGCCATAGATACACTTCCCCCCTGAGCCATCCTGATTAGTTATATCACCACCCTGACAAAACACAGAACATGACAAATCAATCATCAGACAAAATGAAAAGATTTGCTTAAAAAAAAAATTATATATATTAATTAGTGCTTGGCCCATTTGCCTATGATGGCAGACTGGATATAGAACACAGCAGGTGCATTACCTGACACATGAAATCAGGGATGATTCTGTGAAAAATGGAATTCCGGTAACCAAATCCTTTCTCTCCAGTGCACAAAGCTTTGAAATTTTCTGCTGTTTTAGGGACAATGTTGGCAAAAAGCTCCATCGTGATCATGCCGAGTGATTCATCATCAGCAGCTATAGCGAAAAACACCAATGGGTTGCTTGGGCAACAAAGTTCCATGACTTTAGAAGACTGGGCCAAGTCAACTTGAGTCAGGCACCTCTGGCAATCTGTAAAGGTTTTCCTGAAGGATTCAGCAAGTTCATTGTTCTTAAATTTAGCAGCGAGCTGCTCCACCTTGCCGTCTCCCTCTGTTTGAAAATAAAAATGTAAAAAAGTCGTACAACTTAACACATGAAATAAAAAACATAGTGGAATAACTGTACAATATCTTTAAGTGGTCTAACCTGCGTAGTCACAAGCAGTCCAAACAAGTGCATTAGCAGAGGTGTTCATGGGTTTCAGCTCGATGTCCTTTGTGATGGTGTGATTAGCGCACACCTTTAAAACCTGCTCACGCCTCATCAGGACACGGTAGTGCTTTTTTACTGGATGGAAGAGGATCTTCAGATCACCAACTCCACGCTCTTTCCATTGGTTTAAATCACGATCCCATCTGAACAGCTTCGCCCTCTGCTTGAAAAGAATCTCCTCATCTTCTTCACCAGACTTCACCTCGACCTGAGAACAGAAAAAAAGGCACAGATTTGTGCTTCATTTTGTATAGCTTTTATAGACTTTCTCTTATCTAAGCACACACACAGAAATATTTACATAGAGGGATTAATCCATAAAATGACTGGAATAGGAACGTACCTCAGGTAAGGAAACAATGGGCTCAAAGTGAATGTCATTGTTTGAAACATCGTCATCACTACCCTCCTCATCTTCATTGTCATTTCGAGAAGCTGTCACGGTGGTGCCAAAGACTGCAGCTCCAGCATTGTCCCAGGAGAAGTTTGAGTCTTAAAAGAAAATAAGTAAACAAACATTATGAAAAAGATAAATGAGAGATGGAATGTCAATTAAAGTTGGGGTCCCCTAACTACTGCCAGAGACATTTTTATTTGACGTGTGTGTGTGTGTGTGTGTATGTGTATATATATATATATATCTTTTTTTTTTTTTTTTTTTTTTTTTTTTGATTGTTTTTTTAAAAACTTTTTTTTTTTTTTTTTTGCATTGTAACAATGGCAAAAAAAATCCAATGTTCACATGCAAAACTAAGAAAACAATAAAAACCAACCTTTTTTTCCAAATGCATATTCCTCAGAATTCTTTGCCAGGTCTGCAAATGTAAATGCATTTTGAGCAACAAAATTGAAAGCAGAAGGGACATCTGTGGGCAGATGAAAAGAGAACAAACATCAGGTCATGTTGATGCACAGATAAATAACGTTTGTGCAAATGTCATCAAAAACAAATTCTGAAACTCCCTTAAAAAAAAAGAAAAGGTTTGTCAAGAACAGGTTTTATCTATAGGGATCTGACTTGATTGTTAAAAGTAGTGTGTACAAAAAATAATAATGGATCACAAATACTGGTTTACAAATATAAATGAAATTAGGCAAGGCATTGGGTCAATATTAGGACATAAGGTGTACATTTAGTGTGTACTTATGTCCCTTTGTTTCATACATCCGGATTACACACAATCACTCCTGTCTCTCTCAGGTTACAGTGAATGTTTATTGTACATGTAGGAGGCAAGATGTATTTTGTGTGATAACATTTGATACTTATTTTTTATGACACAGAATTTTAGGATCTTAATAGAAAAAACTAATTTCATAAAAATACTTGGTCAGCATCTGTAATCCAAAGAAGGGTTACCTTGAGCGGCGCTTGAGTCAGTTCTTTCAGCTTCCTGGGTCTTTGTAGAGAGGTCAATAGGACAGCCAGTATCAGCTACAGCAGGCTGGTCAGAGCAGTGCTCACTGTTTTTCTTTTGCTTGAACATTTCACTCTGGTGGGGGAAACAAAAATATAAAATAAAATACTTTTATAAAGCCTACTGAGAATAATGAAATAACTACAAGGGCAATTTCAAACCGTTATTGTCCGAGTGTAGTGCTTATATATATAATAAACCATGGAATACACAGTATTTCATTTATGACCAATTAATATGATTCACCAATTTTGCATACGAAATGAGTCTAGGACACCCACCTGAGCTTGCTGGACCTTATGTAACTCTGTTCCAAAGTCCTCTGGCCTGTCAAGCTCAGTGTCTGGATCACTACTAGTACCGCAGAAAAAAGTGAGGGGAAGCTGAAGGCTCTTGGCTTTTCTCTCCTCCTCCAAGGTTGGTTTCTTTTCCCAGACAAGCACACATTCAGGTTCCTCTGCAACGCCGCTGGCTTTAAATGGGAGATATTAAGACATTCGTCAAACAACCAATATAGTATTTAAATGTAGTGATTTTTAATAAAAAATTTCATTCCTAATTCAGGTGTTATGAAAAGTGAAGGACAGAGCAGGCAGGGTGGAGAAGAGTGAGAAGAGTGATTTGTGATAGAGTATCTGTGAGAGTGAAAGAGAAAGTTTATAGGACTGTGGTGAGACCTGCGATGTTGTACAGTTTAGAGACAGTGGCATTGAGTAAAAGACCGGAGGTGGAGCTGGAGGTAGCAGAGCTGAAGATGCTGAGATTTTCATTGGGAGTGACGATGATGTACAGGATTTGAAATGAGTTTATTTGAGGGACAGTGCATGTAGGACGTTTTGGAGACAAGGTGAGGGAGACGATTGAGATGGTTTGGACATGTGCAGAGGACATGATTTTTGTCTTGATTATCTGGAGTTACACTAAATCTCCCACATCTAAGCTTTAGTAAACTACACCATGAGTTTTTCAGGCCCTACAATTCATAGTGCGTGTCAGCCCAAGCCATTAATTTCAAGGATCTCTCTGATGACCTCCATACATAATAAAACAAGACCTCACACTGAGAAGAAAAGAAGGTGGCCCAAGACAACAGTCTACTAACTTCAGGACCAGTCTGTGTATATCCTACATTGGGCCAATCAGAGCCCAGACTCAAACCCCATAAAACATTTGTGAATAAATCTCAGATGTGAAAGGGTGACTTCCTGTCCAGTCTGATTGTGCTTGAGAGGTTATGCAGGAAAATGAGAGAAACTGTTCAAATATCTTCATCAAAGCTTGTTTAGACAAATCCATCAGAAACAGAAGCTGCTAACAGAGCTGCTAGAAAGTGACTCAATACATTAGCAATATAAAAGCATAAAAATTGCTACATTATGTGCTACTGTGTGTAGATTGATGTCCAAATGTTTACATTTAATTTTCTTTTAACAAATAAACCTACACCACTATAATTGTGCAAAAACTGGAAGGGCCTGAATACTTTCTGAATCCTTCACACAATCACAAAACACAGTTGCAGCCTATTTTTCTTTTACCATGGCGATCGCACATTCAAGGGATTGTAAATATACAGTAGGTGCCATTTCCTAAGAAGACAGGACACTACTGCAAGCAGGAAGCTTCTCCAAAGTAATATTTATATTATATACAGGGAGTGCAGAATTATTAGGCAAATGAGTATTTTGACCACATCATCCTCGTTATGCATGTTGTCTTACTCCAAGCTGTATAGGCTGGAAAGCCTACTACCAATTAAGCAAATTAGGTGATGTGCATCTCTGTAATGAGAAGGGGTGTGGTCTCACACATATACACACACACACACACACACACACACACAGTGTAACCCGGTTATGTAGCTCCCTAGGGTACGGCAAAAAGCAGAGGTAACCGATGATCGAGATAAACGAAAACCAAAATGGCGGCAGTATATTAACGTGCTTGAAATTTCTTTATATACATGATGTGCGTTAATAAATGACAATGTGCACGTGTTTTTTGAGGTTTTTACACAACAGCGTTGCCGCGATTTGTTTGATTGGTCATGCAGATTGAGAACCTGTAATGTGGATAAGGAGGCGGAAGCCGAAGTAAACGCACACAAAGTTTATTGAGAATATTAAGGAGATAATCCACCAATACTTGTAGCGAAGCAGTAATATCCAGTGCTGCGCTCCGGGAGTTCTGTGAAAGCAGAGACAGTTCGTGTAGAGAATCCACGGATCCACGCTATGGAAAGCGCAGCGCTGGACAGCAACGGATAAACGTGGTGCAGACAGCGTGAACATGGAAAACAGCAGGATCGGGGTAATCCCGGGGGCCATTGAGAGAATGCGTAGTCCGAGAAGAAGGGGTATGTAGTGGGATACGGATACGTATACGCGATTACACAGACCGCCATGAACCAACACATACGATCATGCACAAACAATAACAGACCGCGAGTGTGTGGAGGTGAGGGGCTTAAATAGGAGATGGGATTAGTGAGTGAATGAGAGTCAGGTGTGTGTGATCAGCATGACTGCGAGGAGCGCACGGGAGAAGAAGCAGGGTACTTTGGGGAATGCCGCCGCCAGAGGGGGCATGGCAGGGGGATTCCTGACATAACCGACGTTATGTGGCAAATTTTCTTTTTACTCAATCTACATGTTAAACAAACACACACACACACAGAGAGATGAATATAACTTACCTAGACCATGTCTGCCACAATCTGGATACAGTTTTCCTTTCAGATTTCCCACAGCAGTCTCGAAATCTTCATCTACATAGTAAATGCATGTTGAGGTCATTGGATTTTTTGATCGCCAAAAACGTAATAAACAATGAAGTCGAAGTTTTCTTCCAAAGAACAGACTGATCAGTTTTCTGTTTTTTTTTAACCAAAGGTAGCAAAATAACAATAAGTCAAAAGTCTAATGATTGCACAATGCTGAACTGTATTTTGCTTATTATTATTGTTCTTAATGAATTAAGACCATGGAACTACATTGTGTTCCAAATTAAGGAGATTCACAAAACTAAATAATTATATTTTCAAGCACCAATCAGGGGTTGAGGGGAGAAGCAGTAAACTCTTACCATCACTATCATCGCTCACATATCCTGGCTTGTTTTTGTAAAGAAAAAACGTTGGTGGCAGCATCAGTTTTCGGGCGAGTTCTTCCTGCTCTTTAGTTGGTTTCAGTTCAAACACAATTTTAATATCAGGGTCACAGCTGTCCCCGGCATTATTTGTGTCATCTAGGATCTCAGAAGAAACTAAGAGACAAAAACAAGAAGTAACCCTGATGCTCAATTTTAAACAAAGGTGAATTACAGCACTAAAGCCGACAACCATTTTAAATTACATTTTCAGTGACGCTGGTGACAATGACACCACTAATTTATTTTTTATCTACTTTGCATTAATGCAAAGCAGGATATTTCATTATAAGCATTATCATGACAGAAAACAAAATAGATATTTATCCAATATATTATATAATACAGCAATTAGTCCAGGATTAATCACTTCCACTAATTTGATGCAGAAGGCCGACAGAGACACACAATCTTTCATGCACTTCACGGTTATTTGGTGCAAGTTTGTCCAAAACCCCACTCAGGATCTTAATCATATCTTATCAGTTTGAATAATAAGTGATGCCTTTCAAAACAACAAGCAAAGTCTATTCTGATTGAGAATGAAAATGATGAATAGTTTCAAGATAATTTTAAAAAGCTTCTACAAATGACCACTTTTCCACAATATATACAAACATGCCAAAGCACGCACACACGCACAGCTCAACTGCTACTTCATTACAAAATGTATATACAAACAAACCATTCAAATGGGAAGTGTTTTTTAAAAATTAAATACAAAAATGGCAACACCACCGTCTCTAAACCATACAACATCTCATCTCACCACAGTCCTATAAACTTTCCCTTTCACTCTTACAGATACTCTATCACAAATCACTCCTGCCACTCTTCTCCACCCACTCCACCCTGTCTGCACTCTTTTCTTTACTTCTCCAACACACTCTCCATTACTTTGCACTGTTGACCCCAGGTACCTGAACCTCCACCTTCTCTCCCTGCAACCGCACCACTGCACTGCCCTTCGACTCATTCACACACACTGTGTCTTACTTACTCACTCCCCCTCTCTAGCACTTACCTTCAGCTCCCCAGGCTCTTCTCCACCTGTTGCCTACTCTCTCCAAAATGACTATCATCCACAAAATTTTGTCCACAGAGACTCCTGTCTGACCTCATCCATCAACCTGTCCATCACCACTGCAAACAAGAAAGGGCTCAGAGCCGATCCTTAATGGAGTCCAACCTCCACCTTGAACCAGTCTTTCGTTCCTACTGCACATTTCACTGCTGTCACACTATCCTCATACATGTCCTGCACCACCCTCACATACCTCGCCGACATACCTGACTTCCTCATACAATACCAAAAAGAACATTATAATAACCGATTGCGGAACACCAGTGAAAGTATGTCATTTGTCAAATTCCAAACACATGCAGGTTATTTTAAACACACGTTCTGGTTTTTATTCCTCATTCTTTAGAGTTAAAAAGGTCAGCACAAGCTTGGTGGTGACAGAACAGTGTCCCACACTGCAAAGAACACAACGTGCAGTGACAATACCTGGAGGTTTAAACTGGATAGCTGAAGTGCATGTCCAAAAAGCCATAGGGTTATCTTTAAAAAGCCTAAAATCCAATCCTAAAAACACAGTGGATGGTAGGTGAGGCACCAAATGAAGTGGTAGCTTCACACAGAAATTAAATTCAGCAACTACTCACTTGCCTAGCATTTATGTATCTCCAATTATAATTTATGAAACTTCAGAATTATTGGCACCCTTCATATAAAAAATAATAATAAAATAAAATAGTAAGCTTTTTCAGCAAAGACACAAGGAAGATGTCTGCAGCAAAGCACTGGTTTAAAGTAATCAGCACCCAGATATTTTAGACCAATTCCAATGAGCCTCTAAGTGTAATGACAAACATAAGTTGGAGGATTGAATACACTTGTAGAGGGATCTTGTAGACCTTTAATGGTATTTTAACAGCTTATTTAATTTTTTTTATTAGTCATTTTTTTGTGCAGTCCAACTACCATCTTTTGTGTTTTCACGCTCATTTATAAAAATATATTTAGTAGAGCAATAATCTTACATACAATCAAACGGTGTTAATTTCATTAGTATAAAAAAAGGTTGTCGCTTGCAATGGGTGATCAAACAGAACAGTGAAAATGAAAGCTTTCAGACAGACTGCAAACTTGTGTGCGTGAATGTCGAATAAAACCACAAACTACACATACAGAAGTAAGCTATTAAACAAAAATAAAACAAGATCAAGTGTGTCCAACTTTAATTCACACCAACAAGAATGTTCAGGAAATGATCGCTAATTATCTGTCCATCAATCATAAGTGTTCGTATTTCATTTTCCAGAATCTTTTTTCAGTTCATTTGTCTTTTTAGGGGTGCGGGAAATAAAAAGAAACTGTTTCTTGAAGTGTGCCAATAACTCTGACTTTTGGTATGCAGTTAAAGAGGCTTTGTTTTTTGTTTGTTTAGAGACGTCTGTCAAAAAGTAAACATCAAAAATGTAAAAGTGGTAGTTTCACTCACGCCACCAATACCTCACTTAACCTATAACACATTAAATTACTTTTATTGGACATTTTCCGCTCGGGCCACTTGGGATTGTCCTTTCCTTGCCCTGCCAAAATGCTCTGACAGGGTCATCTAGTCATCATAATTTGGCAATCAGACTGCTGCATGCTCATTTTACTTCTTCCAACTGACTGTTCACTTACTGCCAAATATATATCCCACCCCTTGACTGGTAACACTAATGAGATAATCTGTGTTTCTCTTTCAAATGTCAGTGGTTTTAATAGTATGGCTGATCTGAATATTTAGAGCATCCAGTCTAATGAGGAAAATATGGAGGCTATGCACAGAGAAATTAATATGTTGAATTGTTTAGATTTTTTTTCTCCGAAGTAAAGCAGATAGGCAGGTATCTAATGAAAGCCAGCAGCACAAGTTTTTAATTATATTTGTATGTTGCTAAAAACTGGATTGTGTAATCTTTATATATGTGGCTTAACTCAGTCTTCAAATCCATAGTCAAAAGCATGGTGTTTTTAAAATAAATAAATAAATAAATAAAAGAGGGGGATTTTTTGCTGTACAATGTGTAAAAAAGTTAAAGAAATAATATAATAAAAAAAAACTTGAATAGTTGATAAAACTTTAGAAAGGAAATTTGATCATACTATAACAACTACCAAATTTCAAACCATAATACTCTAACCCAGGACAGAAGAAACTATACCTCAAAGTTATTTGAGCTCAAAGACTTTGGATTTGGATAAGAGAACAGAGAGAACATTATGTTTACTGATGCTGGAAACATTTAAAAATAGTTTGGGGTACTTCACCAGAACGGAGGTAGTATCGTTTGAGAAACAGTAGAAGTCAATAACAATTGATTAGCAAAACAACAAAACAGTCTTTATAAAGGCTATAAGGCTAAAACAATAAAAACAAAATTCCTCACCTCTTTCAGGCACTTTGAATGGAGTAATCATCTTGCTTTCGTCTGTTCTGGAGTTTGACGCACAGTGTGTTGGGCTTGTAGCAGGACTGGAAACCACCTGTTTAGAAGATCCTGGGCTTCCAAATATTTTCTGCACAGAGTCTGAACCAAAGACAAACTTGGGGGGAGAGACCACTGTTTTAGAGGTGTTATGTGGACTGAGATTCACTGCAGCTGAATGACTGCTTTCAGAAGGCGGTTCGGTCTGTTCTTTAGTCGTCTCCTCAAGCACCTCAATAGCAGCTTTACCACACAGGGATTTGGGAGAGGTCGAGACTTCTTTGGGGGAAGCGGACACCAGAAGGGTTTCCTGTTCCTGGGCATCCTTGGCGTTCTCAAAAAATTCTTTGAAAGAATTTGCAGTCTCCAGCAATTTAAAGCGCACAGCCAACTGCTCAACTTTTCCTTCTCCTTCAGCAAAGTCGTAAGCACTCCAAATCCATGCTTTTTCTGCTCCTTTCATCGGCTCAAGTTTCATGTCCGATTTTATCCAGTGGTTCGCGCATAACTTAAAAACCTGGTCACGTCGCATCACAAGCCTGGTGCGCTTTGTATCATAGTTCTGTAAGATTTTTATGTCTCCTATGCCTCTTTCTTTCCACTGGCTGAGGTCTTTATCGTAGCGGTACAATTTTGCTCGGTTACTGAACACTACCTGTTCATTCTCTTCTCCATTTAAAAGCTCAACCACATCAGGCAAGGGCACAACTGGTTCAAAGTACTGCCCATCTCTTTCCTCCTCTTGACTTATTTCTTGTTCATCATCTGTTCCTACAGATGTCCCACTCTGATTCAGCTTAGCTGGGGATTTGGACGGACTAACAATAGGCTGAAAGCTGAAACTAAACCCAGAAGTTGATTCTCCAAACCGAAACAAATTTTTTTGCAAGGGGCTGCTAGCGAGTGGAGAAGCATAAATGGAGGTGTCGGCACTTTCATCATGAACATCTGCTTGCAAATCATAATTATCCCATTCCAGAGTGGGTCCAATGCTCTCACTGTGGGGTTTGCTAATAAGCTCAGACGTATCATTGGCAGATGACGCTTTGTGTACCTCGTGCTTGCCCTTCATTCCATCGCAAGTCAAGAAAGATTTGAGGTCCTTAAGACCAGATTTCATTTCCTCAGCTTTCTGTATAAGATTTGCTGTTCGGTCCGAGTTAGCCAGCTTATGGGGGGTTTGCAAAGGGATGTCCAAAAGGAGTTGCTGACAATGCTCAAACTTTTGCTTGAACTCTTCCGCAAGCTCTGGAGATTTGAACTTGGCAGCCAACTGTTCTAGCTTGGGATCTCCATCTGAAGAGTCATTCGCTAACCATACCCAGGCACGATCTGAACCAGAAAGAGGCTTTAAATTCATTATTGTAGTGATCCAGTGATTAGCACACACCTTCAGCACTTGCTCTCGTCTCATTAGAACTCGAAGTCTGCCATTTTCATTATTTTTAAGAAGTTTTAGGTTTCCAACCCCTCGCTCTTTCCACTGATGAGTTTCGTTATCAAACCTGAAAAGCTTAGCACGCACTGAGTACATGCATTCCTCATCTTCTTCTCCTGTAACAAGGTCAACTTTATCAGGCATCTTCACCACAGGTTCAAACTGAATATCATCATTTTCTTCAGTTTTATACATTTCCTCCTCTTCCTGGTTAACGGAGCCGTCTGGCCTTTTGCTTTGCAGAAATGAAGTAAAAAGCTGCTCACCAGCTCCTGCAAAACCTTTAAAACTGGTATCCTTCTGACCAAACTGAAAGTTTCCTTCTGAAGTCTTTGCCAAGTCTGCAAAACTGGGGGCATTTTGCTTTCCTGTAAACAGCAGACAATCCTCATTAATAGTATTGCTCTCTGACTGGACAGCTGAGGAGGAAACCTCTTTTTCTTTTTCTCTGTGTTGTTCAGCAATGTTTTTCAGAAACTCAGAGGCAGATCCACTGTTTGCTGGCTTTGATTCAGATCCTTTCAAACCGAATTTTAATTCACTGGTTACTGCAGGGACAGAAAAAGAGAATTTTGATTCACTTGATGTTTCACCTTGAGCGGTTGTTGGCACATCTTTATTACCCAGACCAAATTTAAAAGTGCCAGCTGTAAACCCTGTACTTGGAGGATGGTTAGCTTGACTATCAGCACTAAAGCTAAAGGAGGAAGGTGCTGGTGCTGCCTTGGTTACGTCTGAATTTGGATTAGGTTTTTTGCAGGACACACAATGACTGGATGTGGCTTCATTTCTAACCAGACAGTCACCACAATCCCACTGTACTTCATTTTGGTTGCTGCTACATGGAGCGTTACACGAAACACAGTTTTTTGCAGATGCTTCATTCCTGACCAAGCAGGTATCACAATCCCACTGTCCTGGTTTCCTACCAAACTGAGAGTCAAGTCCAATCACAAATGGTGCAACACTTGAAGAGGTGACTTTTTGTAAAGGGGAACTGGAACTTTGCTGTGGTTTTGCTGCTTCACTCTGATTGGATGGCTGGGTTCCAAATTTAAAGGAAAAAGGAATTTGTGATCCAAATGCCTTGAAGCTGGAAGCACCACTGGTATCCTTGGAACTTTCAGCAAGTCCAAAAGTGAAGCCTCCCTTTAAGGAATCAGAAACAGGAGCACTTTTAAATCCCTCAACTGGTTTAGTTTCAGGTTTTGATTCAAAACCAGGATTGGGGCTGCTGCAAGCAACGCATTCTTTAGATGAGGATTTATTTCTTACACAGCAAACATCACAATCCCAATCACCTTCCTTCTTAGCAAAGAGGGTTTTCAGATCCATATTTTTTTTAGAATCCACAAAGGTAGAAGGCTTGGAGTCAGTTTCCTTTAGTTGAGCTGAACTTTGTAAACTTGCAGACTGTTTGGTGGATTCTGGTGCAGCAGAGTTTTTGGTTTGACACGCAATACAAATGCTTGCAGAAGCCTCATTTCTCACTGCACATGTGGAACAATCCCACTGTCCTGGTTTCTTCCCAAACTGAGAGGCAAATCCAGACTCATGTGAAACACTTGTGGTCTTGACTTCTAGACCAGAGGAACTGGAACTTTTCTGTGATTTTGCTGCTTCACTCTGATTAGATGTTCCAAATTTAAAGGAAAAAGGAATTTGCGCTCCAAATGCCTTGAAACTGGAAGCACCACTGGCATCCTTGGAACTTCCAGCACTTCCGAGTACCGTAAAGGCGCCCGCTGATGGAACAGGAGCACTTTTAAATCCTGCAGCTGGTTTAGTTTCAGTTTTTAAATCAGCAAAAGGATTGGGGCCACTACACGCAACACACTGTTTAGATGAGGAGTTATTTCTTACACAGCAAACTGTACAATCCCAGTCACCGGCCTTCTTAGCAAAAAGGGTTTTTAGATCAGGTTTTTTGGTAGATTCCTCAAACATTGATAACTTTGTGTCATTTTCCTTTAGTTGACCTTGCATTGTTTGATGTTCAAGAATAGCTGCCTGGGCTTCCTCAAATTTTTGTTTGAATAAAACTGCTTCATTTGCAGTCTTAAAGCGAATAGCCAGCTGCTCGGTCTTCGACATTTCATCAGCATAGTCCATAGCATACCATACCCATGACTTATCAGAGCCAGCATTTGGTTTTAAAGCCATGTCTGCAGTGATGTAGTGATTTGCACATATTTTCAAAACTTGTTCTCTCCTCATCAACACCCGATATTTATGAGATTTTTGGTGCTTCAGGATTTTTATTAATCCGATGCCTCTTTCTTTCCATTCCTTCGATTCTGCCTCAAAACGGAACAATTTTGCTCGGTTGCAGAATATTTCTTCTTCCTCCTCCTCCCCAGTTTTCACATCAATCTTATTGGGCAGAGGAACAATGGGCTCAAAGTGTGGTCCATCCTCATCCTCTTCAACATGGGTGCTGTCATCACTTTCATCACATTTCCCATCATTTTCCACCCCAGTCACTGGCTTGGTCATATTTGCAAAGTCAAATGCTATATCAGATTTTCCAAAAAGAGTTGCTTTACCCTGTGTCCCTTCAACAAACGAAAACCCGGAAGCATTTTTACTACCAAAAGTAAAGACCCCACCCTGACTGGGTGTTTGGTCTTGCGGCTGAGACTTTAGGGCTGAATGGCCTTCGGTTCTAGGAGGAATATCTGAGGTCAGAAGCCCCAAAAGGCTTTCACTGTTATTTTTCAACTCTGCAGAAGAGAAAGTAAAGTCACCAGAATTACACTTAAAATTTGAATTGAACTTAAATGCAGCTGCTGTTTGTGTGCTTTGGGCTGGAGCTGTGGTCCCAATCTTAGATGTTTCAACAGGAATTTGCTGGTTAAAGTACATTTTTATGTCTACCGACTTGCCTTCGTTGCTCTTACAGGACTGAGCAGGTAGTACAGGTGGCTTAGTGAAGTATCCAGGCTCTGGCAATGTTGGATTGGTTGATGGCTGAGAAACATTATGACTGCAGTATTCTTCATTGTATGGGGACAGCAAGCCTGTAGCACCAAAAACCTGATCTTGAGGGTACATGCATGCTGCTGTTTGAAGGGGGGGAGTGTGTGTTGGCTGCTGGTAGGCATACATGTGTGGCTGGGGAAGACGATTCATTCCATAGACAGGTGCCTATAAGAAAAATATGGTAAAAGAACGGTCCAGCTTCTTCTGCAATCCATAACTATCAAAGCTTTTTAAGAATGACCAAAAATATATTTTACCTTTAAAAAAACTATTTTTTTTTTAAGAATTTAGGGTAAACATATAATCATCAAGTAGAAACTGCAGTATAAACCCCTCAATCAATTTAAAATCATTTAATGGCTAAAATAGTTTTAGCTTAATTTTTAACTGGTAAAGTAAGGTTTTAAACACCGATTTACAGTCCCAGAGTTGCACTCCTACCTTGGATGGTGTTACATTAGCAGCAGTGCGAAGTAGGTACTGTGAATTATATGCAGGAGACTGGTTGTAATATACTGAAGGACCTGTAGTGGCAACTGGAAAAAAAAAAAAATATATATATATATAGCACTTTAAACTTCTGGTTCGGGCTCTCAGTATCTGGATGACATCAGATTACAAGTAATGTGGTTAGGCTAACCAGTAAGTGGTACTCCGTGAAACGACTGTGCTGCTGGAAAGGGTTCCTGGAGAGTCTCAGCTGGATAATTCCCTCCATAAACTCTGTGAAACGGGGACTCCGCTGCTACAGCCGAATTGTGCCTCAGATCATGAACTTCATTCTGCAAACATTTACATTGTTAAGTGTGTAAATTACTGCCATTGATCATCATAAACATTCAATTATCTCCCCTCCCCTATATGTTATTTAATCATTTCTATTTTTCATGCTTATCAGAGCATTAGGCAAAAAATTTCCAAAACTCCAATGTTTTGGCAAAAGTAATATCCAGCTTTCCTGTATGGCAGGAAGACTGATTTGAATAAATACTAAGTAAACTAAAGTTACTAGTCCCAAACTGACCTTTAAAGACTCGACTTGTTGACAGAGCAACTGCAAAAGTGACTTCTGATCTTCTGCCCAGTGAGGGGGTGTTTTCGGAGAAAACTATTAGCAATAACAAATAAAACAAAAATTAATAAAATGTAAACATCATGCATGACACAGCCCACTGGAAAACCCAAAAAACTAATATACCACTGATCTCTTAGAGGGGGAGAGAAGATTTTTGGCTGGTGAGGACATTGAGAATTTATGGGAAGCAGCTGCAGTTGGATCTGTAAAAGATCTTGGGCTTGAAGTCAATGGATGTTCTTCACGAACTCCATCCACAACCTCTCCGTTCTCTCCAAGCTGCTGATTGACATCACTGAGTAAGTCCAGAATTTCCTCCATTGATACAGGCAGCTGTAATAAAATGTGAAACAATTTTAAATGTATGCATCTTTGCAATTTAGATAATACTCATGAATGTTAGATTTAGATACTGGACCTTCTCAGTGTCATCTTCACTGGCATGCAAGACCTTTAATATGTATTTTTTTAACTGCTGGAGATAGTTGATGTACTTGTCTTGAGTTTCCTCAACTCCATTTCCTGCCTCCTCAGAGAGTCTCTGATAGATCTTTGAAAGATCAAAACAATGAAAGAAAAATGACAAAACACATGGCTGTTTAGAAATAAATTTCCTTTCTGAAAGTAGCAGTTTAAAATCACTCAAAAATCCTCAGTTATGTGAGGTAGGAAATAACTGGAGTACCCGAGCAAGATGCCAGTGGGAAGAGATACTGTTGATTTTATTAAGATCCGAGATAGCCTGATGTGTGTTGCCCTCAATGTCTAGAAGAGTAGCGAATGCGATCTTGGCCTCCTCCTCATAAGCTTTACTTTGTGAAACCTACCACCAGAAGAGGCAAAAAATTAATAAATACATAAAAAATAACATTGCGTTGTTCAAAAAATTCAATTCAAGACCAGAAATGCATTGAAAAGAACACGGATCAGAAAAGATCACTTTACCTGTATGTTCTTACTGGCGAAATGAATAAATAAAGGATCGAGAGGTTCAGGAATGCAGCGTCTGCGCTCAATTTTCTCAAGCAAAGGGAGCACAACTTTCCAGTAATGCACGCTACGGCCAACATATTCTTTCTGGTCATAGTAGGAGTTCACACCATCACCCTGCAAACAGTTCAGTCATATTACATACTTCTATAAACATTTTACTCTCATATCTGTAAACATGTTCAAAATTTATGCAATGAATAGTAAATACATTACTTAGTAAACAGTCGCGGCTTACAGAACCAATCAAACCATTTTTTTTTTAAACTCAATGATACAATACTATAAGTAGCTGATAAAAAAAAAAAAAAGAACATACTTCAGTCACTTCTATAAAATCATCAAAAAACCACTCAGATCACAATCTAACATTTAAGTAGATAAGTGTGTTTGTATGTATATATATATATCTTTATAATAATTATTTTTTTAAAGTCATGAAAGAAGAATAATTCAGATTTCATAATTGGCCAAAAAAGTTAAATGATTACCATGATGCTGAGATGTTTGGCCCAGTGGATGAGCAGTGCAGGTTGAAGACCATGTTTCTCTCTTGCTCGCAGTGTGTTTAAGCCATGCTGGACAATCATTCTCAATTTAGCAGATGTATTGGGTCTACAGACGGACAAACAAGGAACAAATAGATTAAAATATTATTTTAAATACAGACAACCATTAAGAAAATTGAAAAGTCTAAGGAAGGACCTGGTTGTACACATATGTGGTCAGAACTCATATTCAAACTCGTTTAAATGTAATTAATCACAAGCTGGTAAACAATGAAGTGATTCTGAATAAACCCAAACAAACAGCAGCTGATTCGGCAGAATTTACATCACATCATCTTGGCTTTATCTGACTGCTGATATCATGATCTGATTGTTAGAATTTGATGGATCTTGGAGCACTGTATAAAAAATAAATAATTTAATTAATTAAAAAAGCCACCACGAAGAACAAGTCCCTCCACAACTGACAAAAAGACAAACAATTTGCATCTATAGGCTCAATAGCAGAAAGCAGACAAAATAAATAAACAAAAACAAACCTCGCTAATTTTTTACAGTAGACTTGTAACCCACATCATGTGTATGTGCCAATCTTAAAAAATCAAAGCTACCATCAGCAACTGCTAACAGTTAGGGGTGAGGTTGGGACCAAGAAGTAGTTCTGCACACAACCTTACAAGCTAAATCTTATGTAGAATAATGAAAGAGTTTTGCACAATCTGGAGCATTTTCACAAGGAATAAAATAGGCAAATAAAATAAAAACAATAATTAAATACAAATTACTGACTATAAGCCGCTACTTTTTTCCCACGTTTTGAACCCCGCGAAACCCACTGAATCACCACATCATAAATATGGATGAGGTTCCTCTGACGTTTACCTGCCGCTCACCCGGACTGTCTACAGGAAATGCGAATCATTCGTCACACTGAAAACACCCGGGCACGAAAAAAACGCACTTCACCTGTGTTCTGAGCTGCACGGCATCGGGAGAAAAGCTTCACGGATGGTGATTTTTAAACGCAGGACGATGCCAAAAGAAAAACTCCCGAGAGAAAGTGTTGTGAAAGGAAGGAGGAAGACAGCGAACAATAACTTTCTTGGTAGGCTACTGTTTAGATACACGCCGTGTAACAGACAGGTACAGCGTATTTATGTTCAAAATAAAAATCTTTATAAAATTCAGTGGGTGCGGCTTATAGTTGGGTGCGCTTAATAGTCCGGAAATTACAGTACTGTGCACACAAGTTTTTTTTCCCTTGGAAAATGTTTTCATTTAATTTTTACTTACAATGCCTTTTTATGAATAAGATTGTAGACTGCTTCCCACCACTCTCTTTGTTTCTCTGAGGATAAGAGTTTCATCAGTTGCAGAGGTAAACATCTCGGTTCATGCAGCTGTGATGTAGCGGAAATCTTTGCTGTTTCTTGGAGCTGAGTGTGACTTGAGAATATCACGCCACATAGAAACACCTGAAACAATAAAGAAAAAAGGTACATCCCTAATAACTGAGTTCAACAACTGCAGAATGAACCATGAAATGGTAGAAAGATGCACATCACTATGCAATCAGTTACTATCTATTATCCACTACTGAAATAAGCGATGATTTCAGAATGAACACAACAGAAAGTCTCTCAAAATAGTTAGCAATGGCTATGAAATGCTTGCAATTATTCTCTCTCTCTCACACACACACACACTCCAAAAAGAAAACTGGTCTTCACCTCAAGGTCAAGCAGACAGATTGACTCTGGAGAATTGGTGTCCAGTTTGAATGTCTCCAGAGTGAGACGAGGAAAAAGCTGTTTAAGCCAGTCTTTTATAGCAGGTCTCTGGCTCATCATTGACCACTGCAATCCCAGCCATGTCAGGTGTTGTAAATCTCCACAATGCAGGATGGAGCCTAAGAACACAAATATGGAGAATACAATGCTGAACACTAGTCTTGCGTTGGCAATCCAGCTGTAGTCTCAACTGTAGCTGTAATGATTCAACAATAAACTTTCAGTGTGACTGATTTAATGAAATTGGTTTCTTTGAGCGGCACAGCCTGTGGGGAAACTTCCTCTGAATCCCCAACACCAGGCTGATGGACACTAGTGCTGTGGGGTATATGGTAGATTTATGTACATTTAAAAGTATGAATGATTAATGCTTATTGGACAACACACATTTTACAACACTTTTGTTTCTAGGGGCTATTAAAAAAGTGGGTTATCTGTCAACTGGACGGTTGGGGGGGGTAAATGTAGGATGCTCACAGTTCATAATTCTTCAGCTGGCAAAATAAATCAGACACTGCTTACACTGGGTCAATATCAAAAAGTTGTGTTCATTATTAGTCCTGGGTCACGTGTAGCATGTAAGCATGTGCGAGGGAGAGAGAAAGACGTGCGTAAGTGGGAAAGCAAAAAGATACGGAAATTCATATATAAAAACGGACCGTATTCCATTATTCAGGTACAGAGCAATAGTGACTTTAGCGACACTGAATTCCCGGACCATGTACCTTGTTGTGCAGAATAAAAAAAAAGTTGCAGTGTACGTCTTGAGGTCAGGTGTGTTCAGTGTTGTCACTTTCTCAGTTTTGTGAATTCTTAAGGATTGTTATTTTTAATCAATCTGCTGGTTGGTAATAAATCTTGACCCTGACCAGCATACTACTAGTGAATTTCAGTAGGATTCGATGTATGCTTGTGTTTAATGTGTTTGCCTGTTGTAATCATACCAGTGTCCCACTTAGCCAGGCCTTGTATGTCTGGTGACTGAGAGCTGAGGTTGGAGATGTTGTCGTTTCCGATGAACGAGAGATCCACTGGAGCTTGAGCACTGAAAAGTGTCTCGAACAGGGTGTCCCGGCCAATTCTGTTCCCAAACACCTCCACCACCTCCTTCACAAAGTGCTCAGTCTCCTGTTTTAAATTCAACAGCATGTGGCCTGCCTGGCTTTGACGATAACAAGCTAATGACTCTAGAGGTTTCAGGGATGCTCTTTCATCTTTCTCAGGTTTAGTCTTTGGTCTTGGAACCTAAAGGGTAGGAGACAGAACTATTCAAGTCGACAACTAAAACATCTACTAAAACTACAATATAAGCTTCACATGGTGGATTGAAATTCTGCAGTGTTAAAAAAAAAAAAAAAAAACCCTCATAAATCAGGACCCCTGGGGGAACTATGCAGTAATACCATTCTAGGAACATATGGACCAACATACACACTTTTTAAAAACACACTTCATATAAAATATATAAATATCCTGAATTTGGGTCTTATATAGTTATAATAAGCAAAACATCTAATTAAAAGAAAATAATTTTTTGTATCTGATTAATCTGAAAAAAGTGAGAAAAAAAAAGGAATGAATCATCTGATTAAACGATTATCAAAATAATAGTTAGTTGCAGCCCTAGATTAAATTACTGACTGGTTATAATGACTGCAAATTCTATATGCCCCAAAGTTGGAAGCAAAAAAAATGAAAAAATAAAATAAAACAGCAATTCTAAACAGGTTAGCCAGAATATGTGGTTAAGCTGGTACTCTCAGTCTCATGATTCATTTCCTGCAAATGATTTCTAATGTCCTACCAAGATTTACATGAACGAATCATGATCACAGTTAAGGGCCACAGATGTCCTGATTTCAGACAATTGGTGTCTGCTGACTGCTGAAATCCTAGCATCAACCCCAGTTGTGTTTTTCATAGCAGACCTGTAGAACCGCTATTTACAATGCAAAATTCCTTCATACTAATTTTTATAAGCATTATTTTCAAGCCAATAAGGGGTTAAACATGCATTTTCAGGGCTGGTAGTGTTACTAAAACTGATATTTAGAAAGGGGAAAAAAGTAACAACAAATAACTGCATGATGGGACGCACATATAAAGTAGTCAAACTACTAGTAAGAATGCTTACCATTTATATTTAGTACACTTTCCAGTATATTATTATTAAGCTGTTGACCACAATAATAATGTCTAATCGCCCAACAAGTTACAATACACTGGCACTAATTCCACATGAAAACACACGAATACTGAACCTTTTAAATCAACTGAAAATGGAAACTTAAGGCACAGCGTCAGGCAACGCCCTTTAAAAGTATCAGAACAAAGTGTTTTAATGAAAATGTATTTGGTGGCTCGTTAAACCCTTACAGGATTTTTGTCTACACTTCCTTAATACATTATTATACAAAAAAAACCTTTCCTTTTTACCTGATAAGCCAGAAGGTAACAGAGGGCTGCTAAATCAACAACGGCTCTCCACTGCTGTTCTTTTTCCATGGCCATCTTTAGAAGCAGGGTCCCAGCATAAAGATACAGATGAGCTCTCATTTCTGTGAACACCTCCAGCAGCTCATCCACAGCTTTTGAGGCAGTGTTCTTTAAAGACTGCATAGCATGGTCAAATCTATAACAACAAATAATCATCAATTTATTAAAACGTTTAGTAATACAATTGGAAACCAATATGTGGGCAACAGAACAAAAGTAACTTACATCTTGAGCGCAATTACACTTTCCCTGCAATCTTTTTCGCCAATTGTGAGCCTCAGCAGATTACTCTGCGCTAGCAGGAGCTCCTTTTGGACCTTGCGACATGCCTTCTCATTAGAAGATACACTTGGTTGAGCCAGGTATTCCTGCAAAGCATTTACATTTACAATAGATTTCTCAGTAAAGTAGAATTGCACTGCTTTCAGACATGTGTAACGCTGTGAAGCCAATTTTTATTGCAATTATATAAAATCCACTTGATAAGATTAACTTGGCTTTTTTAAAGAATTGCCCCAGCGTAGAAATTAACTTCACCAACCTGAAATGTATGGACAACAGTAATGTACCAGTCCAGACTGTGTCTTAAGACACCAGTGCTTTCCACAGCCATGCAGTGCTTAGCTGCTTCCTCCAACCGTCCATCCAAGCAGTGGAGCTGCACCAGTCTCCGGTTTACATGGGCATCAGAAGGGCGCAGCCGGAGCTCAGACTGCAGCAGGTCATAAAGCTGGTTCCAGCCTCGCTGTCCCTGCGCGCTCAACAGTTTCTCCTAAATACAAACAACAATTAGCCCAAATTTTATTGAGCAAATATTTTTATTTCTAGTGAGATGTTAGGAAGGTTTACTATCTAGCTCGAGGGACCAAATGTAAGGAAGTTAACATTTAATGGGTCCGGCACTAAGAGTGGCTGGGGTTGGTTCCCTGACCGGGGACTGAACCCAGGCCGCAGCGGTGAGAGCGCCGCATCCTAACCACTAGACCAACATATAATCAGTCCTATAGTCCAGAATCCAGAAAAGTAATGGGGTAAAAGCCACATCGCATGAGTTTATATTTTAAATTGAATGAAGATATCATAAAAATTTTGATTCCTACAAACATTTCTGAGACTATGTCTTGTTCGCCCCACCCTGCCCAAATTTCAGGACTCGCAGCTGAAATGCCCTACGTAACTTAAAAGGTTAATATTTCCTGACAACAGCTACATACACAATTTAGATATCTTTGGAAAAAAGACACTGAGCTTTACTGTCAATCATCAAAGATTATATTGCTCAAAAAAATAAGTTATAGATGAGAGCCATTGATACACATTTCCTGCATTAAACATTAGTTTTATTTTATTTATAAATACATGAAATCAGTCCTGGAGCAATCCAAAAAAGTACAGGGTTAAAAATCCACGTTTCGTGAGTTTATATTTTTTTTTGAAGATTTTCATGACAAATGAGATTCCTACAAACATTTATCTGAGACTATGTCTGATCCTTTCCTCACATATATTGTTAGAATCCTAAACTTATTGCAACCCTGCAATCATTTTGTTTCCATAATGCTACTGGCTGGAAATAAAAGGTTTGAAATGAGAGGTGATGCAGAAAAAAAATAAGTCACGACACCTGCCTATAGAATGAATACTAAAGCCCGAAGGTTATTCCGAAACATATACAAACAATATTCCAATCAGAGTAATGAGACGCTTGTAAATAAATAAAAATAACCATCTAAAAAACAACACTATTGTTTGGTTGGAGCAAAAACGCTTTAATCATTTGTGTCGGAGCTGGAGATTAGGCCAGTAGTGTCTCACGAAGCTTGACCAAAAATGATCAGTAAGAACTTACTCCGTCTCCATCTACGTCATCCTACGAGCTCATCGGGCAGTATGTTACTCAAGATAAAGAGCTGTCTGGCCGCCCCATGAGCAGGAGATTTTGGGGGGG
>MU551710.1:45811-98509 GCA_024362625.1 Silurus asotus
GGGGGGGGGTGTATTCGGGTCCAAGTCAGCTACGTTGGAGGAGATAAGCTAGAGGCTTGCTATTGAGAATTCCCTCTCTCGATAAGTACCATTTGAAGAACTTGCTTTGTCACAGTTTTGATTTATTCACAGTTTTCCAGGATAGTTCTTCTATTTAAGGGGTGATGGAGATATGTAAACATTGCTAAGGCTGTAGAGCGTACTCTAAAGGAATCTGCTGCTCCATTGAGTTTATTGACATCTTGTCGAATTGTTAGTAATGTTAAATCCTCTGTCCGTCCTTGAAGCCCTAGTTTCTGAACTGCAGCTGGGAGTAGCATGGTCCTTTTGGATCAGTCATCAAGTACTGCATGGGTGTTTAGGGTTCAATTCTTGTGTTGCAGTACAACAGATTGGAAGGTGTTTCCCGCTGCACAGATGACAGCTTCTTTAGGGTACAATTTCTATCTAAGTGTAATGGCCCACATTTAAAAAAAAAATTTTGCTGTCTTTGATGCATTTGATCATCTGCTCTGTACTAAATGCCTGGAAAGTGGCTTAAGTAAATGTTCTGTACTGTTGCAGAATGGGAAAAGAACTCTGATCTGTTTAGATCTCCATGCTGGTTCAGACTGATTCGAGGGCATCAGCACCTGGGCTGCTTCTGGGCTTCGGGTCAGCTCCATATACGACAGAAGCGAGTCTGGGCTATGGTATTGGGCCTGGCCTTGCTTACACTATCTTAAAGCTCTGCTTATTTCTTGGATTTAAAGTGTCACAGTTTTGACACCAGGATTCAAACTTAAGCCACTTTGCTAGAGCCAGTAAAATGTAAACAGGGATATCAAGGGATAACTTTAAATAATTAAATAATTAAACTAGCAAGAATCAGGACAGGTGAAATTTGGAATTGTTGGACGTGGGCCCCTATCGGATGTCTCTGGACATACAGTACTCTGAGGCCGTCTTATCAAAGAAGGATATAGCAGATTATGAATGGGATCAGGCTGTGGGCTTGTCTTGTGTCTGCTTCTGACTTTAAGGAACTCTCTCTAGGTGGCTCCGCAGGGGGGCAGGTTGTGGAACATAGGGGACTGGTGCTCAGTGTTTTGGCATTTTAAGATCTTAGTGGACAACGGTGCATTGTGATGTCAGAGAAATTATGAAAGGTAAACTGTGAAACTGTAAATCTGTGAATAGTAAAACTGTGGAAATACAACTGAAGGGGAATGCTTCTCTCACTGTTTATTATTTCTTATAATATTTCTGTAAAGAAAGTTAATTAAAGTTAATAATTAATTTTAAGTTATAAAATAATTAATTTCACACACAACATGGCTCTAAAAACACTTAGTTACCAGCAGCCTGTTTTTTGCAATAAGATTTAAAAGTTTAAGCAAAGGATGAAGCATTACAATTTTCCTCATTCGTCACATGTAAATAATTGTGCCATTGGCCAATTATACAAAAAACATTGATGTACAAACCTTTAGGTCGAACACTGCAGGGTGACCCGGCAAAAGTTTGGCAGCCTTCTCCACCCAGAATTCTGCCCTGCTGTCAGGTTCCGCTTTGCTACATAACAGCTCGGCTATTTTCATAACCAGGTCTCGCTGTGCTGGGTTCAAATCCACAGAGCGCTAAAGACAGGACAGGAACCAGAGAAAGGATCCATTAAAGTTCAAACTACATCATTTCAGCATCACGTACAAAATATACATTCAGTACCAAACTGCAAAATGATAGTGTAGATAGTGTAAAGTGACATGTACACTACACACCTTGTAACATCCGACAGCTTTTTCAATTTCACCTTCTTGTTCATAAAGCTGACCGAGGAATCGATGCGCCTTGGGATCTCTGCCCTGGACTGTTAAATATGCTGATACATGTCTATCGACAAGACATACAACAAAGAGACAAAGACCAGCAGATTAATTCATAATAAAAAATAAAATAATTTAAATAAAAAAAAACTTCACAAAAAAGAAAAATGTGTGTTCATAGGTTACCTTTTAGAGAGTTCATACTCCTTGGCTTCAAAATATAATTTTGCAAATAAAAATCCCTTCGCTGTTTTCTGCATCGGCACAAAAAAAAACACAGAGATAAACAAATAGTTGTTTGATATACCTGGGCATTTAACACAGAACATACAGGTAACCAGCTTTCACAATAAACACCAAAACTCTGCCTGCAAATCTAAAACAGTGATAAAAGCTCGATAAAATAGAATGACATGGAAAACACTTGCTTTAGCGCAATACATGGTCAAGATGGAGAGCACTTAGTAAAGATGGAGGTCAAGATGGAGAGCACTTAGTTAAGTTTTACACACCGAGTGCTAAATCTCTAGACTCTGCCCACCAAAATGATCATCATACAGCAAAACCATCAAAACACAGCAGCTTGATCAGTGCAACAGGAGCATAGAATTGACTTCTGATCAATCAGCTCTCAAATTCTGATAGTTTTAGAGAACAGCACACAGTGACTGAGAAGTTATTTGTTTACACTCATTCCACAGTTCAATCCCATCATATTTGTAATATGTCCAAACTGATGATATTTCTTGGTTAAAAACTAATCTGGTGGTCTCTGGAGATCAACGCAAACTGCCCCTCAGATTGAAAACATTTTATTTGTGCTAAAAACCTTTATAACTTGAAAAAAAAATCCATGAAAAATCTGATGGAAATGAGACTCTCAGGCAGAGTTAAGATTTTATTCATGTTTACACTTTTCGGTGAAACCAACAGTTTAATGCACTCAGCTCTCGTCAGTTATTCCCCAATCATTGTTACATGCATTTAGTCAACACGCTATTGATACGTCCTTTAGTTATACACATTGAACACGTGCACCAAAAACAGACAGACGAGCGCACGCGCGTCTCCCTCAATGTCTCTCTCACACATAGCGCGTTTTTCAAGTGTCAGCAAAGGCGCGCGCGCTCGCTCGCTCTATCTCTCTCTTTCTCACACACACACACACACACAAAACTGTATTATACTCTACTGTATCATACTGCACACTCACACCGACTAAACGCGCGTAGGTGTGTGTCGGCGCGCGCTAATCACTTTTAGCCACACAGCGGCCTACCCAAGCTAAACACCTAGCATGCTAACTAACCGGCTAGCTAGCGCGTTTTGAATCCGGTATGGCGTACCTCTTTTTGAGAAGGAGAGAAGCTCTCCACTGAAGAAATGTAGCGTTCAACGTCCGCCTTACTTCTCCTCATAGCTGCGAAAGAACCGCGACGTCCCTGCGAGCTTCTGCTTTCCGTCAGTTCCTTTGCTTTCTCCAGAAAAGAACCTTAACTTCACATTTACTTCAAGCTGAACGCGACCAGGATAGTATGACGCAGTTTTCAGTTCAGCAAATCAGAGCGCGACTCCTCCACATCTCGCGATAGCTGCTTTTGTGACGCATTTTGGCTAAACGTGCGTGTGCGTGCGTGCGTGCGCGCGCGTGCGTGTGTGTTACAGATAGGGCGCCTGAACTGCTAAACAGAACTAAACAGCAGTTCATGTTTCAGTGGATTAAGATATTAAACAGATACATTGTTAAATAAAAATAATAATTACACACACACACACACACACACATATATATATATATATAATTAGTAGAAATCAGTAAAAAGAAATGGTATGAATGCCGTGAGTAGAGAGGCTGAGAGGCAGAAGTCACATGAACTGTCACATGAAATCTCCATGGAAACAGAATTACTGTTGATGCACCAACAGAGAAATAGTGACTGACAGACAGACAGACAGACAGACAGACAGACAGACAAAACCAGCATTTTATGTACTATGTACTATTTTAGCTCTACAGTGTAGCATTTCTGAGGAAATTATAAAAATGTTGATGATTTGACTAATTATTCTGTTTTGTGTCAGTGTTTTTGTTTGTTATCTACCCCAGCTGAACAGCTGTATACAGTGAAAGTAAAAGTGTTCCTTTAAACCTACACTTGAGTAAACGTACAAATATATTTGCTTTGAAATGTACTTAAGTATCCAAGTACTATGATTTATTATGGCTATAATGTTCCTATTTTCATTTTTATCACAAGACTGTTGCTTAATCAACTTAGTTTATGTAAAAAGACTTTATTGTTACTCTTAACACATCAATCTATGAATAGAATGATATTAATAAATTATATTAAAACAAGTTTAAAACAGAGTGCGTGCTCTACCCTGATTGGTGTGATTGCTGTGTGATTGACCAGTTAAGTCTTTATCCCCTCATAAATAAAAAGAATCAACTGATTTAGCAAAATGTAGTAAAAAGTAAGATACAGTAATTCCTCATTCAGCGCGGGTTTTTACATGGAACATCACATTTTGTTTTGTGGGTTTTTCGCTGTATTGCGGGATTTTGCGGTATATAGGCAGTATTGTTAAGAGTTAATTTAATTATTTTTGCGGTAATATATGCATTTTCTGGCCTAGAAAATTAAGCTTTCAGAAGAGCTGTAATGCTCTTCTTGGGTATGTAGTACATTAATTTAATCATCATCACAATCATCATCATTGGAAATACATCAGTAAAGTACATATACGTGAAAAAAATACAAGTACAGTAATTAATTGAATTTTTTAACGTTGTAATTGTCCACCATTTTAACAATGGACACTGTTTCAAAGCAGCTTTGCACAGATAGAGTGGTTGTAAAGTTATATAAAAGAATGGATACGTGGCTATAAGTTTGTTTATAATATTGCTCATAATATTAGAAACACTCCCTGAAATGGTATGAGAAACAAACCGTGATAGGAACCAGACTCAAAAGGGAATTCATCTTCATCTGGCTGGCAACAAAATTCCATTCATTACAGTTCCATCATTGTTGTGGTGTACTGTGCAGTGATAGCTGCTTAAGTTCAGTTCATGCAACCTGTGGTTCTGAACCACAAATATTATTAATCTCACTGCTCATCCTCCCCAAACACAACCATATTTTCCCAGAACTGGGTGGCTTAAGTTTTATATTAATTCGCAATGTTATTCCTTCCCTGTCAAAACAATCTATTTTTGAAAACAAATGCTATTCACCTGCTACCACATATTAAACACAACTTCACATCTTACACATATCAGGAAAAATAGGGACATGTTATATTAAAGCTAATCTAATCTTTGGCAATTGGTTTGTAAATTGTATTCTCTCTGTAGGGAAAAATAATAATTTGCACTAAAACTTAAACTGAAGAATTCCTGTTACTCCAAAATACTTCATTCTTATCAGTGATCCAGGAGGACCAGGGGAATTATTAGGTTTTCAGAGTTTTTGCCCTCTTAATTTTATTTTCTATTTGTAGATCATTTATCTAATATTGATAAAATGTATTTTTATCCTAAATTGCAAAAATCTCAGGAAAAATTTGCCTCAATTTCTTATGTGCTTTTATATTAGAATAAAACTGTAGAAGAATGATGTTCCTTGCAAGAAGGTCTATTAATATTATATCTGTGTCTATAAATATTAGTATCTTTGAAAAACTTTATTTACTTGAAGGATAGTTTATTTCTGCAGAAAGAAGAACTAAAAAGAAAAGACAAAAGCACAATTCATTATATAAAGAACTCAGATCTCAGATTTCAGTTACCTTAAGCATGCGCCTTATCCAGAATCCTGTCCAATCATAGTGAAGGAACAAAAGTTAATTTTCTAAATATTATTGTATAGTCTGTCTGTGTCTACATTTTACTGCACTTCACAAGACAGGTGTCCTTGCATAATGCTAAGTTCATAGTCTTAATAAAAATCTAGCAGAAACTGCAATGTAGTAAACAAAGATAGGAGATATGGCAAAAACAGAGATACAACAAGATGGCTGCATCACAATGTGTTTTTAATTTTCAAAATGTATTCACACAGTTGCCAGTAATGTCATCAGGCAGAAGCTCTTAAAATATCTGTATATAAATAAATAAATAGATTCTACAGACCCGCCTAACAATTCAAGATATTTTCTGAATATAACCCAAGTACTGAAATGATATATATCTCAAATAAATTCTAAATGATCAATATAATAGCTTTAAAGTGGTGCAGCCACCAGCCTCCTTGGACCCCTGGGGAGACAGCACTTTAGGAACATGTCATAGTTTACAGTTACTGTCCAAATTTTGGAAATATGTAGTGTTTTATGGTTTTGGAGACACATGCATTTTTTTTATTTATATGCAGCAAACTAGGTAAACGACAAAAACACACGATCGAATGCCTCACAGACACAGTCAAACATGGAGGTGGAAGTTTAATGGTTTGGCATTTGATTTGGAATAGGAAAGGTTGGACTTTCTCCATAACGTCTTCCAGGTCGAATAAATACTGAACCAACATGGCTATTATACCACACTTATCATCACATGTAATTCCATCTGGACTGCAGCTGACTGGAGCCAACATTCACACAATAGGAACTATTATAAACAAGGCAATAACTAGAAGCATATGTTCAAGCTCTGTTATTTAGAGATCAAACAGTCGTTTGGAGTGTTATTTATCATGGAATTGCCTGCTCAGTCACAACACCTAAATCCTGTTGAACTGCTCTGGGATAAACTGGATTGCAAGGTCAGAAAGAAATATCTAATTAGTAAAGAACACCTTTGTCAAATGTTACATGAGGCTAGGTTTTACATTAAGTATTTCAGCTAAATGTTTAGCGATCGAGATGTCAAAAGTGTGTAAAGCACTTGTTCATGCTAAAGGAGGATTTTTCAGTGAAAATCCAGTTAAAGCAGTTTAAACGTTTAACTGTCTATTATGTTGTTGTACAAACACCTGTACATTCATATATTTGTTTGGTCAAAGTGAAAGTTGTTGCACATAAACTAAAGGAACCTGCATGTGTCTTTCAAAAACTTCCAAATATTTTGACAGAAACTTTAGATAAAAAAATCTCTATGCCCCTGTTAAAACTTGTATGTATCATTATGGTGCATGAGGGAATATGGTGCAAACACATCAAAGGTTATAACAAAGGACTATAATACTTGCATTTATGCAAATAGACAGAGAGCACAGAAGGCTTCGGGATCTCAAATACATCCACACTTGGTACACTGCCTTATAAGCATCTCACTATGCCTAAAAAAAAGAAAAACAAATGTTACCATAAGAATTAAAAATCATTTATTTTTTTAAAATACCATCAAAAATCGTAATATAAGTACATAAGACACAAGAGAGAAGGAAACTCACCAGTGCAATGGAGAACTTTACAGACAGATACCCATTTTCTTTCTTTTGTCCTTGGAGTCATGTTCCCGCTTAGCTAGACGATGCTTGAGCTGCGTTGGCATTCTTTCATAGCACTGTTTGCATACAGGCTTCAGATCAAGCTCCACAAACTTGTCCCTGTATGATTATAAAAGCCACAAGAAAGCGAAGGTAATGTAAGAAGCAACCGAAGAAAAAAGACCTAGCGTTATAATCCATTACATTCCGTCTGAGGATTCTCATCCATAATTTGTAATAGACTTTTAAATTTTTTTATATTCTTATCTAAAATAGTTTGCCACTAGAGAGGCAAGCTGTGTTTAGGCATTAATTGTCAGGCATGGAAAACAGAAACTCACTTCAGGGTCAGCTTAGAACTGCAGGTGGAACAGGCAAAGCAGTTGATGCACCAGGCTTTATTGAGTGCTGAAATGACTTCAAGAAAAACAGCACAGTTTAAGTTTTAAGTTTTTGCACAGTCCAGAATTTGGTAAACGGAAGAATAACACATTCTCAATGGGACCGGTACTGTACCTGTACCGTGTCTGGATTTGCTTTAGATATCTATATCCGATATATAATCTTCTTTAAGAACATGCAGTTAATAGGGAAGGCTTACATTTACATTAATGGACCAAACCTTAAATTGAGCATGGTTTTACATATATATTTGAGTGCACCTTTACACCTACATTAAAATTATTTTGCTTGAGCATCTTGTCTTGTTATCCTGATGTACGTTACTTTAAGTCTGTTGCCCACACATTGTTTTAAATGTAATACTAAATACAAACCCCTTTTAATAAATTGATGATTATTTGTTGTTATAGATTTGACCATGCTATGCAGTCTTTAAAGAACACTGCCTCAAAAGCTGTGGATGAGCTGCTGGAGTTGTTCACAGAAATGAGAGCTCATCTGTATCTTTATGCTGGGACCCTGCTTCTAAAGATGGCCATGAAAAAAGAACAGCAGTGGAGAGCCGTTGTTGATTTAGCAGCCCTCTGTTACCTTCTGGCTTATCAGGTAAAAAGGAAAGGTTTTTTTTGTATAATAATGTATTAAGGAAGTGTAGACAAAAATCCTGTAAGGGTTTAACGAGCCACAAAATACATTTTCATTAAAACACTTTGTTCTGATACTTTTAAAGGGCGTTGCCTGCGCTGTGCCTTAAGTTTCCATTTTCAGTTGATTTAAAAGGTTCAGTATTTGTGTGAAAGTGTTTTTCTATGTTTGTGGAATTAGTGCCAGTGTATTGTAACTTGGAAGATTCATCAGTATTATTTTGGTTAACAGCTAGCTGCAGGCAGCATAAAAAGTTAAAATTAGCAGGGTTTTAAAACTTTTAGGGTCACTAAACATTTTATCACTCGCACCATAATCAAAATAATAAAGAACTTTTACTACACTTAAGGTGAAAATAGGACAATACTTCAGATTTAAACAAAAAATAACAGAGAGAAGACTCAATGACTCAGATTTTTGTGTCAGTTTTGACCCAATATAGTATTGTGTGTGCATGTGATTTGTCATTGTTTTAATACAATAGTAAAAATAATACTATTAATATAATTATTTAACTATTATAATATATATAAACTATTAATATAATATAATATCATTATATTATATTATATTATATTATATTATATTATATTATATTATATTATATTATATTATATTATATTATATTATATTATATTATATTATATTATATTATATTATATTATATTATATTATATTATATTATATTATATTATATTATATTATATTATATTATATTATATTATATTATATTATATTATATTATATTATATTATATTATATTATATTATATTATATTATATTATATTATATTATATTATATTAACCTGCCCACCATGAAGAAGAAGAATATTCTGCACAATAACGTTCTAATGTTCGTTATTAATTAATATCTAATTCATTGTCAGTTAATTTATTACATACATTTAAAAATATATATATATTTTGGCTTCTCCCTCTAGGGGTCGCCACAGCGGATCATCTGCATGTTTGATTTGGCACATGCAACCCTCCCCATTTATCCGGACTTGGGACCGGCACTAAGGCTTGTGCAACCCTAATGGCTGGGGTTGGTTCCCTGACCGGCGATCGAACCCGGGCCGCAGCGGTGAGAGCGCCGCATCCTAACCACTAGACCACCAGGGAACCTAATTTATTACATGCATATAATATATATCAAATTATAATAGAATAATAATACAAGGATGCGGCATTAGTGCTTCTTTGAACCACAGCACAGGTTTAAACTTTGTTAGTGTGAAATGAGGAAAGTGGGTGGAGCTACACTATATGGACAAAAGTATTGGGACATCTGACTTGCCACAAAGTTGGAGGCACACAACTGTATCTTTGGATGCGTTAGAAATACATTTTCACTTCACTTGAACTAAAAGGTTGGAAACCTGTTCCAGCATTATAATGACCCTGCTTATGAAGATATGGTTTGCATAGGATAGAGTGAAAGATTTTGTGTAGCCTGCTACAGAGCTCTGAACTTAACCCTATTGAACACCTTTGGGAGGAACTGGAATGCACCCCAGACCCTTTACCCTACATCAGTATCTGCCTTCACTAACACCATTGTAGCTAAATGAGCACAAATCTCCACATCCAAACTACCCAGAAAAAATGGATATTAGAACAACAAACAGACACTAAATGTGGAATTAGATGTAGAAAAAAAAAAGCACATACAAATCTTATGGTCAGTTGTACATCAATGGGCACATCGATTTTGGAGGATCTTCCAATAAAAATTGTGTTCAAGGACGCAATTCCGATCTGTCAATAGGCCACGTCCCACTATTTAAATTTCTCTACACTAATAGACATATTACAGTGTGTTAACATGGGTATCGATTTGTTTTTTTTCTCAGACAGAGGTGGGCATCTTTTTAGACTGAGAAGATAGCGTCCATAAAATATGGTACATCGCTTGTTTCCACATTATTTTCATTTTCAAACACACACACACACACATAGAGGAGTGTCCATTCAGCTTCTCTCTATACAAGAAGAAGAAATCGTTTTGCACCCTGCACTTTTAACCCAAGCTTGGTTTGCACTTCAGTGTATTTGGCTCTTTGTGTATTGTGGAAATTTGTGACGTGACACTTAAAATCTCACATATCTTTCATTTTCTCTCTTTTTTTTTGTGTTGTCCAAAATAAATATATAACAGTCTGTGCTATTTTTATTTTTTATTTTTTTTGCCTGTCACTGGAGATAAAATCGTTTCAACCTGTAGTATGTATTTATGTATTTATCTCAATTTATTTCTTTTTAACAGGTGCATGTTCATTAAATCAGTTTTTAAGTGCAGTAATGCATCTTCGCATGTCCCCTTGATGGCGTCATCCCGGCTTTTATTTTAGTAGTGCACCCTTATTGGCTTGTCTGAATCAATCATAAAGGTTGTCACAAATCTGTTTTCAAGCTTGAGTGACTCCAAGGGTAGATTTAGAAAGGAAAAAAAAAAGGTTTTACCCAGAAGGCATTGGTGCAGTCTAGTGCTGATTCAGAAGAGTAAACAGGGTTGAGAGAAAACATATCCACCTTTCTGAACTCTAATATTTGACCATGTTTGGATTAGGATTTATCCTTCCAGCATGAAGGGATGATGGAGAGTCGCGTGTTGTGTTGTGCGACTCTGTTCGGTGGACGCAAGTCTCAGAGGAAATCACTTCAGCTCTACTGTTGCTATAGTGCTGCAGAACAAGTCAACAAGGTCGTGGTGAAAACGGTACTGGAATAGAGAAGAGTTTACACAAGCCCTCCTATTGTTTGACAGATGTCCTCTTTTACTTGTCCCCTATTCCATCTTGGAAAAGAAGAAAAAAAAAGACTTGCTGTTGAAATGTATTTTATGTTGTAAGTTTCCTTTTATTCCAAAACTGTCAACTGTCTAATGTGTCATGTTGCAACTTTTACTGCTGCATAAACCTCATTCCTACGTTCACACTAGCAAGTTGCTGAATTCACTTCTGGATTATCTCCTGTGGGCGTGGCCTGTTTCGGTTTCTTTGATTGTTCGCTTTTGTCTTTAGTAGCTATATTTATCACCGATGAAACAACAACAAGATCGTTCAGGTATTCATTTATAGCAAATAGAAACGGTTGCTCTTTGAACGTCACTTTTTTTTTGTTCGATTGAAATTACTGCAAAAAGAAAAAAAAGACTCAATTTCAAATACAAAGCAGACAAACACTGTAGAAATCATACACAGGCAATATCTCTTTACGGAAAAATTCACCGTATCAGATTCCAATTCAAATCTATTCTGTATATACACACCAATCAGGCATAACATTATGCCCACCTGCCTAATATTGTGTTGGTCCCCCTTTTGGTGCCAAACAGTCCCAACCCTTTGATCAGTAACAGCATTACCTTTTTCAGTAATTTGGGAACAGTATCTCGTCTGGACACGGACCAGCCTTTCTTGGACCACTATTGATAGATACTGACCACTGCAGACCGGGAACATCCCTCAAGAGCTGCAGTTTTGGAGATGCTTTGACCCAGTCGTCTAGACGTCACAATTTGGCTCTTGTCTGACTCACTTAAAACCTTACGCTTGCCCATTTTTCCTGCTTCTAACACGTCAACTTTGAGGACAAAATATTCCCTCGCCGCCTAATAATATCCCACTCACTACCAGGTGCCATGCTAAAAGAGATAATCAGTATTATTTACTTTACCTTTCATAATGTTATGCCTGGTATATAAAGTCAATGCAGCTGCATGTAGCAGCTTTTATCAAATTGTACAAATAATCAAATCGATCACAAACAGCATTAAACATGATATAAACATCTTAGAAAGCATTAGCAATATAAGTATGTACACAAACAGTACATGGATTCTATACGAATAAACATTATGACTCGCAATATTGGGAGAATCCATAGGTTTAAGCTAAGATTTGTATTCATAGATTGGGTGGTGTTTAAAGACACTGAGTTTACATTTTACACTGTTGGCTGCTGCAGTGCTTGATTAGCCCCGCCCACATCATCAACCCCATAGTGACCCTGAGCGACTTGATTGCTCAACGGCTCAACTGTTCTTGGTATTATGTTGTAGATGTGCTTGCTGTTTTGAGGTACAGACATGTAGCTGCTTCTGTTAATCATTTCCTCTTCACTCTGGCCTGCTCATACATATACATGCTGTGACCATTCATGCACATAAGGTCAGCTTTTAGAATAAAAACAATGTCTTCTATACCTGTAAGAGTTGTAGTGTGTGCTTAAGAGATGTTTTCTTCACAGACATTCGATCTCGATCAACATAAATTATTTTAAACATCATGTTTAAAAGGAACATTTGGGGATGATGTACACAGATAGACTAAAAAGAGGCACTTTGAGCTAGTGTAACCTTAGTCAGGTTTTTCTCAAGCTTCATCAGGTTGGATGGGAAGCATCAGTGCACAGACATTTTCAGATCTCATTCACAGAGTTGTCCAGTAGCCACTTATTTGTTACCTTAGATGTGTGACTAGGGTCGCCCCAGTCTGAGGTCCAGAGCACTCTGGAGCAGATTTTTATCAAGGATGTTTTTGTACATTGCTGCATTCATCTTTTTCTTGATCCTGACTAGTCTCCCAGTTCCTGCCGCTCAAAAAAATCCCCACAGCATGATGCTGCCACCACCATGCTTCACTGTAGGATGGTATTGGCCAGGTGATGAGCGATGCCTGGTTTCCTCTAGACTTGATGCTTGGCATTCAGGTCAAAAAGTTCAGTCTTTGTTCCTCAGGGTTTGAAAGTCCTTCAGGTGCCTTTTGGCAAACACTAGACAGGCTTTTACTGAGAAGTGGCTTATGTCTGGCAAATCTACCATACAGGACTGATTGGTTGAGTGCTGCAAAGATTGTTGTTCATCTGGAAGGTTCTCCTCTCTGGTCACCTCCCTGACTAAGGCCCTTTTCCAACATTGCCCAGTTTGGTCAGGGGGCCCAGTCCAGGAGGAGTCCTGGTTGTTACTTCTTCCATTTACGGTTGATGGAGGCCTTTAATGCTGCAGATGCTTTTCTGTACCATTCCCCAGATTTGTGCCTCGATACAATCCTGTATCAGAGGTCTAGAGACACTTCCTTGGACTTCTTGGCTTGGTTTATGCTCTGATATACACTGTTAACTGTGGGATCTTATATAGAGAGGTGTAGAAACATCTCAAGGATGATAAGTGGAAACAGGATGCTCCTGAGCTCAATTTTGAGTGTCATGGCAAAGGCTGTAAATACTTATGTTCATGTAATTTATTTAATTTTTTACATTTGGTAAATTTGCAAAAAATATCAATCAAACTTTCACGTTGTCATTTTTGGGGTATTGTCTGTAGAATTTAGAAAACAATTAGGTTTTCATAATAATGACTAATTTCTGGATGCACTGTAAATCGCTCTGGATAATGATATCTGGGTAAATGTAGATGTAAATCAAGTCAATTTCGGTATCAGGTTGCTCTCAGGGAAGGAGGCATGGCAGGACTCTTCCCAGGTCAGTCTACACACCATGACTCATAGCGCCAAAGCATACTCTAGATTTGTGATACAGTTTTATAACTTTTGTGACCTTTTACTGTGACATGAAATATAGCTCTGGTGTATCCCCTTTCTCTGGATCATTTTTGAAACCGAGTCTGCCTGCGGCAAATTCAATCGACTGGACATGATATGTAATGGCACACAACTGTCTTTATACAGGGAGTGCAGAATTATTAGGCAAGTTGTATTTTTGAGGATTAATTTTATTTGAGGATTTAATTTGAACAACAACCATGTTCTCAATGAACACAAAAAACTCATTAATATCAAAGCTGAATATTTTTGGAAGTAGTTTTTAGTTTTAGCTATTTTAGGGGGATATCTGTGTGTGCAGGTGACTATTACTGTGCATAATTATTAGGCAACTTAACAAAAAACAAATTTATACCCATTTCAATTATTTATTTTTACCAGTGAAACCAATATAACATCTCAACATTCACAAATATACATTTCTGACATTCAAAAACCAAACAAAAACAAATCAGTGACCAATATAGCCACCTTTCTTTGCAAGGACACTCAAAAGCCTGCCATCCATGGATTCTGTCGGTGTTTTGATCTGTTCACCATCAACATTGCGTGCAGCAGCAACCACAGCCTCCCAGACACTGTTCAGAGAGGTGTACTGTTTTCCCTCCTTGTAAATCGCACATTTGATGATGGACCACAGGTTCTCAATGGGGTTCAGATCAGGTGAACAAGGAGGCCATATCATTAGATTTTCTTCTTTTATACCCTTTCTTGCCAGCCACGCTGTGGAGTACTTGGACGTGTGTGATGGAGCATTGTCCTGCATGAAAATCATGTTTTTCTTGAAGGATGCAGACTTCTTCCTGTACCACTGCTTGAAGAAGGTGTCTTCCAGACACTGGCAGTAGGACTGGGAGTTCAGCTTGACTCCATCCTCAACCCGAAAAGGCCCCACAAGCTCATCTTTGATGATACCAGCCCAAACCAGTACTCCACCTCCACCTTGCTGGCGTCTGAGTCGGACTGGAGCTCTCTGCCCTTTACCAATCCAGCCACGGGCCCATCCATCTGGCCCATCAAGACTCACTCTCATTTCATCAGTCCATAAAACCTTAGAAAAATCAGTCTTGAGATATTTCTTGGCCCAGTCTTGACGTTTCAGCTTGTGTGTCTTGTTCAGTGGTGGTCGACTTTCTGCCTTTCTTACCTTGGCCATGTCTCTGAGTATTGCACACCTTGTGCTTTTGGGCACTCCAGTGATGTTGTAGCTCTGAAATATGGCCAAACTGGTGGCAAGTGGCATCTTGGCAGCTGCACGCTTGACTTTTCTCAGTTCACGGGCAGTTATTTTGCGCCTTGGATTTTCAACACGCTTCTTGCGACCCTGTTGACTATTTTCAATGAAACGCTTGATTGTTCGATGATCACGCTTCAGAAGCTTGGCTATTTTAAGACTGCTGCATCCCTCTGCAATATATCTCACTATTTTTGACTTTTCTGAGCCTGTCAAGTCCTTCTTTTGACCCATTTTGCCAAAGGAAAGGAAATTGCCTAATAATTATGCACACCTGATATAGGGTGTTGATGTTATTAGACCACACCCCTTCTCATTACAGAGATGCACATCACCTAATATGCTTAATTGGTAGTAGGCTTTCCAGCCTATACAGCTTGGAGTAAGACAACATGCATAACGAGGATGATGTGGTCAAAATACTCATTTGCCTAATAATTCTGCACTCCCTGTATATATATATATACACACAGTGAGGAAAATAAGTATTTGAACTGTAAGCTATGTAGATGCGTAAAGCTCACAAGCCAATGCACATTCTCATTTAAATGTGAAGTGATGAGGATTTGATCTACCAAAGTAGAAATGCTGAAATGCTAAAACTCACCCACAGTTGCTACAGTTAAAGTGATCAGGGTGGTATGGATCACTCTTGAAGATCAACGGCTGTTCGTCAATGATGGTGTGACACTTCTGGCAAATATACTTGCCCAGGCCACAGGCTCTTTCGCGGATGTGGCATGGACGACACAGGTGTCTGTGTAAGGTTCAACAGATACTTAACTTTCCATTCACATGCAATAACTTGAGATATACAATATCTAAATGAGGCATTGGATTTACAAACTACATTTTAATAGATGTGATTTAGTCTAAGTTGTTATTTGTAGTTACTCTGCAATATTGGGAGTGAAATATTTACAGTTCTCCTGCCTTGTGGCCATTTCATTAAGAAAAGTGAAAAATGTAATAGATTCCAGATTCAGTGTGCAATTTCAAACAGTTTCTATTATGATGTGAATATGGCAATTTTGTCATTTGGTGTGGGATACATTTTTACCTGCCTGCATTCTTTGCAAATCCAACATCAGCAAGCACAGCATGGCAGATATTACAGCGAAAACACTCTGGGTGCCAACTATTGTTCATGGCCTTAATGACACGACCAATAATGAACTCCCCTGCACACATCATACAAATACAAACACTGTACACTGAATTTAAAATGGTACTTGACTTCTACTTTGATTATGCTACAGTTACATTGTGTTACCTTCAGATTTTCACATTTCTGGTTAATGTCAAATGCAAAGGTTGATTTTTTAGTATTTCAGTTAAAGTTCAGTTATATATGTGTACTTTATGGGGCTATAAATCAAAGGATAAATCCCTGCATGTGCTAAGAAGTGGAGTGGTACAAAGAGAGAGAGAGAGAGAGAGAGAGAGAGAGAGAGAGAGAAAGAGAGAGAGAGAGAGAGAGAGTGTGTATTTTTTACATTTTAAAACATCCTTTAAAAGTCCCATCCCTTACTGCTGTCACCTCCAGCTTCAGACAATACATAATTAATAAAACAAGAGAGGAGCAGACATGCTGTGATAGGATAATGATCCACCTGGAATGGAGTGAACTGACGACACAAAAAAAAAAGGAATTTGTTTTACACCTAACACATCACTTTCTGGGCATGTGCACAAGCATAGGCAGCAGCAATGCGAGGCAAATGTACATCAGTGATCTAATGTACATCTGGAGGAATAAAAAGCCATCAGAGTGCCAAGTTTCCAGTGTATAAATCTTTCTTAGTTGAATGCATGTTGGCACTAATCAGGCCAACACTCTCTGTTTCGCTTCAAATTTCAGTGCCATGCACTCATTCTGCTGCATCTCACATTTAAAAGAATTTATTCATCACAAAAAGTCTAGACGTTTGATGCACACAGGAGCCCTGTTTTTTGGGTCATTTCCTATTTTAAAGGCGTTTACCTTCAAATCTAATCAAATTTTATTTGTCACATACACATACATACAGGGTACGAAATGCAGTGAAATGCTTCATGTACCTTTACCGAACATTAACTGGAAAACTGGGTAGAGCAAGAATGCGACTCCCAGTAACATTTTCAAATAGAAATAAGTGTTATTCTCTTATTAATAGTTTTAGACAAACTGTTGAAAAGTGTTGACAAAACATTGAAAAACTGAACACTTGTAAGGTACAAATAAAACACTTGTAATGTACAAAAACAAAAATATTACAAAGATTTAATATGAAGCTTCATCTGAATTACTCACCACACTGATTACAACATGGAGCAAAGAGCATGTGGAAATCATGCTCACAGTATTTTCGGTCGTCAAACTGCAACAAGAAAAGTATTCTGCAGGTTTATTTTGGTTATCAGCCTCACTTTTAGATAATTGAACTAGCTGTTAATATAAATCTGACATACACCCCAGTTACTTAAAATGACTATAAACAAAAGAGGTAAGTATATAAAACAGCAACTAACTAACTCATTATTGTCTAAATATGAGTACGGATTTAACTTGACCGATTAGATCATACTGAGGCTGAGAACTACAGAGCACCAAGCACCAAGACAGTCAGTCACAGGAAAAGTTTTTTCACCAGGCAATCTACATCATAACTTTAATACTTTTATTCTTTTTTTATTTATTTTGCTTTTTTACTTCCTTTTTTTTTTACTTTAGAAAATGTGCAACTGGACGCTTTTGTAAACAAATTCCTTGTAAATGCAAACAGTCTTGGCAATAAAACTCTTTCTGATTCTGATGGTCAGATATCTATTTTTATTTATTTAGTTTTATTCTGTTTCTTGTAGTTTATTATTTCTGCAGTGTCACTTAATGTAAAGTATGCATTAGTTTATGCATGTTCACCATATGGCAAACAGTATGTACATACCTGACCATCCTCTGCCCATATATGCTTGTTGAACATTCAACCCTATAAATATGCCATTAGAAAGATTAGAGAAAATGGCAGAAATTACCAGAAGAATAGAATAAAAGAACTGAAATGGCAGCATGGACTAAATTCTATACCTGCCCACGATATTTATCTATGATTTTTTTCTAATAATGTTTTTATTTTTATAACTACTAGCAATGAACCGGCAATTGCTAAGGAGGGCTTTTACATTCATGGAACATGTCTTAATTTGAGATGATTTTACATATATTTTTGAGTGCACCTTTACACCTACATGAAAACCTCTTGCTTGAGTAAATCGTCTTTAAATTAATCTGGCTTGTTAATCCTGAATCTTTCTGGCAAGCATTAGTACATTTTTGAAAATTGAAACTGAAATAATTGTTCAATATTATTAGTGTATTTTTTTCTTACATACAGTATTTTATTTTATCCTTAACTCACATTTGCACTACTATACATTCCACCCATATTTATACTGTATTCATATACTGTATAATACATACATTTATACTTGTACATAACTATATTATGTCATTTAAGTATATTGACTTCTGCCTATGCAGAATCTTTGCACAGTATATATTATTACCTACTGTACATTATTCACCCTCACCCCTGTATATATGGACCTCATACTTTATTTATTCACTGTTATCTAATGTGAATAAGCCAAGTTGCATTTCTGGTTAGATACTAACTGCATTTCATTGGCTCTGTACATGTACCTTGTACAATGACAATAAAGTTGAATTTAATCTAATCTAATCTAATCTAATCTAATTTAGTACATTATGACAAATGTTAAATAATCTGAGGTAAGAAGAATTAGTTTCATTCTGTTCTAGAACATTCCGTTGCTCATTTATCAACAAGCGTTGGCCAGTCAGTACTGCCGTGTATCAGTACTGTGATAAATCAATTCTCCAGGCAAAAACAGCAAACCTATAAGACTAGCAATTAGAGCAGAGATAAAGATTTAAACCTACCTCATAATATAAGCCTTCTGAAAATTGCTGAAAACACTGTGCACACACGAAACACTGCTCATGATACAATTCCCCATTACTGTTTACAATTTTCTCCGAAGGAGTGAAGCCAGTTTTGCAGAGTTCACAAACAGCATTAGCAAGAGCGTTTGCCATATTACTGGGGAAACAAAAACATTAAAAATCACTATGTTGAACCCATTTTACTTTCGAAACCTTTCAATAATACAAAGACATCTTACATTTTAAACAATGAAATAATATAATAAACAATAAAGCATGTACTGCACAAACCATTGTACTTTCTAAATTCAAAATAAGCCATTCTTGGCTATTGATCTCTGCATTTAATAAATCAGATTCTTATATTTAGTATATTTTCCGACTTCTGGTGTATGTATATTCTATTTTGGTGATGTAATTTCTATTTTCTTTATGTTTATTGTGTACGGTTGTGTATGTGATCAATGAAATTAGATTTTTTATTAAAAAATAAAAAGGTCTATCACAGGACAAAGGTCCTCTTTTAAGAAATAAAATGTAAAAAAGTTTCTTAAATATTAGCAAATTTTTTACCTGTTAATCAGCAGACAAATTTGTAGGCACATGTTGTTTTAGCAGAAAGGTTGTGAGGAGTTAAAAAGACATTTGTCTGTTATGACCAAGTATTCTCAAAGTTCTATATCTCTTTGATCTAATAACTTCATCAGTTGTCATGAAATGTTCCTTTTCAATCACAGGTTTATCACATAGTAATAACTTATATTCACTTGTGTGTTTTTTTGGCTTGTTTTTGTTCTAGTCTATTATGCATCGACTCATTTTGTTATAAGACAGTTAGCTATTAGTTAGTTTGTCTGTTTAAGGCCTGCTGTGTCTAAGTACCTGCAAAGTGTTAACTGCACAGTCTATTGCTGTGTGCCTTTGCTTCCTGATTTAAAAACCGATTGACTTTACGTTCTCATGTGATTTTCCCATGCGTTTTTGAAACTTCCAGGAACTTTGTTATGAACTGAAGGAGAACCTCTGCCTGCTCTGTGTCCTCACACAGTTTTAGATTTGCTGTTTAAGCTATTTAATTGTCTGTAGCCTTTCCTCAGTGTCAGTGTCACTCGGACCTCTGAACTGGTGTTATACATTGGCTGAATCTTGGCTGGATATTTTTGGTCTCTGAGCTTCTGTCTCAAGTCAGCAGTGTCGCAAAAGTGTTTAAAAATCCCAGCAATGCAGCTGCATCTGATCCACTCATACCATTGCAACACACATACCTACAAACACGCGCACACACACATACACACACACACTGGTTGTATTTGGTCTCTAGTGGTCTTTGGGTCACTTATTTTCACAAAAGAAAATGCATGCTAATGAATATTGTATGGAAATTTCTACAGTGAGTAACTGTACACCTAGGAGGTAATACCATCAACTGTACGCATATATGAATGTTTAAATAAAACACGATGCTTTTAAATATAATAATCATATCATATTGGTATCATTTATTCTGGTTAAGTTTTAGAAAACAGACTTTATTATTCCTTTCATAAGGTTAAGGTCAAACAGTTTAAGAAAGAATTATAGGAAAGGGGAATGTCTCGTGCTCAGGATCACTGATGAATATGAATATGAAATGAGTCTTTCAAGGTAGGTCTCTCAGTGCGGTGGCATTTTTACATCTTCAGTTGTCCAATTACTGAGGATACTGAAATTTGTCAAACATCGGTTAGAATAAAACCATTGCTTTATAATTATATTTTAATGTCATGGAAGAAAACGTTCTGATTTATAGTGACACCTAGATAAAATAGTCTGTCAGGATCCAAAAAAAAAAGCATTAGTGAATAGATGGAAGCAATATGAAACTTACAAGCGAGCATAGAAGTCACAAAACTCCTTATAGACTTTCACATCACTGCGTCTTCTCTGAGATTTGGCTAGAGGAACTTCAGCTTCTCCACCATTCTCCCTGTCCTGGACCCCATTCATCTGCAACTCAGTGAGCTCTTCATTCTCTGGAATTGAAGCTGGAATTCCTCGTTTTTGTGCCTCCATGTTGGTTACAATGAAAAAGTCAGTCAGGTTGTTCAAAGTAGTCCAACAGTCTTGTAAAAAAAGGCAGCTTACTTGCCCTGTGCTTTACTACAAATAGACTGATGCCATCATCACCAAAATAGGTTCTAGCAGCTGCTGTGTGTTTTCACAGAGGGAGGTGAAGGTTTGTGGGGGAGGAAGTTCTTTCCTTTACTGGTTAAATTCTCTACCATTCAGTCATCCCCAGCTCTTATCAACTTTGTGTGCCTTGTGGGACACAGCTTAAACTCCCACCTGTGCAATGCTACTGCCTTTTTAAAAAATATTGCTGGTCAGTTAATCGTTATTGCAGAATAACAGTTGATCATGAACATTAAATCTTTTTTAAATAGCTCACATATTAATATATTTCATGTACTCAGAATTATAAAATGTAAAGTTATTCACATGTAGCTTTGCCTAAAAAGACTAAAAAGATCCAAAAAGTTTTTAAATGGAAAGTTATGATTTCTATAAATCACTTGTGTGACAATATCCATCGTAAAAAAAGTGCTAAACAAGATCTTCACAAGAATATGTTCTCAATTTTATTTGATCCCAACCTCCCAAATCTAACCGATGTTGGCCCTGCTTAGGAGATGAGACAATGTGACATTCAGACCTGACTGACCCACCCTGATGCTCTACATTAAAATTAGAATGGCTTGGCTGAAGTGAATGCAAGGCGATCTGATCAGTGAGGCCAGAAGCTGGTGGTAATACATAATTAAATGAGAGGGCAAATAATATTTATTATACATCACAGTCACCATGGCTGCTCATCAGGGATAAATACATCATTCACCTTAACTGTTAAATTCTGTAAAGCTGCTTTGAGACAATATCTGTTCTGAAAAAGCGCTTTTGAAATAAACTTGACTTAATGCGTTAGTAATAAAGCTTACTGTAAAGCAATAGGTTATATCTCACAATCTCAATGATACATAAAAAATATTGTATCAAAGAATATTGGTGATCAGTATATATTTTTGTGTTTCATTCCCATAATGCTCTGCTGGGGTCATGCTGCTGCATGCTCTCTGAATCGCAAAAGCAGAAAAATCTGAAAAAGCTTGAATCCCTTCATTAAAAAACAATAATTACATTTTAATTACAAGTTTAATATTCTAGTTTTATAAGCTCATATGTGTTCCCTGCAAATTATCCAGTAAAATTACTAATCAAGTGTCACCAAAGTGGACTATAATATATAATATCAGTCCTAAATGTGTGTGTGTGTGTGTGTGTGTGTGTGTGTGTGTGTGTGTGTGTGTGTGTGTGTGTGTGAGAGAGAGAGAGAGACACAACTATTAATTACTGACTCAATGAATCTGCTGCTGTTCACATTAGACGAGCTTTGCTTCATGCCATTCTGTTTGTATTTCCTACACCTGGGGGCGCTGTTGAGCTTTAAGACTACCTTCGAAAATATCATGTTTCTGAAAGGTTTATAAATTTGTTGTGCAAGTTACAAACAAATCCCTTATTAGATTGTATACTATTTAACAAAGACCCAAGTATTGAACGTGCTACAAGGTATTTCACTTAAAACACCCTTCTTAAAAAAATAACATGGTTACCCTTGCTTGCTTTCAGGGCATATATTCCTCAACCTTCCTGCACAGGAACTCTAATAGTCTTCTCACTTACAAGTTCCTCTTAGTTCACAAGTGACAACAAGTGACTCCAAATCAGTCTGAAGTCCAGGTAAAGGGCAGCACTTCTTATCTTTATATGAGTTGCAGCTATTCAGGGAGGTTGATGTCAGGACTCTCAATCCACTAAAGTTCTTGAGGTTCAACCAAAGCAAACCATGTCTTCATGTATTCTACAGAGACATTCAATACATTTGTTTGCTTTCATAACTGTGCTTGTAGTTTGAGGAAGAATCATATATGTGATGGCCAGGCGTCTACATGCTTTTCGCCATTTATTAAATCACTCTGTACAGTAGAAGCTTAGTGAATATGGTTAATATGGGTTGCTAATCAGAAGGTTGGGGGCTTAAGCTGCAGTGTAGCGCTGACCCTGTGCTCTGACACCAGTTATGCGAAGAAAGAAATTCACTGTGCTGTAATGTGCGTGTAAAAACCCCCTAGTCTTCAGTACCACTCACATTACATCACTTCATTACCATAAACTGTTTACATGTCGTTTTTGCACATCTTTTCTGGATTGATACTATTTCTCTTTTGCACAACATTTTGTTTACATTTTTGTTACTGTTTACTTTATGTCTCTTTATAACAGGTTTACTAGCGGAGCTATTTTGTGGTTTGTGTATTTGTATTTGACACTTTCGGCATGCCATGCTATATGGTCCACAAATTTTGACTCGTATGGCCTTCCATTCAGTAAATACCTCTCCACCCTTTGCTTTCGCATTCGTTGACGAAAGCGGAAATAAACCGCTCTGGTTGCTGTGCTGCATTTCCGTGAAGCTCAGTGTTGTGAATGTTGTGCTGGTGAAAGTTGTTTCAGAATCAGTAATTAGACTGTGAGCTGTGAATATGGAGGTGAGTAGGCATCTTTTTTGTATGTGATTGACCCTCTTTATATGAATACACTGCATCTATAATCCAGCTGTATAACAGTACAGATAGTCAGAGTATTAAAACTGGTCAGGATACACGGTTAGTGATGTGCATATATTTCTCTCATAGTCATCTAAGTGTCATCATAGTCTATGTTTGATAAACAGTTTGTAAACTGTTTATAAACGTATGTGTAAACTGATCTTTCTGGTTGTTTACAGAAGGAACCGGAAGTGGAGTGTGGCACTTCCGCCTCATGTAGTGGAAAATCTAAGGTAACGTATTAAACCATTTACATGTTAAACGTGGAAAAAAGTTACTGAGGCAACAGTAATGATGTTCACTTTCTTCCTGATGCACCTGACAGCTGGACACACTGTCCAAAGATGACCTCATTAAATTTGCAAAAAAGCAGATGGCTGCAATGCAGAAGTTAAAGTCAAAATGTGCAGGTAGGCACTCAGATCTTACCAGTATCTGAATTCCTATTATTTCTCATTTCAGTTTATCATCTCTAGTTTTGTCTGGTCTCATAAACCCATGTTTCATTTTAAGAATTAGAAGAGAAAACAGTAAAAGCCCATCAAGCTGGAGCATCTGATGAATCTGTAATACAGGTAAGCATCCAGTGTGTAGTGGTAACTGAATACTATAATAATGTAGTTTGAACAAATGTACAAACTAACACTTCATGGTTATGTAAATATAGCTGCATAAGAACATCAGTTACACCGATCAGACATAACATTATTACATTATAACAATATGAGCGAAGGGAATAACACTGATTATCTCGTCATCATGGCACCTGTTAGTATGTGGGATAAATTAGGCATCAAGTGAACATTTTGTCCTCAATGTTGACATGTCAGAAGCAGGAAAATTGTTAAGCATAAGGATTTGAGAGAGTTTAAATAGGGAATAATTGTGATGGCTTGACAACTGGGTCAGAGCATCTCCAGAACTGCAGCTCTTGTGGGCTGTTCCCGATCTGTGTTGCTTAGTATCTATCAAAAGTGGTCCATGGAAGGAACAGTGGTGGTCTGATTCAACAGACGAGCTCGTGTAGCTCAAATTGCAGACGTAGTTAATGCTCGACGTGTCACGACTGTTCTGACAGCAAAAGGAAGACCAACACGATATTAGGCAGGTGGTCCTAATGTTATGCCTGATTGGTGTACATGTGCCACTAATGGTGTGACTGCTCTTCTGCAACAGGAGCTGACCGAGAGACTGGATGCTGTATTGCTTGAGAAAGCAGAGACTCAACAGATGCTTGTGGTACTGCGCAAAGAAAACCAAAATCTGAGAAACCAAAGAGAAGTAAGTTGGAGATGGAGATGGGGCTGCCTAGAACAACTTTCTCTATAGAGTTTTTCTGTCTCTGAGCATGAATAGTTTTCAGGTGCTTGTTTTTGACTCCCTCACTGCAACATAAACCTGTGTGTAAATTGGGATTTTATAAAAACGCTAGATTATGTTATCGGCTTCTTTGTCTAACTGCACTGATTGCTGAAAACTTTATTCATCTGATTGTCATTTGGCAAAATTCACAAATTGTATTTCATTTCATTCAGTGGTATTTGACGTTTAGATCACTGTACTGCATGTGGATTGGGTACATTCCGCACCTTTATTTGTAATTTTCCTCTTACTCTTGAGTTCAGTGCACTCTTACAGTAGTGCGAAATAAAGTAGGAGCTTAGTGACGTATAAAAATGTAGAAAAAACAAATGAGCAATTATTTGCTAAAATGTGCACTTTACCATTTACTCTGTTTTATCTTGAATAATTTGGTAGAACAATTCATTTACTTTTTCAACATTTATCAACAGGAGTCAGAAAACACAGTAGCTGTTCTCCACGAAAAACTGAACGATTCTGAAAATGGTCATGCCGAAAAGATAAAGCTTATGGAAGAACAGTTCGAAAAATCACACACAAAGTATCGAGAGGAACTGGAGTTTTTAAAAAAAATGGCGAGTGAAAATGAAGAAATCCAGAGACTTCGACTTGAGGAGGACTTTAATTCTAAAAATACAGCAGTTCCTCAAGAATATGAGAGCAAAATAATTGACTTGGAGCAAAATCTGGAATTTGCTAAAAAAGAATGGCTAACTGAGAAGGAAAGTCTTAAAGAAGCTCACCAGATTGCTCTACAAAAAACCCAAGAGGAGATTGACAACTTTAAGGAGATGATTTCAGGACTCAACATACAGCATGAAGAAGAGGTCAGATATCTGGAAGATCAGCTTGAAATCAATGCTGCACAGTTTGATATGGAGAGAGAGAGGCTGTTGCTGATCCAGGAAGAGCTCTCCGAGCAAATAACACTTAAAGAAGGCTACCTTCAGGATGTTCAAGAGGAAGAAGAAGACCTCACCAGGAGGAGCCAAAAGCCATTAGATTTGATGAATGCATCAGAGTTCCCATTATTAGAAGACCCAGAGACTGAAGTGGACAAGTTGAGATTAGCACTAGAGGATTTGCGGACACAAAACGCACTTCTTAAAGAGGAGTTCACCTTTCTCACTAATGTGAATACTAAGCTTGACTGCGATTTGAAACATTTAAAGGAGGAGTTCAGCATGGAAAAAGAAGAACTGGAGTTCAAGATCAATGAATTACAAATGACTAAAGAGGAAGGTGAGATTTGCCCTGAAAAGGAGGTCAATATTATAATTGCAGAAGAGACTGTAACTCTGGAGGAACACAATCAGATTCTTCAAAAATTAAAAGAGTTGCACAAAACAGAAATGAAAGAACTAGAAGCTTGTCTTGTTTCTCATCACGAACGTGAAAAAGAGGCAATCGTTCGAGAAGCACGAGATCTGCAAAACGCATGTAAGGTGCTTTCTGAGGAGAAACAATCTATCGTTAGTGAATATGAGCATACCAAAGAAATTCTGAGTAACATTGAGAAGGAGCTTGGTGATCGAACATCTGACTTTGTGAAGAAATACAATGCCATGAAGGAGCAGGCTGCAGTCTCGGTTCAGGTGTTGGAGGAAAAGCTGCAGGAAAAAGATGGCCTAATAGAGAAATTAAAGAGTTTAGAACAAACACAGGATCGTTCTGAGCAAAAAATGTGTTGCAAGGAGGACATTGTTCCAGAGGACAAAAAAATCCACATGACATTAGACAGCGGGAACAGGGTGTCACTGGAAGAAATGTTGATGTACATAGAACAAATCCAGAATGAATGTAAGCAGGGCGGTAGAGACACTGCACAAATTACAATTGAGAAGTTTGAGGACTTGTTAATGATTTTGGAAGAAGCTTTAGATGAGAAGAAAAGACTGCAGACTTGTATTGCTGAGCTGGAGAGCCGTCTCTCTTTCTCAGCTCATGAAAAAGATCAACTGTCCAGGCATTGCAATGTTTCAGTAGAAGACCTGGCTGTGTCCAATGAGAAAATGGCTGAACTACAAAAAGAGCACCAGTCTGCATTGCAAGAGCAGGACGCTTTAAGGAACGATCTGAAGAACACTAATGAAAATCTTTTGAAGGCACGGAAGCAAGTTTGTTACATCCTTCAGCAGAATTACTCTCAGGAAATGGAAGAGGAGCAAGACATCTCTGTATTGCTGAACCATCTTCAATCCAGAGTGGAAGAAGATAAATCGACCTGCATTGTATCAAATGAGGAAAAGGATAAACTACAGAAAGACCTGCAAGCTTTGTTTGATGAGAAAAATCATTTAAAGACTGTTCTTGAAACTAGTGAAAGAAAACATATTGAAACCCAAAGGCAAGTCTGTGAAATGCTGGAGCAAAACTACTCTGTGAAAATAGATGGAGAGGTGGACATTTCTGTACTCCTGAACCATCTTCAGTCTAACATTCACAAAGACCAAAAGAGCAACATTATGTTAAATGAGGAAAAGTTGGATCAACAAAGAGACCTGGTGAACATGGTTGAAGCAAGGGATGATCTAAAGGAGCGTTTAGAAACCAATGAAAGAAAACTTTCTGATGCACAGAAGAACATCTGTGAAATGTTGGAGCAAAACTACTCTGTGAACGTAGATGAGGACAAGGACATCTCTGTATTGCTGAAGCAACTCCTGTCAAGCGTTCAAGAAGAGAAACTGATGTTAACGCAGCAGTTGCATGAAAAAACAGTGCAGTTGTCTGAGCTCAGGGATGGAGGGCTCTTACCGAAAACGAGTCTAAACGAAGAACAGTCAGATGCTGAACATTTGCAGCGAGACCAAAATGAGCAGGCTGAAATAACAGGGAGGTTGGTGGGCCAAGCCCATGAAGAATCTGCAGTTGAAGGTGGTGCTCAGGAAACTGATGACATGAAACGTCTCCAACAGAAGCTAAGTGAAAAAGAATCCATGTTAGTCCATCTAAAGGAAGAAATATCCCATTTACAGGTGTGTAGTTGCTATGTGAAGCATTCTTCTGGTCATTATCAATGTTCTCATGATGTTTTTTTTTCTTTTTACTTGTATAGAGGTGTATGTATGCTGCAACCGTTTTATATGATTCTCATACATGGTAGTAATAGCAGAATAAGAGTATTTTAATGAAACTCTGATGAAGACATGTTTCTAGTATCAATATAAATATATATATATATATATTCAGAAATGAGTGTAATATTTGCCCAGAAATGTTAATACTGTTTATTTTCAGGAATCCAAGCTATCTACACTTAATGAAAATATGAAGCGAATAGGTATGCTCTCTTTTATTCTTTTCATTCTATCAAATTAATGAAACATCCATTACATGTAAATATAATACATTCATGTGTTATGTTCTCAAGACTTGCATACATTTCTGTAAACATTACAATTATCCAGTTAACCTTAGAAAGTCTCCAGGTGTTATTTAGACATACATTTTAAGTAATGGATGTGGGTTTTTTTTGTTGTTGTTTTTTTTAACCCTATTGCCATAAAATATTGAACTTTATTTTACTATAATACTGGCATTCTTTTCACATTCCGTAGAATTTTTAGAAAAAGAAAGCAAAGAGAAAGACGAACGTTTGAATAAATTCAAAGCTGTTGCGGTGAAAGCGAGGAAGGAACTGGACAGCAGCAAAAAAGAGGTTTGTAATGTTTTGACTTGTTTTTTATGCATTTGTATCGCTTTTGCTGGTGTTTGTGTTCTATGAAGTAACGTTTATGGCAGGATGTATTTTTACATTGAAGTTAATATCAGGACTATTGCATTGTTGAAATCTAAGTATTTTGTTCTAACTTTTAAATGTAATGTATTACATTATTTTTAATATAGGCATCTAGACTGAAAGAAGACTTGGAGGCTTTAAAATCTGAAAGAGACAAAATGTCAGACTCCATGAAGGCCATCATCCATGGTGCAGAGGCCTATAAGGTACAGTATACAGCAGTCATACCTCAACTGCCTTTTTTAAATTAGTATTTCAACAATAATATATAGTATCTATCCATCTATCTATCTATCTATCTATCTATCTATCTATCTATCTATCTATCTATCTATTTTATCTATCTAAATTATACTTTTTTGTTTTAGTTTTTTCCCATTTCATAACACAAACTTAAAAAAAAAAAAAAATGAAAAATTAATACCCCTGTTTAATGTCGATCAAAAAAATCTGGTTGAGCTGAGAGTGAGTCGTGCTTCCGCATGCTGAAATGAATGAAAGCCATAAATGAATTTTTTTACATGAAAAAATTAATAAGAATGTTTACAATAGACATTGTCTCAGAGCAGCTTAACACATGCATTTATATCTGTCTTCAAAATATCAGTAAAAATGACCTATAGTCACCACTGCATCAGCACTGTGAGGATTTTAGAAACAATATCAAAATGTATCATGCTCATAATGAGTTTTTAACTGCCAATGATGTTTGGATGTGAACGATACTTTGAAGATAATGATTGTGTTTACAATAGGTTGTTTACAATATGTGCTTTTGTTATCTAGCTTGCTCAGCTGCATTCTGCAGATCGCTTCATATATTTATCATTCCATTTATTTTGATGTATTAATGTGTTGAAAATGTGCTCTTTTTAACAAAATGTTCAGAATCTTATGATTGATTATGACAAGCAAACTGAGCTGTTGGATAAAGCGAAAGAGAAACTGGAAGCATCGGAAAAACTGGCTGGTGATTTAACCAAACGTCTTCATGTCACTGTAGAACAGGTAATTATTGTGCAAATACATGGCTTTTTTTCATTTATTTAAATAGCACTAGTTTGAACTAGAGGAATGTAGGTAGTCTATTAGTAGTGACTGTTACTAAAATATCTGAACAATATCTAGACCTCTACAAAATGAAAGGTATTAAAATACATAGAGGAATTTGTCCAGTTATTCAGTTACATTATATTTTGTTGGGGCTCTGACCTTTATGTCAAAAAACCTAGCAGTCAGCAGTAAATGTGGTACATCAGTAAATTATTCTTGATACAGATGAAAGTATAACTCAATTTTATCCAATTTTTCTCTCAGCATAAGCAACTTTCCTCTGAGAGAGAAGACCTAATGGCTCATATCGAGACTCTCCAAAATAATGTTCGACAGTTGGAGGCGCAGGCTCTTGATATGCACAAACTCAAATCCTCGGTGGACAGAGACTTGGAAGCAGAAAGGCGTTTAAAAGAGCAAAAAATAAAGGTAGTCTCATCACAGTGCCAGTAGAAGGTCTTCACAGCCACACTATGCATATAGAAATTTGGTTTTTACAGTGTATTTACCTCTTGCACATTTATTGGTATGTTCATTAGTCATTTTAATCACAAATAAGTTCAAATCGCACTCATACCACAACCATCAGTAGCAAGGAGTACATGAGAGCTTTGTGAAGTAGCATGAGCAGTAGTTCACAAAGATCCTGCAGCTTGCTTTATGTGTTTTGGAGGAATCGCATGCTACTGTTCAGCATTTCTGGATTGGTATGAGCTGTTATGTAATTGGAAGATATTCCCACACACAGACACACAGACACACATTCACCATTGGTTTGTTTGTATTACAATGCACAATTATGAATGAATGTTTATTTAATGATTACTTATGTATAATGTAAATTGATGTTTTTTGTGTTTGAAGGAACATGCCTGTGCTGTAAAGGAAGTTGAGGAGCTCAACGCTTTGCTACAGAAACAGAAACAGCAGTCGCAACAGACAGTGCAAGAACTCGAGCAGCTTAGGAAGGCATGTTCACGTATACACCCTACAGGCTTGATCTGATTTAATGTCCACTCGAAGGTCCATCATGTCCACCAGGAGTCTTTTAGAATTTTTTTTTTTTGTTAATGCTTTAAATAAGTTTTTTATACTTTGTGCCTTTACATTTCTTAATTGTAATATTGCTCCTCAACTCAAAATAATCACAACACAAACATTTTTTTCCCACTTTTTGGCAATTATTTTATTAGAAGCATTTTGAGAAATATTATGAATGGAAAACCATTATTTGGCTGTTATTCACACCAATTCATTATATCATGCAGTGCTACAACCTTCATTTTACTTTGTGTATATTATATCTTAATCATGAGAATTTATTTGGTTTATTAAAAGCCTCAGTGCAAATATTTATTTTCTATCAGGATGCCCAGCAGAGCTCTTTGATGGATATGGAGATGGCAGATTATGAGCGTCTGGTCAAAGAGCTCAACCTGCAACTTTCTGACAAGGACAGACTTCTAGAAGAGCAGGAAAGACAAACACAAGCTCAGAGAGAGAGGGAGGAGAAACTTGAGAATGAAATAGGCAAGTACTGTCCATCACTTTAAAAAAAAATGTAAATAAATTTCTTAAAACAAATGTTAGCCAATGGTATGCAAGAGATTTGGAAGGAATGTGACAGAAGTTAAACTGATTTAAAGTAACACACACAAATTTCCACTGAATTTGTTTTGCTTTTTGCTACTACATCCTTGATTTCTGTGTACGGCTAATTCGGCACCAAAACCTAGGGTCTGTTCTTGAAACACGGATATCAATCATCTGGAAATCTCCCAGAATTCAATACATAATGCAGAAGAGTTTACTTTTGGGGAGATACTGTTTCTCCTCATTAAATTGTATGTATTTGTGTGTGTGTGTGTGTATATGTATGTATGTATGTATGTGTATATATATATATATATATATATATGTGTATCCTGTATTTTTCCATATTACAAACCACGTCCACAAAAGTTACTCTTTCAAAATCAACATTTTGACTACACAGATGTTAGATACAACTTTTATGACATAGAAACAAACTTGTTATAAATTTACATTATTGACCATATATTATTTTCATGAATTCGTAACATTCAGTACCAGATACAATGAGATTTACAAACTGCCAATATTTAAGAGCATAATGTTTTCTATAGTACATTTGCTTAGTTATGTTAATTCTTTTTATTATTTTATTTTATTTTAGAGTCTTTAAAGTCACTTGTGGACAGCGGAGAAGAGAAGACTGCAAAGGTTAAGCAGCTGCTGGTGAAAACTAAGAAGGATTTAGCAGAGGCCAAGAAGGAAGTGAGTTCCAAACATTCCACTTTATCATGTAAAGTTTTTAATGACGTTTATTGTCGGCTCAGATTCTTTACCATGGGCACTGAAAAAGGTGCCACTACCTTCTCAGTGTTTATCATGTAAACTCTAGGTACAGGATCTCTGACAGGATGTTAGCATTTAATTAGTTATTTTGTCTTCTGCCATTGAGACAAATTGCACAAGCTCAGATTACTGGATGTTTTATTTCTTTTCTGTGTACATATTTAAACAATCAGGATGGGTTTAGTAAAATAGGTTTTAGAAGACATGTCCTACATTTTGAAATTCAACTCATTTATTTTTCAATCCAAATAAGTTATATTTCTGTAGCACTGTAGATACTGTTAATAATTAAATGAATAGACCAGAGACCAAATGACAATGAAATAAGATTGAACGAAGGAACCTTTAGAGGAAATGGACTGTATACATGATTCTGTATGATTTTGTGATGATGCTGCATTCAGCTTGACCCATAACTTATGATCTGCAGGTCTGGCTGACATTGCCATTGTCTTCTGTTCTCAGCAATAGCTAGCTGTGAAGTATACTTTCCTTAGAAGACAGTGACCTGTAAAGCCTATATATATAATCTGTATAGATTTGAATACTTGTGTACAGTGTAAGTAATTTAAAAGAATGAAATGCTATACTGTTTTCTCCTAATGCTGTAAGCAGTCATGTAGATTTAGCATAACTCCATAAACAGGGAAAGAACTCTTAGAAGAATACCACAACTTGATGAGTAGGTATTTCAAGTTGAGGGAGTGTTTTTATTTATTTATTTTTTTTAATTTATCTGGATCGAGTTTAAAGCTGACTAGCTGTGACCTCATGTAAAACACAAATTTAAATAATTATAGTATACACATGTTAAATACTACAGGTTACAGATTAGTTTGAAAAGAAAAGTACTGGTTGTTTAAATGTAGCACGAATTGATTTGTATATTTGTCGCATATAGTTTATGCGAAGTACAGTGCAGCATCCAACTCATGCTAACACAAAACCCATCCACACAATTTCCTCTAGGTGAAACCTTTATATGATACATATACCAAAAAGGAAGCCTAAAGGAAGAAGTAAAATTTTGTCAAAGCATGTTGGAAAAAAGCAAATATATAAATATTTACTATTAGAGGGCAATTACAGTAAAAACTTTCAACTGAATCCGACATAAAACAAAATCTTACAAAAGTCTTAGGTGTTCTGACCGAGTGTTTTTCAGAGTGAGGTAAAAATCATTTTCATTCTTTGATTCCTCTGTCATGTGAAATAGACAAACAGTTGCGTGAGGACTTATGGTCACTATATTAATTAAATCATTAAGAACTATAATCAGGAAAATAATTATTTGAATCCTTTGTCCACACCTACAGTGTTCTAAGATGATGACACAGTGCTCAATTTAATAAATGTCTTTGCTTTGTGCTAATACTTTTCAAAATTCAGTGGCAATTTATTTATGCACTGATCAGGCTCAACATTATGGCCACTAATCAGGCATAACATTATGACCTGCCTAAAAAAAGTGTTGGTCCCCTTTTTGCTGTGAAAACACTCTTGACTAATTGAGCATTAACTTCTTCAGCAAGTTGAGCTCATCTGTTGGATCGAACCACACGGGTCAGCTTTTGCTCCCCACATGCATAAGTGAGCCTCGGCCGCCCATGACCGGTTCACCACTGTTCCTTCCTTAGACCACTTTTAATAGATACGTGTCCACTGCAGACCGGAAACCCACACAAGAACTGCAGTTTTGTAGATGCTCTGACCCAGTCGTCCAGCCATCACAATTTAGCCCTTTTCAAATGACGCTTTCCCATTTATCCTGCAACTAACACGTCAACTTTGATGTATAGCGCCTTTAACAATGAACATTGTCTCAAAGCAGCTTAACACAGATAATGTGGTGATAAAAATTAGAGGGACTTTTTTGCTTTTTCTTTGCAGGAAGCAGCTCAAATGATCCTGCAGTCTTCTCTAAAAGGGGAATTAGAGGCCATTCAACAGCAACTGGAGAACCACAAGGTAAAAAAAAAATCACACTAATGTATTGTAGGACTACACGATTTTAAACCTTTTTTCTGATTAGCCTCACTGATGAAGAATTAGCACTCAACTTCTCACGTGTTGTGATTTGGGGTTGCTTTAGTTGGTTTAAGTTGGTTTAGGTTTAGCAAATTTAAATGAGCAAGATCAGCTGACTATCTAAATATACCGAATGACCAGGATTTCCATTTTTTTCTTTCTCTTCTGGCAAAAGTGAAAGGGAAAGTGAATATGACTGTGGTGAGACCTGCAGTGTTGTATGATTTATAGACAGTGGCATTGAGTAAAAGACAGGAGGTGGAGCTGGATGTAGCAGAGCTGAAGATGTTGAGATTTTCCTTGGGAGTGACGATGATGGACAGGATTAGAAATGAGTTTATTAGAGGGACAGCACATGTAGGACGTTTTGGGGACAAAGTGAGAGGCTTGATTGAGATGGTTTGGTCATGTGCAGAGGAGGGTTGCACTGTGTAGTACTGTGCAAAGCAAAGGAGAGTGGCAGTCTGGAGTGGAAGGAAGAAGAACAGTAACTGTTGCTATTTGTTCAAATGTGTGTGTTTGTGTGTTTTTCTCTTAGATTCAGTGTAGTGAACTGACCGCAGACCGGCACAAGCTCCAGGAGCAGCTCAAGTCAATAAGTGATCAGCATCAGAAGTCGGTCACTTCCTACCAGCACCAAGTGACCAATTTGCAGAATGATCTGAGCGCTGCAACGGTATCTAAGACCTTTTTTTCATTTTATGCAAACTCCTGTAGTGGTGAGCTAAATGAATCAAATACTCCGAACAAGTGGCTCTTGGGTTTTTTTTTCGGGTGTATTTTTGGATATAAAGTTTGGAATGTCTTACTTCAAACAACTTAATGGCAGAGTAGCAGAGTGGCTAGATAGAAGTCTCTCTTTAGTGCAAAAACCAGAGAATCTTCTATCACATGGACACGGACCATGTGATACAAGATTCTCTGGTTTGATGAAACCAAGATTGTTTGGCCTCAGTTCTAAATGATATACAGCATGATGGTATCAGTGTAATGCTGTGGGAGGTGTTTTTCTGTAGCAGGGACTGAGCAATAGGTCAGGGTTGAAGGAAAGCTGAATGGAGCAAATTACAAAGATATCCTCAACAAAAACCTATTGCACAGTGCTCAGGACCTCAGTCTGGGCCAAAGGTTTACCCTCTACATGGCAACAACCCTAAGTACACAGCCAAGACACCACGGTAGTGGATTAGGGACAACTCCCAGCAAAAGCCCTGATTGAACCCTATTGAAGACCTGAATGTGGTTGTCTACTGACTGTCCCCATCCAACCTCACTGATCTTGAAAGAATTTGCCATAAAAAATGACAGAAAATCCCCTAATCCAAACCTCGTAAATCTGACCCAAAAAGACTTAAGGCTGTAATTGCTGCCTAATGTGCTTGTAATAAATACAGAGAGCATGTGATATTTGTGTTTATTTATTAAAAATAATTTAGAAATGTTCTAAAATACTGTTTGTTTAAATTGTCCTTATTGGTTATAATGGTAGATAAATAAGAAAAAATAAACAAAATCAGAAAGAAAGAAAAAAATAAAGGGGGTTTGAATACTTTCTAGATGCCTACTAGATGCTTTCTAGATACTTTCTGTGTGTGTATGTCTGTGTGTCTATGTATGTAATATATATTAGTACATAAGTACATTCTTCCATGCTTTTTACATGTGGTTGCAGGTTGAACTTGAGTCCACAAAGTCAGAGTTTGAGAGTTACAAGGTGCGAGTTCACAATGTGCTCAAGCAGCAGAAACATAAGAGTTCATCTCAAAGCGATGGGGATTTTTCCAAACAGGACAGGTAAGATTTCCTTTTTTAATTATGCTGTTTATGCTGTACTTATGTTGCTGTTGTCTTTGTAAGGTTTTTTTGTTGTATACTGTATGATGTGAGGTAATGCATATCCATTCAAAAGTGTAATCATACACAATCATAGAGTTTTCATAGGTAGATTTAAATTTTTTCCACTGCAGTTATGCAGTGCTGTGTTTTAACTGCCATTACCACATTACATTCAGAAAGCACTTGCAAAACAGTAATTATAAGTGACAGTTTTGCACATTTCAGCTGAAATTTAGTGACAAAGTTGCTTATATGTGGATATGGCACAGTAGTTATGTTTTGGTGTATATTGAATTTTCTTGCATGTTGTAATTCATTAATAGATTAAACTGTTTATACTTGAATGCAATTGTGATGACGGACAACACACCAAACATTAATTCAATGTTGTTTTGTATGTCTTGCACTGAGCAGGGAGAACGTTGAGGCAATGCTAGAGCAGCTGAGGTCCAAACTTAAAGAAAGTCAACGTAACGCACAGAGTAGTAATTCAGAGCTGCAGCAGCTTCAGACTGAATATGACACACTTTTGGAGCGTCACAACAAAATGTTGCAGCAGACCATCAATAAAGAGGCTGAACTCCGAGAGAGGTAATTGATGAGCTGTTTTTATTCGATTTGTTTGTATAAACTGAAAAGATGTTGAGTTGATTAAAAACATAGGATTATCCCAATTAATAGATACAAGATAACACTATCAGGAGTATGTGTTACTTTTTTAAATTTAAGTGCTGAGGGTTGATTAGTGACTGGAACTTGTACATGGCCTTAAGCTTCTGATTTGCTTTAAAAAACCCTCAGGAGACTAAGTACAACACAAGCTGAACTGTCTAGCAACATATTATTTGATTACGAAAATATCTGTATAATACTACAGTTCCAGTTTAAATTTCTGACCGGTGCATCTTATGGGTAGTTGTCGTTGGTTTATTTTATAAATGTGTTTTTTTATTTTTAAAACCCCAATCCCAGGTTACTGTCACTGCATTCAGAGAATGTAGCACTTAAATCAGAGCACAGCCAGACAGTGGCGCAGCTAACAGCACAAACTGAAACATTACGTAGTAGCTTGCGCGACCAGTTGCACCACTTGCAGGATGAACATCGCAGCACAGTAGAGACCTTGCAACACCAGATCAACAGTCTGGAGACCCAGCTGTTCCAGCTGCAAAAAGAACCTGCTGCATCAGGTAAGAACAGTACAATTTTATATAACAAGTTTAAGTTTGTCAGTAGGCAAATTTTCAGAAAACTATTGGATTAACTACAGTGGATATAAACAGTCTATATATAGTTGAAATGACAGATTTTTGAAAATGAATCCAGGGTTAATTATGTTCTCTTTATTATGAAAATGAACCTATAAATTTAATTTAGAAAAAATATGTAAAAATAAAAAAGTACAATAACCTGGTTGCATAACCTGTAAACTAATATTTAGGACCTTTTAGAGTTTATTAAAGCATTCAGTCATTGTGGGTATGAGTCAACATCTTGACTTGGAGCTCTTTTGACATTTCAACTCTAACACCGGAAACGAGACAAACTGGCCTGTGCACAGCCCTCTTCAGGTCACCCCAAAGATTTTCCGATTTCATTTAGATGTGCTTATGTTAAAAGGTGAAATTCCGTTTCATCTTCGGGGTTTTAGCAGAAGCCTTGATGTTTTGCTTCAGAATTTACTAGTACTCGGAGATGTTCATTATTCTTTCCAGGCTGGTTAAAGCCCCAGTTTCAGCAGGAAAGCATCCCCAAAGCATGCTGCTCTCATGGGTAGAAAATTCAACTTTGTTTTTTATCAGACCATAATGCATTATTTCAAATAGTTTTTGGAGATTGGATGTATTTATTCTTTTTGGTCAACTTTAGCCAGGCTTGTATTTTATTTATTTATTTTGGGGGTTAATATGGTGATTATCTGCCACCCTCCCTGTGGTACTGACATGTGAAGAACTCTTAGCAGCTTCCCTGACCAGTTTTTTTCCCAGTCTTCCTCTAAATTTTAGAGGGACCTCCAGTTCTTAATAATGTTACTGTTGTGTTGTGTTTTATCCACTTGTTGACTGTTTTTTTTTTAATGTTCTGTGGTATATTCAGTGTCTTGGAATTTTTTTTTGTAACCCATCATTAATTGACATTCAACATTGAGCTTCAGAAGCTTTTTGTGCCCCATGGCTTTTCTACTTGGACAAACTAGGTTATTGTACCTTTTTTTTTTTGGGGCCAAGCAAATTTTTTTTGTCCGAAACCTAAAAAGACTGAGAAATATCAGACAATTAGCACTTGTTCTTATGTTATATTACAGTTGAAGGTAAGCCATTGCTAAGATATTGCTTCTTTTGTCTGATCTTAACATGTGGGATTGCCAATTTAGCTGCACAACCACAAAGCAAGAAGCCTCAAATAGACAAGAGGTTTTTGGATCTGCCTTTGTTTGAGATGAACATGGCACGAGAGGAAGGAGAGGGAATGGAGACAGCAGAAACGGAGTCTATCGCCAATGCAGGGACTCCTCCACCCAGTCTCGAGCAGCTCCTCACTTCACCTGACCCCAAACATGGTAATATGTTTTCCACACTCAAATGGCATCTTGCAAATTATATTTGCTTTGAGGGTTTGACAGATGGGTGTTTTGTGAGGTTTGGCACATAATATCACACTTATTGAAAGGAATGTTTACCCTTAAATCCATAATTAACTTACATTAGAGTCTCTTGAAACTAGCAATCTATCTGTAAATAAAACAATTTTGGCTACTGTGGGGGGTCGCACTGAGTTAAAACGACTTAATTCTGTTGAATGAATGATTATTTCATGAATGATGTAAATTTCATGAATGATGCAACTCGCTGCCAAATCAATTTACAAAAAAATAATAAAAAGTGAAATCATGGAAGTGTCATCATTCAGACGTAAATGTTTAGTTTCTTGTTAATATCACTGAGTTATTCAATTCAATTCATTTTTATTTGTATAGCGCTTTTAACAATGAACATTGTCTCAAAGCAGCTTTACACAGATAATGTGATGATTAAAAGTGAATATGTTCTTTATAAGTATGTTTGTCCCTGATGAGCAACTGTGGCGAAGAAAAACTCCCCGAGATGGCATAAGGAAGAAACCTTGAGAGGAACCAGACTCAAGAGGGAACCCATCCTCATCTGGGTTGCACCAAATGTCCATTTGAAGCATATATACAAAGTTGCAGGGTACAGTGATGATGATCAGAAGCAAACTCCACTCCCGAGTCAGTGCAGCAGACCAACTACAGTCTAATCCGTCCTCAAAAGCACCTGTTCTACTCTGGAATTTCATGGAACCACCCAAGGTGTTGATGAGATACCGTCCCAAGCTGCACAGAAGTGTGAAGAGCCACGGAGGGTAGAGGGGCAGGAACAGTGGTCACTGGAGCCTCAGGAGCATGTTTAACTCGACCGAGAGAGAGAGAGAGAGAGAGAGAGAGAGAGANNGAGAGAGAGACGGGAAGAGAAGGATATGGATTATTAAGTGTAACGATTGGTGTATGAAAGTTAATGTCACTGTGCAGTTTGGACTCTGGCAAGACTCGCTATGGCAGCATAACTAAGAGGGAGAACCAGAAGGAAACACAGACATTAGGGATCTCTGGGATAAGAGACGACCCACCACACCACCGTCAACAAACCTGAGTGACCGTGTGAATGTGAGGGGACGACAGCATACAAATATACCAGTTCACCAAACACTCTATATACATGTTCCCTCCAGATCTGAGCCTTAAAATCTACTGATAAAAGACTTGACTAAATAAATAAGTTTTCAACCTCAACTTGAACACTGAGACTGTGTCTGAGTCCCGAACACTGATTGGAAGGCTGTTTCATAAATGTGGGGCTTTAAAAGAGAAAGATCTGCCCCCTGCGGTAGTCTTCATTATTTGAGGAACCAACCGATAGCCAGCACCTTTTGATCTAAGTAGGCGTGAAGGATCATACTGGTACAGAAGTTCACTCAGATACTGTGGTGCGAGACCGTTAAGTGCTTTATATGTCAGTAGTAATATTTTATAATCAATGTGAGATTTGATTGGGAGCCAGTGTAGACTGATTAAAACGGGTGATGTGGTCGTATTTCTCTGGTGAGGACTCTTGCTGCTGCATTCTGGACTAACTGAAGCTTATTTACACACCCAGACAGTAAAGCGTTACAGTAGTCCAATCTAGAAGTAACAAAAGCATGAACTAGTTTTTCTGCATCCTGTAACAACATCATATTTCTATATTTCTATATATTTTAGCAATATTTCTAAGGTGAAAGAAGGCGATCCTGGTGATATTATTCACGTGAGACTCAATGGAAAGACTCAGGTCAATAATCACACCAAGGTCTTTGACAGCCATACATGCTGAAGCAGAAACACCATCCAGAGATGCTACGTAATCAGAAAGTTTGCTTCTAGCTGCATGTGGTCCTAGTAAAAGTACTTCCGTCTTATCTGAGTTGAGCAGAAGAAAGTTATTAAGCATCCACTGTCTAATGTCCTTTACACAATCCTCAACACTGTTTAGTTGATCTCTCTCATTTGGCTTTGCTGAAATATACAGCTGTGTGTCATCAGCATAGCAATGGAAGCGAATCCCATGTTTATGAATGATTTCACCAAGAGGCAGCATATATAAAGAGAAAAGCAGTGGGCCTAAGACAGATCCTTGAGGAACACCAAACTTTACCTCATAGAGTGTGGAGAACTCACCATTTATATCCACAAACTGATAGCGATCAGTCAAATAAGACCTGAGCCAAGAGAGAGCTGTTCCCTTTATTCCTACAACGTTCTCAAGTCTAGCAAGCAGTATAGTGTGATCAATGGTGTCAAAAGTTGCACTACGGTCGAGCAAAACAAGTAAGGAGACAAAACCCTGATCAGAGGCCAATAACAGGTCATTTACCACCTTAACTAGCGCCGTCTCGGTGCTATGATGAGGCCGAAATCCTGACTGATACACTTCAAAAATGTTATTCGTAATTAGGTGTGAGCATAACTGCTGTGCTACAACCTTTTCTAAAATTTTGGATATAAAGGGGAGATTTGATATCGGCCTGTAGTTGGACAACTGACATGGGTCAAGGTCAGGTTTCTTAATAAGGGGGTGGATAACTGCCAGTTTGAAGGATTTAGGTACATAACCAGTGCTAATGGAAGAGTTAATTATTTTTAAAACTGGTTTGATTATCTCTGGAGTTATCTTTTAAAGAAACTAGTAGGCAGGGGATCGAGAATGCAGGTTGATGATTTTGATGAGGAGATTAATGAAATTAAGTCCTTCTCATGAATAGGATTGAATCTTTGTAGTTGATTGTCTGTTATAATTACACTGCTGTCTACAGGGTTATTTGTAAAATAATTTGGATTTATATTAACTGTCTGGATGGCATCAGTGAGAAAGAGAACATTTATAAAAGACATATTTATGCAGTCTTGCCAGAAAAGGTCATCCAAATAAAGGTATGCTGCGTGCGTGCATGTGTGTTTAAAATTTTATGTTAATATCTTTTTCATCATTTGAAGATAAAAATTAACATTATTTTTAGCTCATTTGCTAAAAGCTTTCAAAGCTTATTACCTTTTACATGGCTTACATCTAAATGCTGGTCTAGTCATTATATGATTTAGCATAAGAACTGCCACTAGTGGTATTGGTTAAACAGCATTTAACAATTTCTTATCATTTTGTGTGTGTGTGTGTGTGTGTGTGTGTGTGTGTGTGTGTGCGCACTTAGAGCCCTTTGTGTGGCAGGTGGAGCCCACGAAGGAGGAGTTAACTAACAAACTGAATACAGCCTCCCGGAGCATGGAGCACATGAACAGACTGCTACACGAGAGTGAAGCCACCAACGCCATCCTCATGGAGCAGATCAATGTGAGCAAATTGTTAATATGGAAACTTTATTATACTGTCACACACAGCTGTATATTTAATTTCAGAGCAGCATTACTGAGCAGTAAAGGATTTGTGTGGTTATTTTAAAAATAAAATTCATTGTCGGCATAAAATTCAAGCCATTACACTGAATTAATGGACTAACTATAAATATGTCCTGTGTAGCTCTTGAAGAGTGAGATGCGCCGTCTAGAGCGGAATCAGGAGCGAGAGAAATCGGTGGCAAACCTGGAGTATCTGAAAAACGTGTTGCTGCAGTTTATCTTTCTTCATGCTGGAAGTGAGAAGCAGGCCCTGCTCCCTGTCATACACACAATGCTGCAACTCAGTCCAGAAGAGAAGAGCAAACTGTCTGCAATAGCACATGGTAGGTTAATTGGTGTCTGTGCATATTTATGTCTCAGATTTGATCTTATAGAAAAAAGATTGGCCTTTAATTTGACCTTGAATTCATCTGTTATTGTCCCTGGATCCAGAATCTCTGGAATAAAAAAAAAAAAATCTTGATATTGTCCAATCCTCCCACAAAAACAATAGATTGAAAACTAACATTTTTTTGAACGCGATTACAGTTTTAATGTACAATATCTCACAAAAGTAAGTACACCCCTCACATTTTAGCAACCATGTTATATGTTAAGAAATTGATATATGGCCGATTAATCAATGTGTAGTTTGTATAGCGGTACAGATTTACTGTCCTTTAAAAAAAGGACTCAACATACAGACATTATTGTGATCACCATTGTTATGTAGCACTGCCTTAATCTTTCTGGGCATGGAGTTCACCAGAGCTGCACAGGTTGTTCCTCGCCAATCCTTGATAATGACATCACGGAGCTGCTGGAGGTTAGACACATGGTGCTTCTCCACCATCCGCTTGAGGAAACCCTACAGGTGCTTAATTGGGTTCAGGTCTGGAAACATATTTTGCCACTCCATCACCTTCACCTTCCTCAGCAAGGCAGTTGCCATGTCGGCGGTGTGTTTGCGGTCATTATTATGTTGGAAAACTTTTTGAAGGGAGGGCATCATAGTCTGCTTCAGAATGTCACAGTACATGTTGGAAATCATGTTTCTGTTAATGAATTGCAGCTCCCCAGTACCAGCAGCACTCATACAGGCCCAGACCATGATGCTACCTCTGCCGTACTTGACTGCAGAATAGCAAAATGTTCTCGGTGCTCCTTACCAGGGCGTCAGCCCACATGCTGAACACCATCTGAACCAAACAAGTTTATCTTAGTCTGATCAGACCACAGGACATGGTTCCAGTAATTTATGCTCTTGGACAGGTCGTCTTCAGCAAACTGTTTGTGGGTTTTCTTGTGAGCCAACTTTAGAAAAGGGCTTCCTTCTGGGATGACGGTCATGCAAACCGACTTGTTGCCGTGTGTGAGCTCTGTCAAGTTCAAGTTTTATTTCTATAGGGCTTTTAACAATGGACATTGTCTCAAAGCAGCTTTACAGAACAAGTGGATCTTCTACTTCTGCAAACTCTAAAACAATGCTGGCAGCATTTATGCATCTGTTTATTTTTTTAAGCCAGCTTCTGCACCTGACGCACAGCACGAGGACTCAACTTCTTTGATGGCCTGTTCTGAGTGGAACCCGTCTTGGAAAACCTCTGTATGACCCTGGTGTCTGTACTGTAACTCAGTTTCAGGGTGTTACTGATCTTCTTATAGCCTCACCCATCTTTGTGGAGAGCAACAATTCAAATTCTCAAATCTTCAGAGAGTTCTTTGTTATATGGTCCTGTCAAGCAGACAAAAACATGAGCACGATGAATAGGACTTTGCATGCTTACATGACATCCAGCACTTATCAAAAGGTGTACTCACTTTTGTTGCCAGTTATTTAATAATGGCTGTATGCTTATAGTTATTTTTAGAAGACAGTAAATCTGTACTGCTTTACAAGCTGCACATTGACTATACTAACATCTATCCACATTTTATTTCTATTGTATTGTCCTTTGAGGTGATGTACTAAAATGGTTGCTGAAATGTGAGGTTGCTCCACTGTATTGGAGGCAAATGTATTTCAGCTTTAATTCACTGCATCAACAGTTTGCCTACACCAAGTTTCTCATTATACCATCTTGTTTCAATAAATTTCTGTAATGCTTTCTAAAGCTTTATATTGTCATCATTAGAAGATGATTTAGTGTACATACTAAAAGCTCAAACAACTAAAGCTAAGACCTAAAAACTTTGGCCTGCACAGGAATAATTTCTTTTTAGGAGCTATTAAGGGTGTTAGTAATGTCAGTTATTAATGTAGGGTAAGGAGGCCTTGGGTGTAGCCAGCATTCAAGTCAAGTCAAAAGGGTTCTATTGTAATTTCTACTATACACAGTGGGTACACAGTGTGCACAGTGGTTGAGGTCAGTAACAGTTGGTTACAGTGGGAAGAGCTACATATGGCTGGAAAGGTCAGGTGTCCCTATTATTTTGTTCATATAGGTATATAAAAAAAGATATTTGCTATTATTTTGTACAGAACTTTTAAATAAATCAAAATAGATACCTGAATTGACACAGGAAATGTAGAGTAACATGGAATTCTTGGAGGTCTTTTAATTACACAACAATTATATACATATATTTGTTAAAAATTATGATTGAATGTCATTTGCATCAGCTATGTTAACTGCTAGACTTAAGGCTATCAGTATCTGTTTTAGATTTTATGTATTTCAACTTTTTGTGTTTTGGCATTTAAAGTAGTAGCAAATCAATAGTAAGTTGGCACTTTTTTTCTGACATTCTGTACTTGCATTTTTAAATGACACAATGTTTGGTTCAGGTGAAGAAGAGGCTGCAGCATCTAGAGGATCTGGGTGGACCTCATATCTCCACAGTTGGTCTGGGATCAGATAAGAATCCAAAACCTCAAGTATCCACAGTATCTGGGAATGTCTAAGGAAAATGTTTTCTTCTTCTTTTCTTTTTTTTTCTTTATATGTTTACTTTTCTTATAGAGATCACATGGTGGTGACTTGATATTCATGTCTCATATTTTCTGTAAACACCTTTGTCATCTTTCTCTATTATACATATATATATAAAATGCCAAGATTAATATATAAGTTAAAATATAAATTAATATATACATTTTAATGCTACAATGATTATAAAGAACCAAAACACTGAAAGGATTATAATAAATTATTTTACTAGACAATTGTAAATCTGATGTATCATCTTGTGATTGCAATCAACAATAAAATTATCATCACAGTCCAAAATAACTTTGTCAAAGACACTCCTAACTTGTTTTTCATGCATTCTTGCAGTTGGACTTAAAAAAATAAGCCTGGAACATCTGTATGCTGAAAGATTTGCAATAATTCATTTTATTTTTAATGCATCCACTAATTTATTTGTTGCTGTGAGACGTCACTAAACTTCATGAAAATCCCAGGGACATATTTATACTTATAAAACACTTGATTTGTAGGGAAATGGAAATGGGGGGGGGTTACTGACTTTACTGTTCAAATATACTTGGGTTCAAATTTATGTGAAAAAAAAGATGCATAAATATAAACGTATTGCTTCACATTTTATTATAAAAATTTAAGAAATGCCTAAAATAATGGCAAATAGTTTATTATTTTCATATATTTTGAAGTTCATATATTTCTATACAGAATTACCATAATAAACTACTTCAGTTAATAAAGATTAGATGTGTGACAGGCTTTCAGTGTAAAATTAAGCTAACTAAGTCAGATTCCTTTTTTTTTTTTTTAACCCCTAGGGTGCCATTAATTCTGGAGCTGACTAAATGAAATGCCATTTTTCTCCAGACTTTTGCCTGTGGAATATTAAACATTGTCTGGGGAGGATCTTGACAGGTTCACCTAAACTGCTTTTTTTTCATTTGATAAGCAGTCATGTTTCACTACTCAGGAAGTCTAAAGGGTGCACCTGACAGGCTTCTGTTTCGCAAGCCATTACATCAAATCTGACAATCTGTCAACTGTTTACATGTTTTTAAATCTGACATTTATTTATTTTCCCAAATTTATACCATCACAGTGTAGCATTGATATTTATTAGTTTTAACTTCACTGGACATGATGCACATGCTGCATGACGTGGTAACATGGCCTGGGTGAGAGGACTGGGATAATAATAATGGTCAGCGGTAACACAGCAGAAAAAGTGATCCACCGAATATCTTTGTGGGGGAGAGTTAATATTAGGTGGAAGTTTAAAAAAAAAAGGCCTAATATCAATGATAAATGCCAAAGAATTGATTGTAAGAAAATAATGGTATACATACTTTCAACCCTTTGCTCATAGCACTTAAAGACTGGCATATGATATATAGCAACATGAATTTGTTATATAACTTGTATAGCAACAAGACTGCATACTGGGATTTCCAGCTCCACAGACTCTTCTTGTGTGTGTGATCTTTTGTTCTCAGATTTTTATGTCCTTTGTATCTGTTTGGACTTGTATACCTACCCCAAATCCCAGACCACTTCCAGTTATTGATTAGTTAGCTAATTATGTTCACCAGTTGCTACTCCTATTTTCTCTGTGGGTAGCCCTGTAGTGCAGAGTGAAATCATGTCCGAGAGTAGTCTATATGTATAAGGGGTAAACCTAAACTATATGGACTGATTTATAAATTTAAAGATTGTATTCAGAATCTATTTAATTCTGTGAAGATGCTGGGACAATGTTCATTGTTAAAACACTGTACAAATACAATTTTCTTGATTATGCCCTTAAGTCCTGCCATTACATACAGCACATTATACAGGCAAAACTATTTAACATGCATGGTATGATGAGTCCCAAAGCATCTTTTATGCAATATATTGCCAAAATATTTTCATTTAATGATAATGCATACTAACTGTAAAGAAAAGGAACGTGTAAAAAAAAAAAAAAGTATAATTTATAAAAAAAAAAGTATAATTTATATGAATGTTGTAGGATTCACGAAATAGAAAAGCCATGCAATTTATTATCAAACTCAAAAAGTGTTGCAGCATTTTATCCTGGGAATATGAAAGCTCTAAACATCTTTGATCCTTCTCCATCTTAAATTCGGAGGATTGTGCTGCTATTTTACCAGTGGTGCTTAAGTGCCGGTCTTAATAGATGACACAGTGGTGTTTCAAAGATAGTGGTATCTTCAGAAGAGCTGTTACATATGAAGTATTTATTATAACATGAACAATGTGTATGCACTTTTTTAAATTTGATATTTAGCACTATGTGCTGTTGCTACACTGTCACTGTGCTATTGTACTCTTTGTACTTAATGTGTATTTGTACTTTTTGTGTGTGTGTTTTCACAAACGCTCTTTGCACATGTGCACTTTATGTAGTGTGTGTAGGTCTGCTACTGTCTTACATAATGTAATGTTTTAAGGTCTACTCTCAGTTTAGTCAGCTCCAGGAAGTTTCGAGAGGAGTTAAGCTGAGACCTGAACCACTCCAGAGAATTCAGCAACACTGGCTGCCTTTGGGACATAGAGACTTTCAGACCAGCTTCAGTCCTCCTGTTTATCTCATGCAGTCTTTTAACTTGACATTCAACATTTAACTCAAATGTTGTCTATGCTCCAGTCCTTCAAAGTTTGTTCTTTTGGTTCACAGCTTGGTTGTAAGAGGTACTTTGGAGCAATAATTGATCATTATGAGCATCTGAGAAAAACCAAGACAAAAATAATACAAAATGAAAAAAAGTTTTCTTTCTGACCCCTCTTATTATACTGCACAATCCCTCTTCCTTTGACCATATCAACATGGTTTTGTGGTGGTCCCATCACCTGTTTTTCAGATCATGTTTACATAACTGGATAACATCAGTCATGTACCAAACTGCCTTTTTGATAGTAAGAGTTACTGCCATGTGTGTGGGCTTATTCGGATAAGCCCACACACAAAATAACCTTGAAAATAACCAATTAAAACAGTAATTTCCTGTTTTTATTCTATTGTTCTTGAATGAGTTTTATACAAATATATTTAAATTCAGGTTTTATACAGTTGCCAATGTGGAAATACTGTGGAGTATTTCACTACCCTATCATTTAAACTATGGCATTCATTTTTAACAGCATTCATTTATTTTATCTCTCTAAAACAATGCACATCCAGTGCAACCTTACAAGAGCTAGCCAATAAACCTTGAGGAAGTTAGACAGGCAACAACTTTGCATGATGAACAACACAAATACAAAACCATAAAAACACCCATTTATTGGTAAACTGAATTTTTAAGGAAACATTTTAAATACCGTATTTTTCGGACTATAAGCCACTACTTTTTTCCCACGTTTTGAAGCCCGGGACTTAAACAAAGAAGCGGCTAATTTTTCCTGGGTTTTTCCAGGTTTCACAAACTTTAATCCAGAAAACTGAGCGACATAACATTAGGCTAATGTAATTTCCGAACGGAAACAAAAAAACGCACTTCACCTGTGTTCTGAGCTGCACGACATCGGGAGAAAAAAAAACCCCACTGGCGCAAGACGATGACAAAAGATAAACTCCCCAGAGTAATACAGTGGTACCTTGACCAATGAGTTTAATTCGTTCCGTGGACGAGCTCGTATCTCAATTTGCTCGCACATCAAATCAGTTTTCCATATTAATAATACTTAAAATGGCATTCATCAGTTCCAACCCTCAAAATGACACCCCGTTTTTATGTTTCATGTTATTAAATTGGGAAATACATTTTTAAATAACAAATCTTGTATAAAAACATAATAGAAAGAGTATGTAAAGATATAAGGTTTTATTCAGTGTGTTTTCCTTGGAGATGAAACGACTTGAGCTAACGAATACGCCGGTGGGGTTTGTGTGTGTGTGTGTGTGTGTGTGTGTAGGGGGGAAGGGACGATAAGCGGAGGTGGAGGGAAAACTCGTTTTTTACTATCACTCCTGAACACTACGTATCCCTAAACTTTACATTTTTTAATTTTAATTTTCGTCTCAATCTTCGCTTTCTGGCTTCGCTTCCCCATCTAACAGCGGCGTCTCGAGCTCGTACGTTAATTTTTTGCTCGCGTAACAAAGCAAAAAAATGGACCGTGTGACCGCTCATACGTCAGAAAACTCGTACATTAATGCACTTGTAGGTCAAGGTACCACTGTAGTTGTGAAAGGAAGGAGGAAGACAGTGAACAATGACTTATTTGGTCGGCTACTGTTTAGATACAAGCCGTTGTAACGTGTTGAGTCTGGGTAAAGGGAGAGCTCACTTAAAATCCAGTTGCAACAGAAATCATATAAGCACAGACAGGTTTCCAAAACTCATGCTTTTTTATTTTTCTTGGCAACAGCGTTATAGGTTAGTCAAAGAAACTTAGAAATACGGGTGCGCTTTATAGTCCAGAAATTACCGTAAGTCAATATTAGCTGGCAGTTCATAGTTTAGTTGCTATATTTAATTATTGTAATAATACATATTACAATATATATTAAATTAGCACTTTCCAAGTTTGCTTTGAAGAATTTAAGAGTTATATTAGAGTTAAGTTTGTAATCTTGAGAGGATCTCAGCAACAACCTGTGCAGCTCTGGTGAATTCAATGCCCAGGAGGGATTAAAGCAGTGCTACATAACAATGGTGCTCACACAAGATATTCACACTTTGAATACAGTTTTGACATGTTCACTTAGGGCGTCCTCACATTTGTTACCAGTTATTTAGACAATAATGGCTGTATGTTAAATTATCTTTAGAGGACAGTACATCTCTACTGCTATACAAACTGCACATTGACTACACTAAAATATATCCAAGTGTCATTTCTATCATTTTACATATATTTTTGTGAAGGGTGAACTCACATTTGTGAGATATTCTATACATAATGGCCGTGTTATAGTTCTCGAGAGTGACAAGAAAAATAAATTACAGCTGATAGACCCCCACTAAAATAATTATGTGCTTGTTAATAGCTGTAAACACACAGATGTTTAAGAGGCTTAACATGATTGGCTCTGGTGAGCAGAGACACTCCAGTTGAGTGATTGTGCACTTGAAGGGGAAGTACAACTGCTCATTAACTGAATGGTGTTGCACATCCTTTCCCCAAGTTTCACTGGAGCTACATTTGGAATTGAATGTTTTGTGAGATTAGATCATCTCAAATAAACCCTTTTGTCCCGGGATTCTTGTTAAAATGGCATCATGAAGTTTGGTAAGTGGCAGGATATTCCACCCAACAACCTGTGAAGGGCTTTTTCAGGCACGCGTTTAAAGAAGCATAAAATCCTGGACCCTCTACGTGGTAGTCTCTGTTCAATTCTTAATTGAAACTAGTATCTTGTAGAAATAAATGTTTAGTGTTTGAAAATCTGTCAAGTTAAAACTTGCTTATTCACATTGCTTATTCTTCTAAAGTATGTATTTTTGTTTTACAGGTAAATTAACAGTGTGGGTGTGTTTATGTATAGTAAGCAGTGGTGGACAGAAACAAAGTAACTGTAATTTGTTACTATACTGAAGTAGCTTATTCATGTACTTTATTAAATTACTTCTTTACCGAAGTATTTCCATTTTGGGGAGACTTTAACTTCACTACATTTCAAATTCAAATATCTGACTTTTTACTCAATTATATTTAGTTAAATCAGTTGTTCCTTTTATTTATAAGTGGATAAAAACATAATTAGTTAAGCAGTCAGCAAGCCAACAACCAGGGTAGAACACGTGCTCTGTTTTACACTTGTTTTGATTGCACTTGGTGGCATCTACTTCATCAGTTCAACAGCAAGCAGAGCATTTAGAGAAGGAGAAATGATTCTGAATAAAAATAAATTCCTGACTCGAACTCTGCACAACACCCGTGGCCTTATTCGCACAATTTTTTAGAAGTAGATGAAAAGAAGGTTTTGAGCTCATAATCATTTTAAAGAATATTAATCAGTGTTTGACTCATTGATGATTCTATTAATAGATTGGTGCACTGAGAGTAACAGAGTCTTTTCACATAAACTGAGTTGATTAAGTTTTTACTGTCACGCTTAGCACACAAATATTCTTGTCTTGTGACAAAAATGATTTAATGAGAGAACATTATAGCCATAATAAATCATATTATATACTTAAATGCATTTGAAGGCAAATACTTTTACTCAAGTTACATTTAAAAGAGACACTTTTACTTTTATTGAAGTCATATTTCAGTATCTCTACTTTACATTTGTAATGTTTTGATTTCAATAAATCTGTTTTTTTTGTTTGTTTTTTTTAACTGCTCTACAAATATAACTGATCTAAACAACTGAGGCAAACTGTGAAAGAAAGATTTGGTCTCAGACACCCAACCCACCCCAATGACCCATTTAGACCACTGACCACATGCTATAATGTATTACAGACAAATTTATTAGGGACACCCACACATGCAATAAACAAAATTGTCATGTAGACATAAAAATAAAAAGTTCTCAATGGCAATAGCGTGACTGTTCCAGGCAGGATGTTTGAGTATTTTCGAATGTGACCACCTGGGATTTTTTTGCTGTTTAGACAGAACACACAGAACCCAGCCATTAGGGAGGCACAAGCCAGTGCATTCTTAGTGCCGGTCCCAAGCCCGGGTAAATGGGGAGGGTTGCGTTAGGAAGGGCATCCAGCGTAAAACATGCGCCAAATCAAATATGCGGATCACAAATAAGAATTTCATACCGGATCGGTCGAGGCCCGGGTTAACAACGACCGCCACAGGTATCGTTAGCCGACAGGGTACCGGTGGAAATTGGGCTACTGTTGGCCGAAGGAGGAAAAGGAGAGGAGGAAGACGTCTACAGAGACGGCAGGGGAAGGAGCAGTGTAGGAGAGTAGAGGTTAGGGTTGGTACTTTAAATGTTGGTACTATGACGGGTAAAGGGAGGGAAGTAGCTGATATGATGGAGAGGAGAAAGGTAGATATGCTGTGTGTTCAGGAGACCAAGTGGAAAGGGAGTAAGGCCAGGAACATTGGAGGTGGATTTAAACTGTTTTATCATGGTGTGGATGGAAAGAGAAATGGTGTAGGGGTGATTCTGAAAGAAGAGTACAGTAAGAGTGTAGTGGAGGTGAAGAGAGTTTCTGATAGGGTGATGATCGTGAAGGTGGAAGTTGAAGGGATGATGATAAATGTCATCAGTGCCTATGCTCCACAAGTTGGCTGTGAGATGGAGGAGAAGGAAAGATTCTGGAGTTAATTAGATGAAGTGGTAGATGGTGTACCTAGGAAGGAACGGTTGGTGATTGGGGCAGACATTAATGGGCATGTAGGTGAAGGGAACAGAGGTGATGAGGAGGTGATGGGTAGGTATGGTTTTAAGGAGAGGAATGTGGAAGGGCAGATGGTGGTAGATTTTGCTAAAAGGATGGAAATGGCAGTGGTGAACACTTATTTTAAGAAGAAGGAGGATCATAGGGTGACGTATAAAAGTGGAGGAAGGTGCACACAGGTGGACTATGTGCTATGCAGGAGATGCAACCTGAAGGAGATTGGCGACTGTAAGGTGTTGGCAGGGGACAGTGTAGCTAGACAGCATAGGATGGTGGTCTGTAGGATGGTTTTGGAGGCGAAGAAGAAGAGGAGGAGAGTGAGGACTGAAAGAAGAATAAGATGGTGGAAACTGAAGGAGGAAGAGTGCAGTGTGAGGTTCAGGGAAGAGGTCAGACAGGAGCTCGGTGGTGGTGAAGAGGTG
>MU551710.1:100170-112670 GCA_024362625.1 Silurus asotus
AAGAAGAAGAAGAAGAAGAAGAAGAAGACAGAACACACAGAATTGTGAAGAAAACAAGCTATCAGTGTACAAATGCCCTGTGAATGGATTAGAAAGGTCTGGCCAGACTGATCCAAGACTTGAGTCCAAGAGATGTATTACTATTAACTATGAATTTAAAAAGTCTACCGAAATGCTTTATATTTGTTCCTTTGTGTCCAGTCAAAGATAGAAGAAGAAGAAGAAGAAGAAGAAGACAGAACACACAGAATTGTGAAGAAAACAAGCTATCAGTGTACAAATGCCCTGTGAATGGATTAGAAAGGTCTGGCCAGACTGATCCAAGACTTGAGTCCAAGAGATGTATTACTATTAACTATGAATTTAAAAAGTCTACCGAAATGCTTTATATTTGTTCCTTTGTGTCCAGTCAAAGATCTCACTAGTACTAAAACCAAGTGTCCAAGACTATAAGGACTCTGCAAGGCACATGTTTTTCTTTTTCTTTTTTTTAGACCACCATCATGATGTGTGTGTGTGTGTGTGTGTGTGTGTGTGTGTGTGTGTGTGTGTGTGTGTGTGTGTGTGTGTGTGTGTGGCATTGCATGTGTTTTAGTGGTCATAGGATTTGGCCAAATTCTGCTTTGACAGCTTCTCTCTTTCAGATTTGCTGTCAACTGCTTCTAATGTGTCTAAACAAAAAAAAGCTACATGGCCTGCCTGACATACTGTTTCAGTGTGCATGGACTCGAATAAATAGTGATATTGTACAGCCAAATTATATAGTGTTGTTTGTAGATCAGACTGACACCTGACAAATGTCAGGTGTATTTCCTTAGAGGTTTTTCCACATGCCTGTTTCTTTTCAGCTCCATCTGGCCATGTTTTATTATTTATCAGGTTGTATACATTGTTTTCTTTTCTTTTTTTTTTTAAGATTAAAGGTATAAAAAGATGAGGAGTGGGAGAAGAATGAGAATGATATTCAATACTGTTAGCAAAAATTGTTATTTAATTATTTATTAAACAATTATGTTTGAGTAAATGAATTAAAATTACAGTGCATTTATTCGACAGCATTAAAATCAGTAGCGAAATAGTCTCGATGGCCAATCCAGTCCTGGTGTGTTATATGAATGAGATTGATGCTCCTGAATTAGTAGAGGGGCGGATGCACGTTGAATCTCTCCAGGGTATTGCGCATTTATAGACATCTCCTCATTCCTGTTGGAGTTGCTAACAAGCTGTGTCAGTCAGCTCTGCTCTGCTGGAGTGCTATGTTTTCCCTGCTTGTCAGGTGGCAAAGTAAACACAGCACTACTGTCAGAGAAACAGCTCTTTTTCTAACAGTGTTGTGCAATTCATCAGGCAACACTAATTAACAGAAAAATGCTGCCTCAATAATGGGTTTCTCTGCTCTGAGACTTTAGTGTGTAAACCTAGAGATACATAAGAGAACATTAGTGAGGACCACAAACCTTAACGAATTATGTTAATAAGTAATAATATTGTACTAATATCTGATAATTCCACAATTTTGAAAGGTTTCTTTTGTAGAAACTCAATATGTTTTAATGTAGATTGTCATTAGCATGGAAATAAGCTGATTTGATTCACTGGATACTCCCATCCCCAACACAAACAACAGCGCATGCACAAACACAAACTGTATGAGTATTCCCTTGAAACACTATGCTGCACACTGTCAGTATTTCAGTGGGTTTGATACAAATTGCACTGTTTATTTATTACAGTCAAAAAAAGACATGCTGAGCCAGAGAACAGAGCAATGAAAGCAGTCTCTTGTTTAAGTGAAAGTGTTAAAAGCATAAGGCACACACAAATAGTTCAAAAACGTACTTATATGTGAAACAATATTTAAGGAATTGTAATTAACAAAGATATATTGTTATCCACATAGGAAACAACATGGACAAGGACTAACTTAGTTTCCAGATTTAATATTAAGAGCCTTCTATTTATTGTTCTCAAAATCAGTTAACAAAGTAATGAATAAAGATAAGAAACATACAAACCACTAGAAGAACTAGCATATTTCATTATCAAGTAAATTTCTGCTTGTTCAATAACTATACTGATAAACATTTATTAAGAAAGAGCCATTGGAATAAATTTTTCTCATGTTACATCATTCAGTGTAAAAGATTTTTCAGCCATATGTGTTTTTTTCCTCAAACTGTAAACACAAAGTTGGAGGTCCACAATTTTATGGGATGCAGTATCATTAAATTCACCTTAACTAGGAGACCCAAACCTGTTTCAGCATGACAATGCCCCTGTGCACTATGAGATGAGAAAGGTGATGTGGCAGGAACAGGTTGATTTGCAAACCCAAACATCTGCTGCTCCTCCTAATATCATCGCTGTTATATAGCCATTAAAATGCCGTTGCTTTTCTCTGATATCATAGCTGGGGGTTCATTTTGGACATGTTTCATTCAGGTCTTTTTTTATTTTATTTTTTATTTAAGAGTACACTCCGACTGCTTCCTACTATTTTTGTGACTCAGGATCCTTATATTGGCAATCACCCAGCAATCTTCAGGCTTACGGTGTGTAGGTGTGAATCAATGAAAATCAATAGCTTGGAGAAACTATCCAGCTTGTTTCTGTGGTTTCTTATATACACAGTGGTTTTCGCTTACACTATTTCTCTTTATAGTCTCACAAAAAGATCTTTTTAGAGAAGGCTCCTTACATATGCATATTTATACAGTATTACTATAGAAGTATAGCTACAGTTAGCTTTGATATAGGCCAGAATGGACACTGGATTGGATCTGGATTGGTGCTTATCTGAAGGATAAACAGAGTCTTCATGCATAGTGTTACTAAATGACCTTTACAGCACAAATTGCATTACCATGTTGGCAGAGGAAGTGTGAGGGTAAGTGTTGTTACAGTGATTTTGTTTGTTTTCTATAGTAAGTGGGTAGGGAAAGCTGCCTAATTTGAGTTGATTAATTTTATAATGCCTTTTTAGCAACAGTGTATAAAAAAGGTACCATGATTGTTTAACACTGAGTGGAAATAACACTCAAAACAGTACAATCTATAAATAATTGACAAAATATTTGTATGTGCTCATGCTTTTCACTGTATTTCCAATTTATTTTAGTGTTATAGACAACAAATACAAAAAAATTCATGAAACATCATATTGCAGTTTTACATATTGTCAGATTTCATTTGTGTGTAAATAGATTTTTGTTGATAAACTGTTCAGCGAAAGGTTTCGTTTAAATGATTTTAATCTTTTTTTCCCTTCTTTCCCTTTTTGCAGGGAACGAAAAAACAACCACAGAAGCAGGTCATTCATCCTGATAACGAACCTGCTGCCAGTGTGCTTTCGCACGGTGCGTCATTTAAGCTTTAGAAGAGTGTCGTTTAAAAATGACTCATGGTCTGGCATGATGCGGAGGTGGACGTGATACCCCTGATGGATCGTTGCCACTGACCGGTTATTTATTTGATTATTTTTCCAGGTTTAAATCAGTCATGAATCACAGGGAGGAGAGACTCACTGGTTCACGGTTATACTTCTGCAGGAATTAACTGCAGAAACCACAGAGTAAATGTTCACACTTTCATGTTACACGGTAATCATGTAAACAAATATAAAACGCACAAATATTTTTCGAAATATTTTATGTCAATATGCAGTTTGTAGAGCAGTACAGATTTACTGTCCCCTGAAAATAACTCAACATACAGCCATTATTGTCTTATATTATAACTGCCAATAAAAGTGAGTACACCCAAACTTATAACAGCTGTACATCATGCAACCGTGCAAAGCCACATGTCCTATTCATTATGTTCATGTTTTTTGTCTGCTTGACAGAACCATACAAATTTGTGTATCTTGTATTAGAGCAGTAAAAATTTGCTTTAAGTTAAATACTAAATGTTCAACATGGAACCTCATGGCAAAGAACTTGAGAATTAGTTCTCAAGTTTGAGAATTAGAATTGTTGCTCTCCACAAAGATGCAGAGGCTATAAGAAGATCAGTAACACCCTGAATCTGAGTTACAGTACAGTGGCCAGGGTTATACAGAGGTTTTCCAGGATGGGTTCCACTCGGAACAGACCTCGCAAGGGTCCATCAAAGAAATTGAGTCCTTGCTGTGCATTAGGTGCAGGAGCTGGCTTAAAAAAAAAAACAACAGACGCATGAATGCTGTCAGCATTGTTTTAGAGGTTGCAGAAGCAGAAGGTCCGCACGTCAATACTCAGACCATATGCCACACACTGCAAAAAGTGGGTTTGCATAGCTGTTGTCCCAAACTGACTCACAAAAAAGCCTGCAAACAGTTTGCCAAAGACGACCTGTCCAAGAGCATGAGTTACTGGAAGCATGTCCTGTGGTCTAATGAGACTAAGATAAACTTGTTAGGTTTAGATAGTGTCCAGTATGTGTAGCGACGTCCTGATGAGAAGTACCAAGAAAATTGTCTTTTGCCTACAGTCAAGTAGAGACCTGCATGTTAAAGTAGAATAGTCAAGTAGGGACTCCCCCAAGGTTCTGTCTCGCTCCTGCCCGCAATATTTATGAAGGTAAAATGTATAAGTAATTTTATTTTTAATGTACTGACTGCTTCTTTCAGCTACTCTGTTTTTTAGTGTCACTCGCTTCCCTTTTGAATATGAAAAAAAAGGAAAATTTACAAACGTTTCGTTTTATTTGAGTTTTGGTGGAAATGATGAACTTGGACATGAACAAGAAACTTTTCAGAACATCAACAGAACATATAATATTTTATTAAAAAAAATAACAGCCAAGGTTTTGTTGTGTTGTATGTTCCTTTCTTTAATAATGAAGTAATGTCTGTAGTAATCAGCGAGTCACCTGTCTTGGGTTTCTGATATTTTGCTTCGGTATGCTCTAGAATTCTACTGCGCATGAACTATGCAAGAGTTTGCTTTTGACCTTGTGCCTGTAAATTGTTTTATTTAATTTTAGAATTTGTACTTCTATACAAGTGGCACATTGACTACTCTAATATATTTCCCTTAAGAAAAAATTGTTGCTGAAATGTGTGTAAATTTTTTTTTTCTTTTTATTGTTTTAATTATTTTATATGTTAATATTGAAGCACATTTGGCAGCAATTACAGCCTTTTGGGTCTGATGTGATGTAGTTTGCACACCTGGATTGGGGATTTTCTGCCATTTGCCATTCTTCTTTACTAATCCTCTCAAAATCGTCGAGTTTGGAAGGGGACCGTTGGTGGACAGCCAATTTTAAGTTTCTTTAGATATGTTCAATATGGTTCAATTTAGGGCTCTGACTGGGACACTCTAGAATGTTCACAGAGTTGTTCCTAAGCCATTCCTGTGTTGTCTTGGCTGTGCACTTAAGGTTGTTATCATGTTGAAAGGTGAACATTTAGACCAGTCTGAGGTCCTGAGCGCTGTAGAACAGTTTTTATTGAGGATAGTCGTGGCACACCACCAGGACTCTTCTAAGTCACCTGGCCAAACATAGCAATCAGGGGAGAAGTGCCTTAGTAAGAAAGGTCACCAAGAACCCAAAGGTCACCTTGACTGAGCTCTGGAGATCCTGTGTCAGTTGTGTACATTTCCAAATCATGTCTAGTCAATTTACTTTACCACATGTGGACTCCAGTCAAGGTGTAGAAACTTCTCAGCAATAAGCAAAAGAATAGGAGGCAACTGAGCTACATTCAAGTGATGTTGCAAAGGGTCTGAATACTTATTTACATGCAATATTTCAGTTTTTTTTTTCTAAATATGCAAATATGCATATTTCTTTAATTCTGTTTTTATCTGTCCATGGATTCTTGCAAAAGCACACAATTTTATAGAATGTCTCTGTAAAACCTAACCCAGCATGATGATGCCCATGAGGACAAGAACTTTAAAGTGGAAGAACTTAAATGTTCCACCTGAGTACCTTTGGGATGAATTGCAATACCAGAGCACCAACTGCATTCCAGAGCCTCATATGCAACCTCACTAATGTTCCTGCAGCTGAATGATCACAAACACCCAATATGGTTACTTTCTTTCATGAACAAAAGATCCCAAATAAGCCAAGTTTAGTAATATTTTTTCATTGAGTAGCAGTTAAATCCAGTCTCTATTGGTTTATTCTGTGTTCATCATTTGTTTGTAAGGTTCAGCAAATAAGTCACATTGAGAGGTTTTTCATGTTTTCAGTTAGGGCTAAACAATTCAACAGAGAACTATTACACATGATTTTTGCCTATTAGCTTTTAATGTTTTATAATCCCATGTAGGTAAAAGAACATCTTACTGGCTGTGACAAAAAGCTTATGACACTTTTGCTAATGAAATGTGTCTGACAGGCTGTTGCTGAAGTTGATTTTGCTCAGAATGCTTGTCACGGCTTCACTATTGCTGGCAAAGCCCTGTGACGAATTACTGAACTCAATAATTTGCACCAGCTCACCAGTCCCCAATGTCAGGATGGTAAATTGAGTCAGTTTTATTACCTCAGGCAACATACCAGCAGAGTATGAAATACAAGGTATAATCTAAAGAAAAAGTTTCCCAGTGCAAATATTTTGCTATATATAAAGTGCCCTCCACAATTATTGGCACCCCTGTTTAAGACGTGAACTTCAAAAAATCCTCCATTTTTTTTTTAAAACAACATAGAACCCAAATGCAAAAAAAGAGAAAAATCCAACCTTTTATTTAAGTACATTACTTTGGTGGTAAAGAAATTACACATTTAGAAAAAAAAAAAACTTGAAATCATGTGTGCCACAATTATTGATGTTAATACTTTGTACAACCTCCTTTTGCCAACAAGACAGCACTTAATCTCCTCCTATAACATTTCACAAGATTGGAGAACACAGAGAGAGGGATTTTTGACCATTCTCCTTTGCACAATCTTTCTTGATCATCCAGTGTCCTGGGTCCTCTCTTATGCACTCTTCTCTTTAGCTCGCCCCACAGGTTTTTTTGATTGGGTTGAGGTCTGGGGACTGAGATGGCCATGGGAGGACCTTGAGTTTGTGACTGCTGAACCACTTTTGTGTAGATTTAGCATGCCTCCCAAACAGCTTGTTGGCATGTAGAGAGCGTCTGATGGTTGTTTTGGAGACTCTGTGACCCCAAGATGCCACTCTTTGATGCAATTCTGTGAGGGTGAGCTTGGGAAATTTTTTTACTTCTCTTACCATCCTCCTCACTGTGCGTTGTGGCAAGATAAACTTGGGAGCTCTTCCAGCCTTGTTTGTCACTGTTCCAGTTGTTTTAAACTTCTTAATGATTCCTCTGACTGTAGATACTGGCAAGTTAAGGCGAGTGGCTATTTTCTTGTAGCCATTGCCTGACTTATGAAGTTTGACACACATCTGCCTTACTTAAATGGTGTGTTCTCTTGTCTTTGCCATGTTGACAAATGGGTAAGAGAATTAGGCCTCTGTGTCCCGTCATATTTATACCCCAGGGAAACAGGAAATCATGAATTACTAATTAAAAGTCCCTAGATACCCTGACCAACCTTAGAAACTACAGAAAAATATATAAAAAAAAAAAAACAATTAAATTTTTCAGAGGAATTGTTAGGGGTGCCAATAATTGTGGCACACATGATTTCAAGGTTTTTTTTTTTTTCTAAATGTATCATTTTCTTTACCACCAAAGTAATGTACTTAAATGAAAGGTTGGATTTTTCTCTTTTTTTGCATTTGGGTTCTATGTTTTAAAAAAAAGGAGAATTTTTAGAAGTCCACGACCACATCTTAAACATGGGTGCCAATAATTGTGGAGGGCACTGCACAGTATTTGGCTTAAAAGTGGCATGCACAGAGTGTTCAATACTAAATTTTGGATATATATTTTTTTTGTAATGATGTCTAAAAAATTAAGTATGTGAAACATAAAGTATGATTTTAATAATAGCAACAGTAATAATGATAATAATCAGGGCAAAGTGACAATTAATTTACATACAATTAATTGTATTTAGATGGAGAAAACTGATCACACTGATGACAGTAAGATTATTGAATTTTAAATATAATTTTTATTCAAGCTTTACTAATAATAATAAAAAAATCATACAGCTTCTCAGTTATTATTGTAAAATGTAAATTTGTTAGATTTTTATCATGCCCAAACGAAACTTAATTCTTGGAGAGGTTTTCCATACGTTTTCCTCAACGAAACCCTGAGGAAGACGGGTCCAGGTGAATTGACGTCCCCTATAGGTGAATGTGAAAAGTGTCTGTGTCTCTGAGGCCAAAGGGACACTAAAAAAAGCAGGATAAAGATCAATCACAGTAAAAAATCTGTGAGTCGCTGGTATAGAGTTAACAATGGTAGCTACATCGGGCACCAAAGGAGCTAACGGAATAACTAATTTATTAATCTCACGTAAATCTTGTGTTAACCTCCAGCATTTCTTATCTGCCTTCAAGACGGGATTAATCGGTGTGTTATACGGTGAATGTGTCTCGATCAAAACACCTTGTGACAATAAATTGTCAATAACTGGTGCAATGCCAACATTCTTCTCTTTCGACAATGGATATTGTTTAACAAAAATCGGATGGTGTGTTGTCATGAGTGCATGATACGGTTTTACCTGGATTAAACCTGCCTCGTCTTTGTGAGAGGCCCATAATTTAGGGTTAACTTCACCTAAATTTGGTTCATCAGGCAGGACCTCTGTACTACCCTGGAAGAAATCTTCCGGATGTGAGCTTCAGGACAGAAGGAAAAGACAGTGAGACATTGGTTTCAAAAAACAGAATTTCTATTCCCATTTTGTGCATCATATCTCTTCCTAAAAGGTTTAAAGGCGAATTTTATAATTATTTTATAATTATTGTAAAGTTATGATAAAAACTTGTACCAGTCGGTGTCACTACAGGCAAAAGGTGAGTTACAGGACATGAAATTGGAATCGATCTATTCTCTAATAGATGAACTTCTCCTTTTTCCTAGGACCTACTTTTTGGGTTTTGTGCTGAGGCTGGAATGCACCACTTCCTGTTGCAGTGCAGAGCATAACGGGTTAACAAAACCTGGAGCATAGTAGAAACCTCTAGCAGCATCTAAATCTCTAGGAATAAGTATCTAGATGTGACACAATTTCACTCCATAATGCCAAATAGTCTTAATAAGGATTAGTTCAATAAGCAGCACAATTCCTATAAATCCAATATTTGGGATTTTCTTCCGGCAATAAGCGAGAAATGTCATGACCCATCTTTTTTACATAGAACAAAGAACAGACACACAACAGTTAACACACAGACGATACACACAACACATAACACTTAGACACATAATTACTTAGACAATAGCTGCGCTAGGCACCAGGGGGATCGCAGTCTTCAAACAAAAAAGGTAATCCAGTCTCTCTAATTGGATCACAAATTTTAAAAGTTAGGAGAAAAAAATAGACTATAAAGCCAAAACAAGATTGAAGTCTTTTCAAAATGTCAGTTTTTCTTTAGTTTCTTTTCTCTTTTCTCTCACTTTTTTTTTTATTTGTATTTTTTTATTAATTTTTCATTTATCTATTTGTTTCGCGCATTAAATTATCGTAGATTCTTTTGGAAACTTCAGACAATATCACCTATATTAGGCATGTGTGTGAAACAGTGTGAAAACCATCTTAACTAACAAAATTCAATTCACTTTAATTTATTTTTATTTGTACAGCATTTTCAATAATGAACATTGCAGAAAACACACTGATCAAAATTAGAGAACAACAATGACTGTAGCATGGAAAAAGTTTACAACAAAATTTTCTGAAGGTTACAACAGTCAACAATTAGTAGGAAGTGAAGTGCTCTGAATGACTTCAGCACATCTGCGGCCTCAGGACAGCACTAGTCTCTCACACTGCTCTGGTGTGAATTTGGTCCACTCTTCTTCCAGTCTCCTAAACAGCTCAGTGACTGTAGTGTGTTTCTTGGCCATAACTTCGTCACCAAGGATTTTCCAGAGGTTCTTTATTGGGTTGAGATCAGGACACTGGGCAGGCCATGTCATTATTTCAATGTTTTTTTTGTTTCAAGGAACTGCTTTACCTGTTTTGCTGTGTGACATGGAGCGTTGTCCTGCATGAACACTGCGGGCTGTTTGGGTGATGAACGCAGGGAAGGAACCATATGTTGTTGAAGAAGGTTCTGATAAACATTTGCATTCACTCTGCCATGTAGCTAAATAAGAGGCCCAACTCCTGCTGCAGAAAACATGCCCCAAACCATGACACTTCCTTCTCCACTTTTCACTGACTTCTTTACACACTTTGGGTTCAGTCTTTCTCCAGTTTGTCGCCGAACATAATGTTTCCCATCAGACCCAAATAAATTAAACTTGCTTTTATCACTGAAGTGAACTTTGGACCAGTTCTCCACTGTCCACAAAACATGCTCCTCAGCAAATCTTAGTCTAGCCTTTTGATTCTTTCTGCTAATGAGAGGTCTGGTTACTGCAGAGTGGGCTTTCAGTCCAAATGCTCTTAAACGTCGAGACACTGTATGACGACACAGATCCTTACCCTGTTCAGCACTGAACTGGTGAGCAATTCCAGCTGCAGTGTGGAAACGATTGCCCATTGAGATCCTCCGCAGTATCCTGTCCTCTCTTGTGTGTGTCTTCTGTGGACGACCAGCCTTTTTGGCGGACTTGAATAAGTTTGTAATGTTGTAATGATTCAATATTCTTGAAATCACAGATTTGGAACGACTAACTTGTCTTGCAATGGCTGATAGGGTCATCCCTTTGTCCTTCATCTGGACAACCTGCTGCTGGAAGCTTTCAGTCATTTCAGAACGGCCCACCATCTTGCAGAGTCAGTGAAACTGGAAGTTAGGCTGCCAGTTAAATAAGGGTTGACAGATATTCAAGGAAATTAGAACCAGGTGCCAGATTAACACCAATAACCGGGAGGTATCTGAAAGTGTTCTCTAATTTTGATCAGTGTTTTTTCTGCAAAATAATGTTTTTTTTTTAAATGCCTTATTTATTTTGTGGAAAAGGTGCAGTAAAAATGACATTATTTCAGAATTGTTCAATTGTTTATAAATTGTTCTCTAATTTTGATCTCCAGTGTAGTACATACCAAAAACAATTTCCATTTTAAAATGTATATCAAATTCATATTCTACAAAATTGACCCATGTGGTAATGTTATTTGACAGGCCTGCAATCAGATATGCATTTACACATACATTCTTCTAGCCTCTCCGCATCCTGCAGAATTTGTATTTTAAATTTTATTGTCTGACAAATACAGACTCATAAATCTCTGAGTAATTTATATCATTGCCCATACCCACTATTTGTAATTAATTGTCCATCAGAATGGTCAATATTTGTGTGCAAAATTCTTTTTATATATTTTGCTGTAAAGAAAAATTAAAACATGACAGTATAGTATAAAATGTACAAAACAAGTACATATAAATCATTGTCATCCATTTAGTTTCACTTTATATGTACAGCACTCTCTAAAAGAATTGGAACAACAACAGAACAGAACAGAACAAAACAGAACAGAACAGAACAGAACATTGTACCCTTTCTTTTAACCAAAAACAAAAATCAGTGACATCGCCAACAACCTCCACAGGACAGAAGGGAGACCTTCAAAATAGAAATATAGTGGCCTTACTACAAGATGCCAATCACCCATCAGCAATAAGCATCAGAAGGCCAGCTTGGAATTCACAAAGAACTCACATATCTACAGAAACAAAAAGTCTACCAATTAACAGAGAAATGTATCCAAATTAACTGAGAAACTTACACATCAGCATGTTTAATTTGGATACATTAACGTCTGTTAATAAGCAGACAAAATTGGTTAATTAGCATGTCATTGGCCCCAAAACACACTGCCAACACAACACAGAACTTCACTGTGGGAGAAGTTTTAAGGTTTTAAACTCGCCAAGTAACCCATGAGACCTTAAACCATCTAAGCAACATTTTCCAAATGAGAAGGAGACCAAAGACAGAAAAACCCTGAGGACATTAAAAGAAGCTACACTTTAGGGTTATAAATGGTTGTTTTTGTGCAATATAGTGCTCACCTTACTGACATACACACATTTCTTTTGTTGAAAACTAATGTTCCAAGGGTTTTTCTACTGACTTAATAATGCAGAAGCCATAAAATAAACATAATGAAAAAAACAAGAAAGAATTCTGCACTATATTTCATTGTATCTCCACATTGTAAACAACTGCTTTGTTTATAAAATCAGTATAAACTCAAAACTAAAAATAGTCCAACTATGTATTTACACAATGTAATCTGGATTGCTCTCTCTCATATTTTTAACTCTAATAATAACAATGTTTATAATAAGCAGTCATTATTTTACCCTTAATACAATATTAAATGTATATGAAGTGATGAATTCCTTATTTTTAGGAAGGGTAATTATTAAAGGAAACATGTGCATTAAATGTTTTTTTGTAAGATACAAATAATAAAACAAAAACAGAAAGAAATGCGTATAAATAAATGCA
>MU551710.1:117670-133577 GCA_024362625.1 Silurus asotus
GGTTCCAGTCGAGCAGTGCTGGAGGATCTCAGACAGCGTGGTGCAGTGTGAGATGTGATGAGGTTACTGAGGTAAGACGGTGCCGGTCCATTTTTGGCCTTGTAGGCAAGCATCAGTGTTTTGAATCTGATACGTGCAGCGACTGGAAGCCAGTGAAGGGAGTGCAGCAGTGGGGTGGGGTGGGAAAACTTGGGCTGATTGAACACAAGTCGTGCAGCTGCGTTTTGGATCATTTGCAGTGGACGAATAGCGTTCAGAGGTAGACCTGCCAGCAGAGAGTTGCAGTAGTCCAGTCTTGAAATGACAAGAGACTGAACAAGCACCTAGGCAGCCTGTGTGGACAGAAATGTTCGAATCCTTCGGATGTTATAGAGAAGAAATCGACAAGAACGAGCAACATTAGCGACATGTGTGAAAAAAGACAGTTCATTGTCCATAGTTACCCCAAGGTTATGAGCAGTGGCTGAAGGGGAGAGCAGAGAGTCATGAAGTGTTATTTGGAGATCTTGACCTGGAGATGAATCACCTGGGATGACCAGCAGTTCTGTTTTGCTGGGGTTGAGTTTTAGTTGGTGAGCACTCATCCATAAAGATATGTCTGACAAGCATGCTGAGATCCAAGTGGAAGCTGTGGTATCTGATGAAGGGAAAGAAAAGATGAGTTGAGTGTCGTCTGCATAGCAGTGATAAGAAAACCCATATGAGGATATGACTTCATCAATGGAGTGGGTATCGAGGGAGAAAAGGAGGGGACCAAGTACAGAGCCCTGTGGGACACCAGTGGTGAGTCTGCACGGGGCAGATGTAGATCCCCTCCATGTTACATGGTATGAGCGACCTTCCAGGTAGGAAGCAAACCTGTTCCGCAGATACCAAGGCTCTTGACAAAAGTGTCTTGTGGTTGACTGTGTCAAATGCTGCTGAATGGTCCAGGAAGATATGTACAGATGACAGCTTGGCTGACCGAGCAGCATGCAGTTTCTCAGAAACAGCCAAAAGGGCCATCTTCTGAATACCGAGAAGGTATTCAGAAAAGGCAAGGCAAGATGACTAAAGTTTGTCGGATGGGAGGTTAAAATCACTGAGTTAAATAGATATACAAAGTTAGAATCCTAACTTAACAGAAGAGAGTAGATTCAAGATAGAGCTAAAGCACACTCAACTCATCTCAACATCTCAACACTCAACATTACACACATTTGCACACTGTTACCTCTATCTGTGCACTCAGTTCTAACATTACTTACAAATAATATTTATTTTATATTTATTTTATAAATTATATTTATTACATCTACCACAGATTTCGAAACTTGAAAACTTCTGTCACCAAAACAAATTCCTTGTAAGTGCAAACATACTTTAGCAATAAAGCTCTTTCTGGTACTGATTCTGATGTTTACTCTTGCTGTTTCACTGTCTATGCACCTTGGTCTGTTAGTAAGGACATTTTGTTCTATTGTATACTGAGTATATGGAAGAATGACAATAAAGCTTGAGATGAGTTGAGTATATACATTTTATTGTATATTTGTCTTTAATTAGAAAGTCTGTTTATGTATTCTATCTCATGTAAATACTGTGTAAACCTTTTTTGACTAAAGCATATTCTGAAACACACGAGAATTCAAATGTTCATATACTGCAACCAACCTGTAAAAATGTCAATGAACTTGAAACTAATATTAATAATAATAATAATCATCATCATCATCATCATTTTTGGAAAATTTCTTATTGATGTTGAGTAAGAAAGTCCAGGGGCAGTCTGTGAAGTGGAGGTTCCAGACTTTGTGCACAACTTTTTTTCCTCTAAACAGCATGTTTTCATATTGCTTTTTTGTGTACATTGTGGACCAGGTTTGGACCTTTAGATCCAGTGAAGGGAATTTGTAATGCTATAACATACAAAGATTCAACACCATTCTGTGCTTTCAACACTGTAGCATCACATTTGGTTATGATGGTCAGTCACCTGCAGTTATGTAGTTTTGTTAGTTTAGCTGACCAAAAAATGCCATTTTTTTTTATAATGTCCCAATATAAATTTTGATCTATGCTATCTTTATGTAAGCTTTATCTGGTATAAGAAGTGTCCAAATCTAAAATGTTATCAACCTGTAACATCCAGCCTGGAAATATGCACTTTATATCCATTTCTTGGGCCATTTGATGCACAATATAAAGCACAATAAATTTGCTGGTGTTACAAAGTTCTAAAGATAAAGGTAGATTTCTAGGTATGACATTATTTTGGGCTTGCCACGCTCTTTCTTTGCAATTAAGAGACAAAATACCCAAAATCAGATTGAATAAAATCGGCAAACCTTAACGCTTCATTACATTATTGTTATATTTACCCTGCATTGGATGGAACATGGATTTACTTTCTAACTAAAGTTATTGCAGCATTGGCTGGGTATGGATCCTTACTCTGTTTCTGGGAGCTCTTTCTTCTTATATCAATTCTGTTAAAATTATTGTGCATGTTATAAAACATTTAAATAAAAATGTCATTGTTGCTAATTATAAATGTCAACCTCTGAATCGAGTACCATTACCGTGAAACAAATCACGTGCAATGTATAATTAGTATAAACTTGAATTAACATTTATTCTTAGTACTTAGTATACTTAGTAAATATTTGTTGCCACAATTTTAAAGATTATATTGAACTAAATAAAGAGTTATAAATGTTATAGGAGTTATAACCTTCTGGCTTAATGAAACATTTCTAGTACACATCCTGAAATGTTTTAGTTGATATATCCTGGCTACATCTCACATAAAATAGACTTTATTTTACAAAAAAAATCATCACAAATATCTCCCTGTCAAGCAAATTAAATAGATAATTTCTAACTTCTTCTAATTTCCAATTTTTGCTAGAATAATAGACTAACACTTTAAATCTCTTTAAAGTGTAAACATTTTGCCTGATGCCATGAAAAATACATTGTGTGATGTCAGGATAGGTACACAAGAATAAACAATAATGGCAAACTCTACATCAACACCAACATTGCATGATTGAATAAACAGTACAGTTTTTTGTATTCCAACTAGTTTACATTATGACATCACTGAGAATGTTTTAAGAAATGTTGCTTTTATCACTGTAATACTGTCTTGACAATATTTGCACTAGTTCTAGATTACAGAGGACACCCATAAAACACTATATTAGTACCACACATGTCAGATTTTACAAGCTGCTGTCAATAAAAACAATAAAGCATTAATACTAATAGAACTTTTCATGTTTTTGTTCATATCATGGATATTTGAGAAAATTTGCTCCAGTGAAATGAAATAGCTTGTAAACTGTGTATTGCTACACTCATGACAAATCTAAACAAACCCCAAAAATAATTAAACCAGCATGAGATTTTAGTTTTCTTCACAGATTTGCACTCAATCACCCATCAGTCACAGAAATCCCTTATTCACATTCATTATTTAGTTCTGCAGTGATTTCTTTTTCATCAATAAGCACCTTCATGTTCACGAATGTAACTGGAAAGGAAGATGCTGTCCTTGGATTAACTGGAGCCATTTCTGACAGGATGATGTTGTCACTGCTTACAAGAATTGTCTTGTCCATGATTTCCTTGCTGTGCTTGGCAACCACCGCATTCATAAAGTCATATTTGGGAGAGAGTGTGCCGCTCTCAAATAGATACTTGGCTGCGTATGAGAAGATGGCATTGCCCAACAGTGAGGCTAGCATGGCTACAGTCTTGAAAGGGAACTTCTGAACCACAACATGCTCCACCTCTTTGGTCAGATGGTGCACTTTTTCTTCTTCATTCCAGCCTGGGTAGTAGATGAAAGGTGGAAGCTTGAGGTAGGGTTCCCCACCACCAATTCTCAAAAGCAAGCCAAAGATGTAGCCAGCTACTGAGCCATACGTATTGGTTCCCTTAATGAATAACACACTTATTAACTGAGGAAAGATAATAACATAGACAAGATCTGAGCTAAGGTACCACAATCCATAAACTGTTCCAGTCAAGAGAGCCATGGCCGTGGCTACAGCACCAAACACGAAGATTGTGAGTCGCATAACCCACACAATTTCTCGATCAGATGCCTAGACAGAAATAAAGAATTAGTAATTTTAGCAAATAGTTTAGAACAGAAACCCAATTCCAGCTGAACAGAAGTGTGTAGTATCTGCTGGACACTGAATTGACGAACATGTTTAAGTCAAACCATTTAAGATGAAAGACATCTAATGAGCGAAACATGTAACATTATTTCTGAATAAGATGTTGCTGGATATATTGCCTCAAATAAATTCTAATTAAAAAACACAAACTAATTAATAAGTCATGAGTAGTATTGCTGTAATGAAATCAAATTTAATCAAATCATGAAAAAAATACTAACCAGAGATCATGTGAAAAGAAAACGTGAATGTGTGTGTGTGTGTGTGTGTGTGTGTGTGTGTGTGTGTTTTCTGGTCAGCGATTAGTTCTTTACCGACTGACGGAAGGCAAGCTGATAGATGTTGCGTGCAAACATTGAACTTGCTGATAGAATGGATGAATCTGCTGATGACATCACAGCAGCTGAAACTGCACCCAAGCCGAAAAATGAGATAAACGATGGACAAAGATGTTGAAGAACGATAGGTAGAATCATGTCTGATTCATCTTTCTCTGTCGGTGGTACAGAGCCATATGATGTCTGGTTCCAGTCTGAAAAAAGACCATAAGTGATCATGCTGTTTAAAATGTTTATATTGTTAAACATATTTACTAAGGTTAAATACAGATAAAACACACAAAAACACATTTATACACATTAGCAATACCAAAATAATATATAGAACATGGCTGTAAGGTTATTTGCTTGCAAAACTATAGTAAACCTGATTATATAAATCTGTTGCAGCAAAGCAGTAAGTGGATCTGATTAATCTTTAGATTATCTTTGGATCCATTGTACAATGATTTTAGTTTCCCTCTTTGTTCACTGACTACCAATGCAGTGTATTGTTTTTTTTTACTTCCAATTGTTACCATAGATTTAGAAGAATACAGATTATGCAAATTAAGCTACATGAAGGTATAGTTGGCCAAGGTTTGGCCATATATTTATTATCGTTTATAAGATCCATTTAATTTGCCCTACCTGTAGATGCCCCTATTGCCCCGATTAAAATGGAGGGTAGCGCCATAATGAGGCATCCAAATGCAGCCAAGAATGAGAGGACTTGGGCGTAAGAAGCTGAAGAAGCAGAAAGAACCCGTTGAAAATAGACCTGCCAGGGAATCCCCCCCAATATCTATAAAACACAAAACAATCAGAGTAAATACCAAAACAGGTATAGCTGTACAAAGAGCAGGACAAACATGCACAGGGTGTAAAGACACATACACAGAAAAAAATCATATTGTTGCACAAAACTATAAAGAAAATCATTATATCAACAGAATATTATGCCAATTTTAAATTAAATGTCAATTAATTAAATTTGTATTTAAATTTGGCATTAAAAAAAAAAAAGTTAATTTTGTCCTCTTTAAAAATTAAATAGTGAATCACCAAAGTTTTGTTGTAGTTGTGTAAGAAAGAGAAAACAGGAACTTACTTGTCTTATGAATGATAAATGTAACTATAGACAGTTGCTGTGGTATTAGTTGAATAAAACCTACTGAAATACTACTGAAAAAGTCAACAAAAACTCCACTTAATCACTTTCACTGAATATAGTCTTTACTTTTACTTACCAGAAGGCAAAAGTTATCTGCCCACATCCAAACATCTGAAGAATGAATTTTGCCCAGCCATGGCATCTGAAATACTTTTTTCACTGCTGTCACACTGATATCTGAGACTGCAGGGTTAGCTAAAGCAAAAGGTACACTGATCCACTGCAAAACAAGTGAAACTTATCAGAGAAGAGAAGAATATCACTTGCACATGTAAACAGGACAAATAATATAAGCAAAAATATTGTGCTTTAATAACATTGCTGTAAAAAAAAATAATAATCTGTAAAATTCACTGTAAAAAATAGCAGCTGTGGTTGCCAGAAATCTACCATAACAAATACGGTTAAACTGGTACTTTGCATTGTAAACATTTGTCCTAAATATTAATAGTAATATACTGTCAGTTAACTCATTTTGTTTGCAGAAACTGACCGCACTTAAATTGGCCAATGGCCAATTTAATTTATTTTTAATTATTTATAAACTAATATTTCTAATAATTAAATAATGTGAGCATATTAGTACTTAATGTATTTTGAGTCAATGACAAAACACTTACAGAATTATAAAAAGTATAAATTCAAGTTAAATCTCTTGTAGATAATAACAGTACACATTCATGAGCAATTGAAATTAGTGAAGAGAGTCTCACTGCATCAATCCTACATGGTTACTTTCTTTACATAAAGCAACACGCAGCATAACACCAATATTTCTCTGTAGATCATTGACTTAAACAGAGGCTCAACCCTTCTACAAAATGGCAATCCACAAAACACACAACAGGAATCTTGACTGTTTTTACAGAATCTTGCTTTATTTTTATTTTTATTTTTTAACTTTTTGCTGTTAATCTACAGGTTTTTTTTTTTACTGTTTGCTTCCATGAATTAAACCTACAGTATATTACTGTTAAAATACGTTTAGTTTTAAAAGAGCACTGATGGTTATTGAGATGATGAAGTGACTAATTAAAGGAGGCTTGAACTTGGACACCTGTGCACAAGTAGGATCACTGAAGGGAAGAAAAACTAGAACTAGAAACACAATCTTCAGCCAAAGACAAAGATAAAATCAACTGAAAATACAACACATTAAATCTCTTAAGATTTCAACAGAAAAAAAGCATTACCAGCTTTACTTAATACAAGCTTTAATTGAGATTTGAGGTGTTTATGTAAACGTTTATTTGAAGTCACCATAATGGAGATAGGTGTTTGCTTTAGTGTTGCTCTTAAAATTTGACATTTTAAGATTAGTTTTTGGTAAACCAAAACAAAACAGATCAACATGATTACCATGAGTAGTAAAAAAATAAATAAATAAATAAAAAAAAAAAAACAGTCTAGCAAAAAGTCACAAATCAAATAAAATCAAAATAAAAGCAGATGAAGAAAATAGTGGCTTGATGTCTGTGTGTCTAAATGGAATGGAAAAGATGAAGGAAAGATCTTTTCCCCATCCAGGGCCACCTCCAGGGTGAAGATCAAACTCAATCGACTGTTTTGTTTAGCTTAACCTGAAACCTGCTGTAGGTCCAAATTTTATAACAATATGTGCATATTTGTAATTACACAACAAATAACTGCTGAGCAAATATTTTTGAAAGGATTAGAAATTTGTTTACAAGTGTTGAACGTTGCTGTGTTTTCAGATTAATTGTTACAATATATTGATTTGTTGGAATTTGTTGTATGTTGCCATGTGATGACGATGGTAAGACATTAACGCAATAAAGTTTTTAATGGAAGTGGTAATGATGAAGGATTATATGAAATTTGTTTTATTATTATTTTATTTTATTCTTTTCATTTGCAGTTTTTATCACTGATCCTGTCCCCATGAAGAACATCCTATGTTATGGTGTAAGGCACTAAATCATACATTATTTTAAATGTTAAGATGGGTTTTCACACTGGATCTTTTACAATGTGACTATGTAAGGTACACAGAATGTCTTTGTCTGGGCTCGCACATTTCTGGTTACTATGTCTTCTTACCCAATCAGGAACACCACAGGCATCGTAGATCGGATGGGAAACCTCTCCATGAATTCAATTTGATTTAATAAATTTTTATTTGTATAGCGCTTTTAACAATGAACATTGTCTCAAAGCAGCTTTACACAGATAATGAGGTGATTAAAATTGAGTATGTTCTTTATAAGTGAGTTTGCCTCTGATGAGCGAGCCGGTGGCGACTGTGGCAAGGAAAAACAAAAATTTTTGTTCGGGTATTATAAAAATCAATTGTATTATTTTGCACAACAATAACTGTGATCAAATCTAATCTAAATAATAATAGAAATATTATACAATAATAAACTCATAGGACATACAGGATATTCCACATTTTTTGAGAATTAGCTTTATATTCTTTATATGAGACTTTATATGCATGCAGAATAGATTAAGACTCACCAAGCCTACAAAAATGCAGAAAAGTTGAACCACATCTGTGTAAGCCACTGAGTATAACCCACCCACCAGCGTGTAGAAGATGGCAATCAGTGCTGATATAATAACAGACATATTGATGTTAATGTCCACTATGACACTTAGTGTGGCACCTGTTGAGGAATGAAAAGTTAGAATTATGTTACTTACAAATAAGTGTAAACTCCATATAATACTCACACAATCAGTTATTCTCAATGCTTTTGTGTATGAATATGTTTGTTTGATAAATAAGTTCCAGTTCTCAGGAGTTACAGTCTACCCAGTCTTTGTTTTTTTTGGGGTCTGGGCCACTTTGTCTGTTAGATTCTCATGTAGACCCCAATTTCAGATGAGATGTAAATGGAATGTCTATTTGCTATTTTCATGTTGTTGTTGCTGTTTTTATTAAAGTACCTCTATTTTACTTATGTGACTTTCTGAATTAAGTTTATCAAAGATTGACAGAGAATGGAAAAGAAACCTGATGAAGGCAGTCATAGGCAAACCATGTGAAACCTGAGCTTTACTGGTGCCCAGGAGATATACTGCACATATTATAAAGGCACATAAGTTTATCCTGGCTTTGTTTATCTGTATAAAGTTGACAAATAATGTTTTAACTGAATTATGCCCATTAAATGTATTGTGGATATTCATTTTAGAAAAATCAGATGCTTTTTTCCGTCTGGCTTCCAGGTAAGGAAATGCATTAAGCATTCACAGTTCTTATGTAATCCAGTGGAACATTTACATACCTAGTGCTGACAAGATGGCTGCTGACCAAAATATTTCCCCCATCAGGGCTGGAATAAAGAGAAGGCCACCCATTCTCTTCCCATAAAGCTGCTGAAAGGGATCAAGCATGGTCACATATCCTCTAGACCTCATTGGCTTGGCAAAGAACAAACCACCTAAAACAAAAGATAGGAGTGTGTGAAACACAAACAATGCTAAAATATATATATTCATCATTTAGCTTGACTTATATATATATATATATATATATATATATGTTCATAAAGTGTTTACCCATAAATGGAAAGCATCCAAATTGGATATTACCAAAAGTGCATGCTGATTGGTGCTGCCTAAAGTCCTTATGTGATTTATCTCTTAATTTTTTAGTAATAGGGCTATTAACAAAATGTTTAAATCAGCAATGAAAACATGAATCTGTTGCAGGGTATTGGCTATATATCCTAGAAAAATCAATATTAGACAGACAGCTGAGTTATTTCAAGGAAGTGTATCTGAAAGTGTGGAACCCAGGCAGCAGCAATTTCTCCTGAATTAATGCCGTTCCATAGGAGAAGCTGGCAACCACATGAACACAACCTTTATAGCTTTGCAACAACTCCAGCATTTACAAAAAAAATTTTAATTAGGAATTGAATGTGTTTGTGACCTACCTACTACCAAGCTAAGAGCATAACCAAAGGGTGCTTGTGCCCATGCCAATCCATAGCCAGGCAAATACACATATTCTGCTGTTCCATTGATATATCCACCACCAACCCATGTGGCTAGAAAATAAATAAAACAGATCACAACACTTTCTTGTTGCCTTCGATTTTGATTTCTCACATACAAAAAGGTGTGTGTGGTGGGGGAGGGAGATGGGGGTTATTCTAGTAAAATAAATGAACTTAATATAGTGAGACAATAAATATATTGTATTATTGTTTACATTAAAGCAACATTACATTTCAATAAAACATTAGGTAATGAATGATGAATGATTCGCATGCATTTATCTTTAGAAATCAATCATTCAAGGTTTTCTCAAAGTAGACCCATACAGTCATGGGGTTGCCTTTAAAACATTTTTAAGCGCTTTCATTTTGATCTTTACACAAGTTCAGGGTCAACGGTTTATTTCCCTCCTCACCAAAAATACACAACTATAATAGGTCACTGCAATGTAGTATCGTAACAAAGCAATATGAAGTCAGATGATGCATCAGTTGCAAAAGCTCCAGTAGATTTTTACCCAAACCTTATTTTAAAGTCATTAAACTTACCAGTCATAGTAAATCCACCGACAAACAGCCCAATGTCTCGTCCTCCCACCATTATAGTTTCACTCTTGTCTGCATCTCCAACACCAGAGTTTTTGTTTTTCCAAGCCGCCCAAATTCCAACAAATAAGATGAGCAGATAAAACAGCGCGATCGCTACCAGTCCTTCCACATGGATGGACATCTTCAGCTGCTCAGACGCGCTTCATGAAGGAGCTGCAGGTAAATAGCGCACAGTGAAGATCAGGCGAAAAGCAGAGCGTCTTCACAGCCGCCAATTCGGTTTAAAGAGCTGACGGGTTCAAATGCTTCAAAAAGCTCATCATCGCAAAATCGCACAAAAAAATTACAATATTTTCGACTTTTCTAAAAATCCTATTATAACCTTTCCACAAAACGCACGTCATACATTTTCATTATAATAATATGTTAAAAACCAAAGCAAAAATAAAGCAGAAATCAATCATACATGTTTAAAACATCAATATGTCGGCCCTTGTCTTTAGACACAAATCATTTTTTTTTTTATAAATGTTAACAGAGAAGATTATACAAAAGTTACAGCATCCAAGCCAAGCGTCTTATTATTAAGGGGGTTGAATCCTTGAGTGTTTAAAGGCTCTGGCATGGAGAAGCTGGTGTTGGATCTGTGATGATCACAAATGTTGAGCTGTTTTATGAGTTTGCTCAGTAGCTCCTAGTTTTATACCCACAAATGACTGTATAATGTATAAGACTGTAGAAAGAATAATCTTACACTCCATTATAATATTACACTCCAGTGCTCATGTTAGTTCTCTCTCTCCAGTGTTCTGTACTGTTTAAAGACTATAATCACACTCCTGATGTCACCCAAATGAGGATGAGGTTCCCCTTTTGACTCTGGTTCCTCTCAAGGTTTCTTCCTCATAACATCTAAGGGAGTTTTTTCTTGCCACAGGCTGCTCATCAGGGATAAATACACACCATTCACCTTAACTGTTGATTTCTGTAAAGCTGCTTTGAGACAATGTCTTTTGTTAAAAAGCGCTATAGAAATAAACTTAACTTGACTTGACTTGACTTGACTTGACTAGATGCATGTGGATGTCACTAGGGTCCGGAATAAACTGTAATAGACATTTTAATGCATTTAAAAATGTCTAAAATCACACCCTACACCCTTATTCACCTTACCATACATTAGTTTACTAGTATAGTCCACTTTACAGAGTGAATGAAAACAAATGAGAAAAAATAGACACTGATAAACACCTGCTGTAAACAAGCAAAATCACTGCAGGAAAGAACAAGAAACAAAACTATTTAATTAAATTAATTTTTATTAGTAGAGCGCTTTTAACAAAGGACTTTTTCTTAAAGCAGTTTTACACAGATAATGTCGTAAGAAAGAATTAATAAAATTGTTCTTTATAAGTTTGTCCCTAATGAGCAAGCAGGTGGTGAGGATGGCAAGAAAAAACTCCGTGAGATGGCATAAGGAAGAGAGGAACCAGACTCAAGAGGGAACCCATCCTCATCTGGGTTGTACCGAATGTCCATTTATTACAGCTAAACGATGTTGAGGTGCAGTGATGGTGATTAAATGCACCCTGTAGTTCTGAGTCAGTATAGCAGACTGTTGACATTAACAACAGTCCAAATTCCTCCACAAAGCTCTTTTGTTCTCCATAATTGAATGGACCCCCAGGCCGTAGATGTGAAACATCCAGCTGCACAGAGTGGCCTCCAATCAAAGTGTGCAAATCAATAAAAAATAAAGGATTATTTAACAACTCCAAAAACAGCATAACCAGCTTAACTTATTACAGTTTTACAGTCTTTATTTCTGTCAAATATTTACTAGCCATTTTTTGAGACTTAACAAAGTTTTATATTTGTTTTATTTCTCTTGACTCTTTAACATCTGCCTGTTGTAACTGTTTGTAAAGCATATTTGTTATGTCAACAGCTTCAGCACATAAATTAGCACATAAAACTAAAGAATGGTGATTATAACAACAACAACAACAACAACAACAACAACAAACAAAGTTCATGCTGCAATGCATGCTGGGTTCTAGTGTAGTACAAAACTCCCAGCATGCATTGACGCATGAATAAATTATACTTATACATTTGCTTTTATTTTGGTGGTGGTTTGTTGTGACTTCTCAGTAGACTGTTTTGTGATGTTCAGATCTTTCCCCTTTTTACCCTAAAGTTAATCCTGTTAACTACAATTGTATTATTAATATGTCACACTTATAATAAACAATAAAAAAATTTAGTGAAATCCATTAAATAGATTATTTAATAAGGATATAAACATCACAAAAACACAGCCAGCATAATGTCACCTCTAGCTTCCATTAGCATTTCTTACGAGAAAAAAATGCAATTAATACACAAAACAAAAACCAACCAAAATAACAACAAAAAGAAATGTCAATGTTTTCTTAACTTTTGTTTGTTCGTTTGTTTTTGCCCAACTACAGCAAACACTGATCTTTATTATGGTGACTTCAAATGCCAGTACACCTAGACACCTAAAATCTCAATTAGAGCTTTTGTACGCATATGAACAGAAATAAAGTCACACTGGTTAGTAATATGTGCAGCTGGTAATGTTGTTTTTTGGGGTTTTAAATAATCCTTTACTGAGGTCTCGAGAGATAAAAATGTATTTTTTTCAGATGATTTCATATTTAACTTCAGCTGTAAGTTGTATTTCTCTGATTTTGCTTGTTCACAGCTGTTCATCATTAACCCTCAATCCTTATTTAATTAGTCACTTTATCTCAATAACTTTATCGCTGCTTTAGTGTTGCTTAAACACTCTGTTGTGTGCACACATAAGTGCTCTTTTAAAACTGAGATGAAAAACACACTGTGAAATAAATTTTAGTAATAGACTGTAAATGTCATTTACAGAAGCAAACTGTAAAAAAAAAAAAAAAAAAAAAAAAAAACTGAAATATAAAAAAAAAAAAAAAAAAAAAACAGAATACTGACATGCTGTAATGAATGTATGCTGCTGTTATATGCAAAAGAGTTGCCTTGAATAAATGAATTCAGAAAGTTTTTCTATGTGGACTTACTGTAAGCAAAATATGTTCTCAGTAATAATATGCTCACATTACTTAAACATAATAAATATTAGCTTATAAACAAATGTTAGTTGTTCAATTTAAGTGCAGTCGGTTTTTGCAAATAAAACATGTTGGAGCTTTTATTTAGTGGTATTTTTACAGGATAATGCTGTAAAGTAGATATGTAATGAACTGTAAAATTAACAGTAAATTACTGGCAACTAATTAATTTGCAGGACATTTTTTAAAAGTGAATATTTGACATGCATTACCACAAGTCCCATTCAAGAAGAAGAATTCATGAAAAATCCCCAAAAGTCTACTTCTTCTTCTTTTACTCAATGCCACTGTCTCTAAACCATACAACATCTCAGGTCTCACCACAGTCCTATACACTTTTTCACTCTCATAGATACTCTTTTATCAAAAATCACTCCTGTTATCACTCTTCTCCACCTACTCCACTCTGCCTGCACTCTTTTATTCACTTCTCTAACACACTCTCCATTACCTATTACTTTGCACTGTTGACCCCAGATACCTGAACCCCTCCACCTTCTCCACCTCTTCTTCCTGCAACTGCACCACTCCACTGCCCTCCCCCTCTCATTCACACACATGTACTCTGTCTTACTCCTACTGAGTTTCATTTCCCATCACTCCAGTACATATAGTTTTCCAGGTTCTTCTTAACCTGCTCCCTACTCACACCACAAATTACAATATAATAGGCAAACATCGTAGTCCAGGGAGACTTCTGTATGACCTCTGTCCGGGGCAATCGCACTGGATCTGTTCTGGCGTGACTCGTTGGGCGATCAGCTCGCTTGTGAAATTGTGATGGATTCAATTAAAATGCTGCGCACAAACACTAAATCTAAAAGCAGCAAAATAAAAGCAGCAGTAAACAAACATTTAGAAACACAACAGTGACTTACTTATTTAGTGGTTTTCATTGAATGCTTATGCATTTCTACATCAATGCATATTTTTATAGTTTACTGCGTTTCTCCATTCCATTCTCTTTTTATAGCATTTGTCCACTACAACAGTAACGTATCTGTTTCGGAACGTGATTTGTTGCGGCTTTAATATGTCAAATGCTTGTTTTCAATGTTTGTATATTTATTCTATGCATATATCATTTAATTATAATGCAAAATTAATGTTCAAATCTTCAATACTGAACAAAATGTCTGTGTATTTTTCTAAACAAAATTGTCAAAACAATGTTGCATTATATTTAATATTGATTTTCTTAAATATGGTTGTCAAATTGCCATCAATTATCATTAAAATATATATAAATAAATAAATACCCTGAATTAGGGTTTTATATAGTTATAATAAGCAAAACATCTAATTGAAACAATGTTTTCAAGCATCCGAAAAATGGGGGGATTAATTATTTATTAAAATAATTGTTAGTTGCAACCCTAAAGTACATCCACAATTGCTTAAGGATATTAAATAATCCATATCTTTCTCTTCCTGTCTCACCTCTGTATTTTATGTTGCACTTTATCTATTCCTGTGCATTATATGTTGCAGCATGGCCATGAAGAAATAATGTCACAATCTATAATGCATACAATCTATACAGAGAAAACACAAAAAAATGAGATATCTTGACTTAACCTATTTTAATGCAGTTTTTATTTTCTTGCTGTTTTTAGGGAATATTTGTAGGATTCTTTGCTAATACACATGATTAAGCCTGGTGTTTTTCAGTAACTAATAAGTGAACATATCTGTGGCAAAGCAAACAGATCAGCAATGTTTTATATATATGATGTTAATCACCAAGAATACAGCACAGCCATTTCTTCAATTCGACGCCTGCTTTGCCCACAAGGTAAACAAAAATTTCAGAAAATTTCAGAAAAGATTTTCCTGCCACCTTGTGGTGATCTCGGATTTTGTCCCGGAATTGCTACACAACACCCGTCTCATCTCATCTCATCTCATCTCATCTTCCATGTCATACAAACTCGTGATTTCTTTCAGCAAAATATTAATGAAAGTGTGTTTTCTGTATAGTAAGCCAAGTGTCTGTAGATCGTTCTATCAATAAAAACGAAATGATAAACCATGTCAAAAGTTCATGCTTGGAGTATTAAATCCAGTGAATGTCTTTAAAGTCACAAGTCTGCAGTTAATGTGTGCTTCACTGCTCGAACAGAAAAGAACAATATTCAACATTATTTCTTCTTTAACACCAGACTATGATTGATTTCAAATAGAAACATGGCTGAAATAATTATGTAGATTTTATTTATGAAGTGTTCATTTGAATGTGTTTATTTTTATCAAGCTACAGCACTAAAATTAACCATTCCCTTTTAATTGAACTAGAATTATAAATTAGTTGTATAAAATATATATGTTGTGTGTGTGTGTGTGTGTGTGTGTGTGTGTGTGTGTGTGTGTGTGTGTGTGTGTGTGTGTGCGGGTTTATTTGTTTGTTTTTTAAATAACTGTAATGTAAATCCAAAGTTTCAATGAAACTGCATGATTTAATTGACGCCATTCATGGGTTACATACTTTGTTCATTTGTTTGGAATTTTACATTCCATATAGAGTGCTCTCTGTATGATTACAAAATAATAATAATAATAATAATAATAATAATAATAATAATAATAATAATAATAA
>MU551710.1:133584-180934 GCA_024362625.1 Silurus asotus
TATATATATATATATATATATATTAACCTATGTAATTCCTTCAAGGAAGATATATTTTCATGGATATATACTATAACTGTTGTATATTTCATGGATATACAGTGTGCTACGGTGCAGAACAAGGCATTTGTACTCTATAGGTACCTTGATTTTTCTGTGTGTACTCTATTCAGGGCATACCACTTAATAAATAAAAAGATTTTCTATCATTCATATTTAAGAGACTAAGGAGTTTTATCTGTTAGCACTTAATGATTATTCGAGAGGTTATTTAGCGTAATCATTATTTGAGGTTTTTGCAATTCTTTAAAAAAAATATTTTTTTATTTATAAATATTTTAAATATTTATATAATAGAAAGCAATTATAGTAAAATTTGTTTGTATGTTTCTTTATTCTGTAAACAATAAACGTGTTACAATTTTATTTAACCTTTCTCCAGAATATTGTTAAAATAAAAAAAAATGCTTGTCATCTTGTGGATAGGTCTACATTTACTGCCATTTCATTAAAAAAAAGGTAGTATTGCTGAGTGCTGTTTAATTTTCAGTACTTTTGACCTTTTGCTGTGCTATTAATTCAAGTTTTACTTTTAATACTACTTTCGCTAATGCTTTCACTTAGCCCAATTCCATTGCTGATAGAAAAACTTTGTGATGATGAATGATCACTTTCAAAGGCAATGTTGGCTTGATAACCTGGTATATGCTGAAGCTTATTTGCACCTGGTACCTGCAGGTCTGCCACCTTGTGGTTTACATAATTTCTTACATTCCAGGATGCCACACATAGCATCCCACCTCCACAAATACTGAAAACAACTGATGAGAAAGAGATGTATACAGCCAGGCCGATCTCATATCTCATTCCAGCATTAGAAAAGGGATTGTAGGCTTCTCTTATGACATCACACATGGTCCAGGATGTAGTGATAAGGCAGAAAATGCCAGCCAGGATAAAGCATGAACCTCCACTCACAGCTAAAGAGCTCTTGTAATGGGACTGGTGGGCACAGCGAGTACATTTCATACCCATTACTGAAACTATGGCAGCCAAGATTGAGGTGGTGCAGGAGAGCACCATTAGAATCCGGGCAGCCAGCAGATCTTTGGGCAGAGAAAGCATTGATCGATGAAATTCACACTGATAAAAGCCAGCTGTGTGGCTAACACATTCCATCCACAGGCCTTTCATATAGTATGATGCAGTAATAAAATTTGAGCTAAAATAAGCTGTTTGCCGCCACTGAGGAAGCACTGTTGATGTCAAAGTGCCAACCAGGCCCAGGACACCCATGAAGAAGCCAAGGAACTGTTGTGCCATTATTCCCATCACTGCATCTGAAACTTTAAAGACATCAGTTGAGGAAAACTTCTTAATAATGTCAAATTTGTCCTGCTGAGTCTGTGGTCAGTGTGTCCTCTCCATTACAGGTTGTATATCATTGTGATTTCAATGATAAGCCTCAGATATGTATGTCCTGTTGTTGAGTAGAACCTGCAATTGTAACAAACCCTGTAGGGCAGAGAAAAGAAATATTTAATGTACAGAAGGATGTTTCATTCTTTAATGTTCTCAGATTAAATTTATAGATGATAATATATGAAAATAAGTTTTTGGACATAGTGGATATATGTTTAAATTTTTTGTTTAGGATAAAATCCTGTCTAATGTTCTGCTACATGATTTTCCTGCTCCTGCACTAACTCTCTGGCTCTGAGTTAGGGGTCCAAATGCTAATGTCATGGTTATATTTTAGTTCTTTCATAAATGTGATTCTTAGTTGAATCAGATTAAATAATAACTTAATAAGACAAACATCAGAGGGAAATGTTCTATATGTTGAGACTCTGCAAAGCCCTGGTTTAGATTTGAATAGATCTAAACAGAAAAACAGAATACAAACAACCCTTTGTGCTCATCTGGGACATACCAAAACAAAAATAGCCTTTTTGCAAGACCCAACAGAACATGCAAGATTATAAAATAGCTTGATTTTCTTCAACACGTTATGTACTGAAACTATTTTCTGAATCAAAACTTAAATTATGTTAAAATATGGGTGGACACATAATCAGTGCCATAAGCAAGGAAATGTGCTCTTTGTTATAGCAGCCCAGTCCAACAGTAAAGAAAAATCTCATCAAATAATTAATCATTTAAATAAAATAAAATAAAATAAAAAATAATAAAAATAAATAAATAAATAAAAGAAACAATTACATGCAATCATTAAAATAAATAGACATATAGATGAAAAATTATATAGCTTGCAAATAATTAACCTTAATGAAAATCTTTTTTTGGTATCTTACCAGTATTGCAGTCTATATGGAGAGATTCGATGTGCATTTGTCCACCTCTCACTGAATGCACTCAGTAACACCAGCAGCCACTTTCTGTACTGTTGTGTTTTTCTCTTTAGATAAGCAAATGATTGTATTTTGTTCATTTCCTTCATTCCACAGCGAGGCGGAAGAGCCACGCCAACATTGCCATCTGAAAGAAAGGCTCTGCCTGGACTATCAATGGCCATTTATTGTCATTGCCACCCACTGAACAATGCTGTGCAGGGCTATACCTTTCACTGATGTGATTAATGTCATTTGGGTTTTACTACACCCTCAGTGTTCTACCATAAATAACATGTTCTGTTTTGATTACAATAACCCTTTTTTTTACAAATGTAATTAAAAATAAACTGTGTGTATGAAAATTGGCCCAGTTCTGGAGTACATTTTTAAAACAAGCAGACGTTTCAACCCCAGTGGTAATGACAAAAGTATAAACAAAATAAATATAATATGATAATTTTATATGAAATAATTTGAATTAAAATAAAAATTAATTAAGGTTAGGTTCCACAATAAAAAATATGATTATGTCAATTAAACATATATATCAATTCTTGGTAAAAAATAAAAAATAAATTAGGAAGGTACTCATTATGGGTGGTGAAGTAAAGAACACTATCTCTTCATCATGGCACTTGTTTGTGGGAGGGATTTATTAGGCAGCAAGTGAACATTTTGTCCTCCAAGTTGATGTGTTAAAACCAGGGCAAGTGTAAGGATTTGGAGTGTAAGGAGTTTAACATATTGCGACGACTGGGTCATATCCAACAGATGAGCTACTGCAGCTCAAATTTCTGAAGAAGTTAATGCTGTTAATGTTCAGTAGGTCAGGATTGTTTTAGCAGCAAAATGGGGATCAACACAATTTTAGGCAGGTGGTCATATTGTTTTGCCTAATGTATGTAATTTAAATGTTTAAGGTCAGGGAAAGACAAATCCAATTCCAAAACCATGATGTAAAATGTAAATAGAAACAGAATTCCATGATTTGAGAATCACATGAGTCCAAGAAAATAAAAAATAAAAACAGGGGAATTTTGAATTTGATGGCCACAACACCTCTCAAACAGAGGTGGAATATTTTGCAAAAGGTCAGTAACATGCACTGTAAAAACTGAGATTGGGATATTTAAGTAATAAATGTAATTAAAGTAATATTTAATAAAAACATTAGGTTAAATCTACACAATTAAGTAGAGTGCAAGCTGTTGAAATATAAGTTAGATTAATTCAGCAAATGTAAATAAATATTTTCAATATTTTACTTATATTAGCTTCGAACCCAAAGCCCCAAAAACCCCAAAACAAAGTCCCAACAAACAAAATATATTGAGTAGAATTTAAGGAAAGAACAAAAAAGGGATGCATGGACATTGGGCTACCTCAAAGAATGATTTTTTGTCTGTTTTTATTAATTTCCATATATATATTCCATATATATATATATATATTTTTTTTTTATATATATGTAAAATAGCTTGCTTGATATAAGACAGACACAGCATGAACAAGGCAATAACATCTTTTATTTATTTATTTTTTTCAGTTGCCAAGGCTTTAAGCCTCCCACCTTTTCAAAGCATGAGTAACCTTTAGTTGCTGGTTTAGTAGCTGTTTTTCCCAGACTGTTTATCTCAGAGATACAGTCCTGCACTTCTGTATGAAATTAAGACAGCTACGCTAAAAGGGATGTTTAAAGGCCTATTCTATAAATTGAATTGTTCTTGAACAATGTGAATTTTGCTTTGGTTTTTCCACTCTTTTACATTTTTTTACCCTGTTGGTGCAGTATTTTGGGCATAAATGCTATGGATATTGAATGTTTAGCAGTGTCGTTAAGGTTTGGAATCGTCAAACTGTATGAAAGCATGTTTGCCTGAATTCTGGGGGTAAAAGAGACAACATAAGAGACAACAAAATCAGTAAACCCAGTGTTAAAATTCAAATGTATTCTTGTATTCTAGAATTTTGTGAAATTGTTTCACTATAGCAGCTACCTTAAATTCTGTTCCATGAAGAAGCTTGTGGGTCTCAGCAGGAACACAATGATTGGACAGAAAATAAAGTACAATTAATAATATATAACACGGAAGAGCAGCATCAGTTTACCTTGGCTATTGCCTTTATTTTGTTTTAAGGATGGGTATATGTTGATGAACATGAATGAAGTACAAAAAGCCACATATATTCAGAATAATGAGGAAAGAAACATTCTTAACATAATGGAAGTTTTTAAAATGTAAAAGCAGATAGGGTAGAAGCACATGGCTTTTTTCTCTGATGGCAGCAGCAGTTCCTTATCCCCCATGAGAAGCCAAACGGCAATAAAAATGGTTGGCAAATAGGAATTTGTGGAAATTATTATTATGTTTTTTGTTTGGTTCTATTTGTTTTGTTTGGTTCTATTTACTTTTTTTCTCATCTTTCAGTTGAATGGTGTCTTTATGTACATTTTCTTAGTACAGCTTTTTTTTTTTTATGAGAGATAGGCAGGTGGTAGTGGTTAAGACTTGCGATTGTAAGGTCACAAGTTAAAATCCCACCATCACCAAGCTGCCAGCGAGGCTCTTCCCCTTCCCCTGCTCGGTTGTGAGTTGCTCTGCCAAATGTCAAAGATGTAAATAAAATTAGGATTTTCTTTAAAAGTTATATATATATTTTCTTAGGTTGAAATATATGAAGGGCAAACTATATTTTTTTAAATATCCAAAAAAAATAGGCAGCAAAGTACTAATAGAAATAATTTAAAAATATATATTTTTTAGGGTATGGGACTTGACAGAGTGAATGAAAACAAATTAGTGAATTCAGACATTGATGAATACCTGCTGTTAACAAGCAGAATCACTGAAGCAATGGACAAGGAACAAAACTACATACAGTTACAGCCTTAGATGAAATCAACTTAATTGAAATAGGATAATTAAACAGTGTCAATAAATCCGTTACCAGCTTCATTTATTATAGTTTGGCTTCATTTCTGTCAAATTTCTACAAAACATTATTTTATACTTAACAGAGGTTTATATTTTATTGAAAATGTTTTGTTTGACCACACCATTTTTTAGATCAGTGGTTGCGTTAGTAAGGCTCTTGTTTGTAATGTGTCTTTCAATGATAAGAAAAAGAAAAAATATATATAATTTGGTTGTTTTGGTTACTTTTGATGGTTTTTTTTTTTTCTTAAATTTTTTTGTGTAATTTCTAATAAATTTCATATTGTTTATGATAATATGACAAAGGTAAATTGAAAACAATTAAGTATTTGAAAAATGATTTATTCACAAGACCTTTAGGGCTATAAGCATCGTTTAGACAAAAAGACATCAAGAAGCATCTGCATCAGCATCTGAAACATGGGTGGATTGTTCTGACAGCTGCTGCTGCTTACCCTTCTTGAGAAATCACATGGCAATAACAGAGTATGATCGATACAGTTTATCAGAAATGCCTGGTTGGTTTAATTTATTTGTCTGTCTGTCTGTCTGTCTGTCTGTCTGTCTGTCTGTCTGTTTGTTTTGAGCCTGTTCATTTGTGGTTCCCCTTAAGTCACTGGTTCCCCTTAAACTACCTGTTTTTTTCAGCCAAGATATTTTTTATTCTTGCTTGTGTTTTATTCAATTTTGCTTGTGCTATGTCATCATCATCAACTCCACCACACTGCTCTTCTTTCTAGGTAAATCATTGGCTAGGGCTTCAACATGATAGTCTTTAAGTACAATCTCCAGTAAGCCAGTAAACCATGACTTTGCTCTTAACCTTTCTTGGGATTTTAACTTTTGGGATTGTAACCACTTTGCTATTGCTATCAGCCAATACAAGCCCAAGCCAGTGCACTTTTAGTGCCGGTCTCAAGCCCGGATAAATGGGGAGGGTTGCTTTTGAAGGGCATCCAGCATAAAACATGTTCCAAATCAAATACGTGGATCACAAAAGAGAAATTCATACCGGGTCGGTCGAGGCCCTGGTTACCAATGACCACCACAGGTATTGTTAGCCAACAGGGTACAGGTGAAAATTGGGCTACTGTTGGCCGAAGTAGAGGAGGAAGACACCTACAGAGACAGCAGGAAAAGGAGAAGTGTAGAGTGGAGGTTAGGGTTGGTACTTTAAATGTTGGTACTATGTTTCTATGTTAGTACTTTAAATGTTGGAAAATGAGAGAGAGAAAATGTTGGATAGGTGATAGATTTTGGAAGGTGAGAAGATGTCTGAGGAATAGAGAAGTGTGCTGGAACCGATCTTCAAGAATAAGGGAGATGTGCAGACCTGCAGAAAAAACAGGGAAATTAAGTTGATCAGTCACACCATGAAGTTATAGGAAAGAGTAGTGAAAGCCAGGCTGAGAGAAGAGGTGAACATCTGTGAGAAACAGTATGGTTTTATGCTAAGAAAAATCACCACAGACGCATTATTTGCTTTGAAAATGTTGATGGAGAAGTATAGAGAAAGTCAGAAGGACAGAAGGTTGCATTGTGTGTTTGTGGATTTAGAGAAAGCGCACAACAGGATGCTGAAAGAGAGGAGTTGTCATATTGTATGAGAAGGTCAGGTGTGTCAGAAAAGTATGTGAGGGTGGTGCAGGACATGTGTGACAGCAGTGAAGTATGCAGTAGGAACGACAGACTGGTTTAAAGTGGAGGATGGACTGCATCAAGGATCTGAGCACTTTCCTGTTTGCAGTGGTGAAGGACAGGTTGAAGGACAAGGTCAGACAGAAGTCTCCCTGGACTACGATGTTTGCGAATGATATTGTATATGTGGTGAGAGTGGGGAGCAAGTTGAGATGAGCCTGGAGAGCTGGAGGAATGCACTGGAGAGAAGGGGAATAAAAGTCAGTAGGAGTAAGACATGTGTGTGAATGAGAGGGAGGGCAGTGAAGTGGTGCAGTTGCAGGGAGAAGAGGTGGAGAAGGTGGAGGAATTCAGGTACCTGGGCTCCACAGTGCAAAGTAATAGAGAGTGTGTTAGAGAAGTAAAGAAAAGAGTGCAGGCAGGATGGAGTGGGTGGAGAAGAGTGACAGGAGTGATTTGTGATAAAAGGGTATTTGCAAGAGTGAAAAGGAAAGTTTATAGGACTGTGGTGAGACCTGCAGTGTTGTATGGTTTAGAGACAGTGGCATTGAGTAAAAGACCGGAGGTGGAGCTGGAGGTAGCAGAGCTGAAGATGTTGAGGTTTTCGTTGGGAGTGGACAGGATTAAAAATTAGTTTGAGGGACAGCGGATGTAGGACGTTTGGAGACAAGGTAAGAGAGGCGAGATTGAGATGGTTTGGACATGTGCAGGGGAGGGACATGGGGTATATTGGTAGGAGAATGCTAAGGATGGAGCCACCAGGAAGGAGGAAAAGAGTAAGACCAAGGAGAAGGTTTATGGATGTCGTTAGGGAAGACATGCAGGTAGTAAGGTTGAAAGAGGCAGATGTAGAGGACAGGGGTGTATGGAGACGGATGATCCGCTGTGGCGACCCCTAATGGGAGAAGCTGAAAGAAGAAAAAGAAGAAGAAGAAGAAGAAGAAGAAGAAGAAGAAGAACCACTTTGCTATTGTAGGAATTTGTCACAGTAGTAGTTTTTTCCTTCAGGTTATGGACGCTCCTCAACCATCTTGAGTAGCCAGAAAACCATGAAAGGGCATGGGAGTTACAGCTACTCGCACATGTCTAGGTGGTTTTAAAATGTTTGATTAGTCGTGCTTTCTATTCTATTCTGGTGTATTTTTTTCCCTTAGGCTTTTATTTAGCTTAAAACCAAATCTCTAATTAAACCAAATAACTCTACATAAAGAAAGCAAAATGCAATCATCTTCAAATTTTACCTATGCATTTGGATGGGTCCTGCAACAGTTTGGCATTGTGAGGGATGTGTTTTTTCTTCCAAAAACTTCTCGGTGTTGGATAGCGGATCAGCACATAGATGTAAGGTGGGCTAACCCTAACCCTAACCCTCACCCTTCTTGTGAAACCAGGAAAGTATAAAATAGCAGAGCAGCTTTAATCCAATGCTTTAGATTGTGATTATTATGGATTCTGTTGTGGTTTAATAGTTGATATCTTAAGCTATCATACATTTTGTCTGTGTATTAACTGAGCTGGTTATTTATTAATTTATTTTTTGTTTGATTTAAATGAATAAAGTTCTTGAAACTTAACTTTAGTTGGTTGGTTTAGTAACTGATTTCCCCACAGTTTATCTCATGAGTTTTTGCCTTTGAAGGACCCTATGATAGAAAAAAGGGTTAGAGAAGTTTAATAGTTTTCACCACTATGGTGCAGTAGTTTGGGTAACTTAAATCACACAGCCCACAATACAAATTCAGTAGAGAGCCTGAGAAAAAAATAAAAAAAAAATAAAGCTTAGTCATAATGTTAGACAGCACGTGGATGTAAGAGGGAGCTGCATATTATGGTGTACTCTAATGGCAGCAGTTGCTCCTCCCCCTCCCTGAGAAACCAGGAGAGTAGAAAATAGCATAGCAGAGGTAGTGTCAGGTATATTTGTGTCATTTATTTGATTGCTGTTATTAGTTCATGGTTGGCTTTTTATGCTGCTCTTTTTTTTTTGTCAGCTTAAGTGTCAGCAATACAAGGCATGTTTGATCTTTATTTTTTTTGGCAGATATTTTTAACCAGCTTGCTTGTTATGGTCTAACTTACATTTAAAAATCTTTTTTTTTTATTATATTCTTTCTTACCACGTTATCTATATAAAGCTGCTTTGAAACAATGCCTATTGTTAAAAGCGCTGTACAAATTCAAATAAATTGAATTTAATTGAATAAATATGTCATAATTTTGCAAAATGTTGAGAACACATGCTGAACACTTACACCAAACAAACTTACCTTCAACAAACAACCAGACAAACATGAATGAGCTAAATTCTTAAGTACCACACTATTAAGCAAAACTATGCTCGATATACTGATCTGTTGCACTATGCCATGCCATTTATGCTCTCCTGGTTTCTCAAGGAGGGTGAGGAGCTGCTGCTGCCATTAAAGTATACCATACACTGGATACAAATTTTAGTAGTTTTAACAGTAAAATAATGTAATATAGCGATGATAAAATCCTGTAAATGTTAAACATGAAATTACTGTTTATTTAACAGTTAAATACTGTTAATGTAAATATAGTAAACTCAATACTTTTTTTGCATTATTGTTTTGTAAAACTATTCTCTACATTGGTTTAGTAGTTTAGTCCAGATTGAATGAAAACAAATGAGTAAATTCAGACACTGATGAACAGCTACTGTTAACAAGTAAAATCACTGAGGAAAAGAACAAGGAAAAAAAACTACATACATTACAGTTACAGCATTAGATAAAATACACTGAATTAAAACAGGATGATTAAACAACTCCAAAATCACCATTACCAGCTTATTTTATTATAGTTTGACTTTATTTCTGTTAAACGTTTCTACAAAACATTCTTTAAGGCTTAATAGAAGTTTATATTTTAATAAAAATGTTTACTGAAAAGGTGACCTCACCTTTTTTCAAATTAGTGATTGCTTTAGTAAGGCTTTTGATCCTTGTCTTTTTAACATTAGTTTTTCCTTGGCTGTAAAGTGCCCTTGTCATGACAAGAAAGGTTAAAAGAAATTGTAATTTTATGGTTTTAGTTGAATTTTGATGGTGATATAATTATCTTTATCTTTGTAACTCAAAAAACTATTAAGGATTAGAAAGATGTTTTATACACAAAACCTTTCAAGCTGTGGCACTATTTAGAATCAGCCTATGAAACTCAAGTATGGTGTATTTAATGACTTTTCATAATGCAATGATTGCTGGGTGCCAGAATAGTAAAAAACTCCCAACACACATTGCAGCATGAATAAATTATCCAGCTGAATGGTCTTAAAAACGTATTTCAATTACATTTGTTTTGATAAACCTTTTCTTTAAGCTCTTTCATGGAGAACAGCCTATTCCTACTTTGTTTTGTTCTGTTTCCCAAATCTAATTATAAATGGTCAGGGTTCAAGAGCAACACTAAAGCAAATAGTGATCTCCATTATGGTGAAGTCACCATAATGGAGATCACTATTTGCTTTAGTGTTGCTCTTGAACCCTGACCATTTATAATTAGATTACCGAACAATACCTTAAACCTTAATCAGATCTTTTGTACACATAAGAAAGAAATAAAGTTGCACTGTATAGTAATATGTGCAGCTGGTAATGCAGTCTTGGGGGTTGTTTAATCATCCCATCAGTTTGTGATTTGTGTGGTTACTGTTATAATTTTGTAGTGGGCTTCTTAAATTAAGCTTAATTCTGTTGCTCATTTACCATAAAACCAACAAAACATTGTTTTTTTTTATTCAGGTGATCTGTAATTGTTAATAGCTCCAATGGAGTTTAAATGTTTAGCGGTGTGGTTGAGCTTAAATTTTTTCTGTTTTTCTGGGGGTTTTTTTTGTTGTTGTTGTTTGGAATCGTTAATCTGTATAAAAGCATATTGCTTTAATTTTGGTGGTAGAAGAGACAACGTTAGAGACAATCGCTGTAAATACATGTATACTTGTAATCTAGAATTCAGTGAAATTATTTTACTATAGCAGCTACCTTAAATTCTGTTCCATGAAGGAGATTGTGGGTCTCCACAGGAACACTATGATTGAGGCTGCAAATGAAGTAAAATGAATAATATCTAACACAGAAGAGCAGCAACGTTACCTTAGACAGTGTTCTAAATTTTGCTTAAGTTTTATGGCTTTCTACTTGGTTATTGCCTTTATTTTGTTTTAAGGATGGGTATATGTTGATTAACATGAATGAAGTACAAAAAGGCACATATATTCAGAATAATGAGGAAAGAAACAAGTTTTAGAATGCAGGTAGATTTCAGCTCCCCTGTTTTTGTAGATAGTGGAGATGCACATGGCTGTTTTTCTCTGATGGCAGCAGCAGTTCCTCACCCTCCATGAGAAGCCAAATGAAAATGTTTTGCAAATAGGAATGAATGAGAAAGTCTTAAGTTTTTATTTAATTTTATTTATTTATTTATTTTGTTTCTTGTGAGTTGTTTGGGTATTTTTACTTTTCTCTTTGAATTTTATATTGCCTTTATGTACTTTTTCTGAGTATAATTTTCTTTTTATTAGCTCTATATTGATTTTGACTAATCGTGGAATGGTTGACCGCAGACTGAACACCTACAACAACCAAACAAAAGTTTAATTGTTGCTCTTCACAAAGATGGCCTAGGCTATATAAGATCATTTACATCCTAAAACTGAGTTACAGTACAGTAGCTAGAGCCAAACAGAGGTTTTCCAAGACAGGCCTCAAAAAGGTCAATCAAAGAAGTTGATCAAAAAAGAGGCCAAAGCTGGCTTCCAAAAACATACCCAAGACCTCAACTTCCCCTTTTTTGAAATTAACTTTGTTTGCTGGTTCTGTAGCTGTTTCCCCCACTGTTTAAATCAACAGTTTAAATCAATCACCACTCCAGTTGATAATGAGATACTGTATCTTGTGCTGTATCATTATCTTCTCCATCACATGGTTCTGAGCTTTAAAGAAGTGATTGTTGCCCTATGAAAGGAAATGCTGTGTGTGAGTTTATTCTTACACATGGACCATGTGCCACACTTGTGGTTAATCAAAACTAAGTAAATGTTTAGAATGTAAGATGTTTTTTGTTATACGGCTCTTCTTTCTAGGTAGAATGTTGGATAGGGCTTCAACATGATACAGTCTATATTTGCAAACTCCAGTAAGCCAGTAAACCATGACTTTGCACTTAACTTTTCTTGGAATCTTAACTTTTGGGATTGTAACTACTTTGTTATTGTGGGAATTTGCCACAGCAGTAGTTTTTTCTTTTAGTGCTTTGGGAGATCCTGAACTTTCTTGAGTAGCCAGGAGACCATGAAAGGGCATGGCAGTTACAGCTACTTATGCATGTTTTTAGTGTTTGATTTGTCATGCTTTCTGTGAGTGTGTAGTTTTTTCCCTCAGGCTTTTATCTGTCATAAAACCAGCTTATGTCTTAGACTTTCTGATTAAACCAAATAACTCTACATAAAGAAAGCAAAATGCAATCATCTTGAAGTTCACCTCTGTGTTTGAATAGTTTCTGCAACAGTTTGGCATTGTGAAGAATGTGTTCTTTCCTCCCAAAACATCGTGGTTTTGAGCACATAGATGCAAGGAGCAGTGAAGGAGCACATAGATGCAAGGTGGGCTCTAATTGCAGCAGCAGTGCCTCACCCTCCTTGAGAAACCAGGAGAGTGTAAAATGCTGTAGTCCAATGGTTTAGGTTATGATTATTATGGTTTCAGCTGTGGTTTGGTAGTTAGTATCCTAAGATAGTATTTATTCTGTTTGTTAATTATTATTATTATTATTTTGAATTAATACAATTCTTGAAACTGAACTTTAGTTTGGTGGTTTAGTAACTGATTTTCTCACACTGTTTCTCACAGGTATTAGCCTTGTGTAGAAACCTGTGATAGACACCCTCCTTGAGAAACCAGGAGGATAGAAAATGGCATAGCATGTATAATGTCAGGTATAATTATGTAATTTATTTGATTGCTGTTATTAGTTCATCATAGACTTTTCATGTTGCTCTTGTTTCTGTCAGCTTCATTATCAGCAATATAAAGCATGTGTTTGATATCTACATGTTATGTTTTTCTTTATCACCAGCTTGCTCATTATTGCCAAACTTATAAAGAGCAACCTTGTTCGTTCTTTTTTGCCACCTTTTCGGTGTAAATATCCTTTGAGACAATATCCTGTGTCAAAAGCATGATACAATCGTCCTAGTTCTCGTGCTGCATCCCAATCTGCGATGTCTAAATCGTTCTCCAATTTCGTGTCACAAAACGGCTTGGTAGACCCATGGAGATGTCGCAATCCCGGGATAAAAAAATTCTCATTTTTCTCCCCGGTGCATCACTCATATTCCAGAATTGATTATTTTTTTATTGATAGCCGTCTCAATCGCTCCGTTGTATCTACAGATTATTTGGCCATTGTGATTTCTGATCATGCTCCTCTAGCGTTGGATATCCAATTTTCAACCCATAGACCTACACAATCTCCCTGGCGGTTTAATTCGCATCTCCTAGCGGACAAGGATTTCTGTGCATCTTTTTCTACTTCATGCTCATTATTATGGGAGACTATGAAAGCCTATCTCAGGGGGCGAATCATTTCGTACTCTGCTTTCACATGTCGAGAGCACAGAGCTAAACTCTGGGACATCTCATCGGCTATCAGCCAACTCGATCAGAGCTACGCGTCCAACCCGTCTCCAGAGCTATACAAACAACGTGTTGAGTTGCAGGCAGAATTCGATCTCCTTTCCACTAGGGACACTGTATGTATGTTACTACAAACTTGTGGATCCTATTATGAATACGGTGACAAACCAAGCAGATTGTTAGCTCATAAGCTAAGACAGCAGGCTGTATCATGCCTAATACCGCAGATTAATAATGACTTGAATGTCACCATTACCGATCCCATAGAGATCAATGCAGTATTTAAGTCGTATTACTCTGCTCTTTATTAATCTGAATGCCTTACCGATAGTAAGAGACTGGGTGATTTCCTTCAAAGTGTCGATTTTCCTCTTGTCGATACAGTCTCTGTAAAGGACTTGGACTCTCCACTATCTCTTGACGAAGTCAGAGCTTCAATAAAGGCGATGCAGTCAAATAAAGCCCCGGGCCCAGATGGTTTTCCGGTTGAGTTTTTAAAGAAGTTTATTGATAAATTGGCGCCGCTGCTTCTTGGTGTGTTCAATGAATCTCTGGATCAGGGCGAGCTACCACCTACTTTCAATCAGGCCTCAATAGCCCTTCTCTTGAAGAAGGTCAAGGATCCCAACCTGTGCGGGTCATACAGACCGCTGTCGCTGCTGAATGCCAACGTGAAAGTGCTGGCGAAAGTGATCGCATCCTGGTTAGAAAATGTACTACCACGTATCATATCTATGGAGCAGACTGGATTCAATAAAGGGCGACATTCATTTTTTAACACTCGTACACTTTTCATTTGTTTCCTGGATCCGACTCCTTTATAAATCTCCACAAGCCAGTGTTCGTACAAATAATATTAGCTCTGATTATTTCAGTCTCGGGCGTGGAACCCGGCAGGGGTGCCCACTGTCACCACTGCTATTCGCCCTTGCCATTGAGCCATTATCCATTAAACTTAAATCCTCGTTAGCCTTTAAGGGTATAACTCGCAAGGGGGCGGAATATAAGGTATCCTTATATGCTGATGATTTGTTGTTATATGGGACGGATCCTGCAGCCTCTATTCCTGTCATCTTATCTATCTTGGGTGATTTTGGCTCTTTCTCGGGATACAAACTGAATTTTCAGAGTGAGTGAGTGTTATCCGGTAAACACTGACTCTCTACAACTTCAGCGTCTGAATCTGCCATTCAAATTCAACTGTTCAGGCTTTAAATACCTTGGTATCACGGTGACCCGTTCCTTACCCAAACTTTTTCATGCCAATCTCGCTCCGCTTGTGGCGGACATGAAGTCGGATTTTCAGAGGTGGAGCAGTCTGCCTCTGTCTTTAACAGGAAAAATCAATGCGGTTAAATTGAATGTTCTGCCCCAGTTTCTTTATTTTTTTTAATCGCTTCCACTATTTTTACCCAAGTATTTTTTTGATTCTTTAGATAGAATCATTTATTCTTTTCTTTGGAGTGGAAAACCGCCCAGAATCCGTAAGATTTAATTGCAAAGATGTAGGCTCAGTGGCGGGCTTGCTTTGCCCAGTTTTCAAATATACTACTGGGCTGCACATATCCAAAAACTAAACTTCTGGCCTGATTCAACAGAATCCACTTGGTGCAATCTAGAGCTACTGTCTTGTAGATCATCCTCTGTATCTGCTCTGCTTTGCTCACCTTTTCCGGTCAAACCATCTCAATATACTGACAATCCAGTCGTACTGAACATGCTTAAGATTTGGTTTCAGTTTAGGCGTCACTTTAAATTTAGGGCTCTATCAGCACTGGGTCCCTATAGAAATCATTTGTTTTCCCCGTCACTTTTGGATTCAGCTTTCTCACTGTGGCACGAAAAAGGCCTCAAGCAACTTTATAATTTGTACAAAGATGGCGTCTTTAGAAGTTTCACCAGCCTGTCCTTGGAGTATGGGCTGCCTACAGCTCATTTTTTTCGATATCTCCAAGTCCGCAGCTTTGTATCTAAATGCCTTCCCAATTTTCCCTCAGTACCCCCCAAGCAACCTTGGGAGAGTTTATTCATGTTTGCCCCAGCGTGGTTTGATTTCCCGGATATACAGTTTTATTTTATCTCTCAAAAGCTGTAATACAGATAAAACCAGGACCGCTTGGGAGGAGGAGTTAGGGCTGCAGTTTGGCGATGAACGGTGGGAGAAGGCCGTGGATAGAATACGGTCTACCACTTTCTGTGCCCGCCTCAGCCTCAGTCAGTTTAAGGTTTTGTACAGAATTCATCTTTCCAAATCGAAGGTTGGGGACAGATGTGACAGATGTTATGCTTCCCCCTGTCATTTGAGTCATATGTTCTTTCTGTGCCCGAAATTGCATGCTTTCTGGACAGGTTTTTTCAGCGTTATGTCCTCCATATTTGGAGTGCAATTGACGCCATGCAGTGGTGTGATCGCTATATTTGGGGTTACCGGCGAGTCGGTATCACTGAGTTCTGCACACAGAGATGTTTTAGCTTTCTCATCTTTATTGGCCAGACGTTGCATACTTCTACACTGGAAAACAAAAGGATGTCCTTCTATCTCTCGGTGGTTTAAAGACTTAATGTTTTTTCTTAAGTTGGAGAAAATAAAATATACGCTTAGGGGTTCTACTGGCACTTTTTTTTGCAAGTGGCAGCCTGTTATTTCTTATTTTTGGAGACTACAGGTGCTACCTGGTTAAAGATCTAAAGTGGTCAAAATTGGACTGTATGCATGACCTTTGTTTTGTTTTTTCAGTTGTTTAAGCAGGGGGATGTGGGAAGTGTGTGCGTGCGTGCGTGTGCATGTGTGTGTGTGTCTTTGTCTGGGGTTTTGTCTGTGTTTTGGGGGGTGGGGGTGTTTTCTTTCTGTGTTTGTTTAAAAAGAAAAAACTGAGAATTTCTGTTTACATTTTTGTATCTGTCAATGTTGATTTTTCAATATAAAGAATTTCAGAAAAAAAAAAAGCATGAAACAAATAAAATATATTGAATTCAATGTGTTGTACTTTTGTTTCTGTTCTGTTCTTTTTTTCTTTAGTTTTACAGCTCTTTTAAAAATGTTCAGTTTTTTGGGCACCTCAATTCATGTAGCCCACAATAGAGACAAAATCATAAACAGACATACTTTACCAGCTAAGTTATCTACTTAGTTCTATTCATTCGTTTGTTCTCAGGATGGGTATATGTTGGTAATCTGTTTGTTAATTTAGCAGAAAATTTAGGTGCTCTGTAGTTGTTAATTACACCTATGGATATTGAATGTTTAAAAGTGAAAAATTGTTAACATAATGGAAGTTTTAAAATACAAAAGCAGGTAGAATTCAGCTCCCCTGTTTTTGTGGATAGCAGAGAAACATATGGCTGTTTTTCTCTGATGGCAGCAGCAGTTCCTCACCCGTTCATGAGAAGCCAAATGGCAATAAAAATGGTTGGCAAATAGGAATGCATGAGTATGTCCGAGGTTTTTTCTAAGTTGTTTGGTTCTTTTTCTTTTCTTCTCCTCTTTCAATTTAAAATTGTCTTTATGTACATTTTCTGAGTACAGCTTTATTATTAGATCTATATTGATTTTGACTAATCATGGAATGGTTGAGAACACATGCTGAACACTTACACCAACCAAACCAAAGATTATTGCGCAGCTTGGTAAATGAACCAACATAACTAACCTCCCTCTGCAACTGGATCCTGGACTTCCTGACTGGGAGACCTCAGTCAGTCCAGATTGGGAACAGCATCTCCAGCACCAACACACTGAGCACTGAGGCTCCTCAGGACTGTGTGCAACATCTATGTTCATGAGTTAACAAGCAGGGTGTCTATGGAAGGACAACAAGAAGAGATGTAATTGATTGACAAATGAAGAAAATGACAAAAACAGGATGAAGACAAAACATGAATCAAAACAAAAGCACATGGCTAATGTGAGTGTATTTTCAATTCAATTCATTTTTATTTGTATAGCACTTTTAACAAAGGACATTGTCTCAAAGAAGCTTTACACAGATAATACAGTAATAAATAATTAAGATTGTTAAAGTGTTATCAATCCATATTGCTGTCTTTTTGTTTGATTTAGCAGAAAGATTTGTAATTGTGACAACAACAATGACAACAGCAAGCATTAGAAAGCACTCCAACATGGCTTAGCAGCTGTATTTGCCATTCCCTTTCATGGTCTTAAACGGATTCTCAAGCAGGGTGAGGAGCTTCATCAGAAAAAAAAAATTGCTTTGTCTGCTTTTGCTCCTAGAAATGTGCTCCTACATTATTCATAACAAAAACAGGGAAACTGAAGTGCCCCTGCATTTGCATTTTAAACTTTTCGTTGTGCTAAACGTCTTTTTTATTATTCTCAATGCCTGTGTTTTTTTTTTTATTATGATTTTATACTTAAGTTCTGGGTTCTACCTTTAAGATAAACAGTGTCCAAATACCAGCTACTAAAGATTAATCATGCTTTTAAACATTTAATGGCATTGGGCAGATGCCCTTATCCAGAGCGACTTACAACTGAGCATTTCTTGGTTCTGGTGAGCCCCTTACTGCTGTAGTCTGGAATAAATGAACCTAGCAATATTTCTAAGGTGAAAGAAGGTGATCCTGGTAAGGTTATTCACATAAGTCTCAAAGGAAAAACTAGAGTCAATGATCACTCTAAGGTCTTTGTACACTGTGACAGAAAGACCATCCAGAGATGGTACATAATCGGAAAGTTTACTTCTATCTGTAGTCATAGTAAAAGTACTGTATTATCTGTATTATCCGAGTTAAGGAAGTTATTAAGCATCCACTGTTTAATGTCCTTTACACACTCCTCAACATTGTAAACTGATCTCTCTTAACTGGCTTTGCTGAAATATACAACTGTGTTTCATTGGAATAGCAATGGAAGCTAATGCTATGTCTATGTATAATTTCACCCAGAGGCAGCATATATAAAGGGAAAAGCAGAGGGCCTAAGACAGATCATTGCAGAACATCAAACTTTACCTGAGTCAAATAAGACTAGCTAGGAAAGAGCTGTTGCCTTTATTCCAATGACGTTAAAAGCTGCACTCAGATCAAGCATCACAAGTAAAGAGACAAAACCCTGATCAGAGACCAATAACAGGTCATTTACCACCGTAACTAGCTCTGTGCTATAATGAGCCCTAAATCCTGATACATTTCAAAAATGTTATTCCTAAGTAGATGTGAGCATAACCTCTTGCTACAACCTTTTCTAAAATCTTGGAGATAAAGGGGAGGTTTGAAATAGTTGGACAGCTGACAAGGATCAAGGTTATTTAGGGGGTTGATAACTGCCAGTTTAAAGGATTTAGGTACATAACCAGTGCTGATGGAAGAATTTATTAATTTTAGAACAGGTTCAAATAATTACTTTTATTAGTTCAAGTAATGTAGCCCAGGATAGACACCAGAAGAGGCAAAAAAAGACATGTTTAACATAAGGGAATGGGATACCCTGAATAAGTATAGCAGCTTAGAGCTAAGCATCTAAAAACATCCTAGTGTGTCAGTAGCAGCATAAAAGGCATGGCAGATACAGCTGCTTAAGCATGTTTGAGTGGCTTTAGTTTGTTTTGTGGGATTTTCTAGTGCAGTGCAGATTTTCTTCAGAGTTCTTGCTGTGTAATAAGCTAACTGCTCATGGGTATTCAGCAATAGGCTACCAAAACAAGGATGTGGAAATTGCTCCAGCTTAACCAGCTGATTCCATACAAACTATGAAAAAAAAAAAACACAATGAACCCTATGAAACCTGTCTCTGCTTGCAAATTATAGCTGCCAGCTACACCAGAATGGGTGTATAAGAATAGAATGGAAGTAGATTCACTAAAGTAATTAAAATCATGGTTAGAAGCCTTTCAACTGGGTAAAAAACAAAACACAAAAAAAAACATGAATTCAATGCACTTCCGCATTAGCCATGTGCTTTCTTTTTGATTTGTGCCCTGTCCCCACCCTGTCTTTTTAATAATTTGTAACAAAGTTTGACAGGGTTAGTTTTAATAAAACGGATTACAGCTTGTTGATTTATGTTCTCATCAGTTATGTTAAATTATGTTGCTTACTATTATTATTATTATTTTTCTTTTATGTTAGATTATGAGACTGTTGTATGCCCAAATATGTGCAAAAGTTCATTGTTTCAGAGAAATGAAAAATTAACAGGTTATGGGCCAAGGCGTGCCAATGCTAACGTTACAGGAGGAAGATGGCAAAGGCTAGTCTTTGAAGGAGACGAAAATAACTACAAAATATGAAAAGTAAAATTTCTTGGTCATCTGAGATTAATGGGTTTAAAAGAAGCAATACTGTCTACAGGGGATATAGAAGAGGAAAATAATGAGAAGTGCTACGCTGAACTAATCCAGTTTCTCTACGATAAAAGCTTGGCGAGAGGCGACTGATGACGACAGGAAAGCTCTGGAAATACTTAGAAGTCACTATGCCAGTCAGGGTAAGCTGAGAATTAGCGCCCTATACACTGAACCAACTTCGTTAAATAAGGAATCTGATGAGATGATAACAGACTACATTATCCGAGCTGAGAAAACGGTGATTCTCTAAGAAACGCAAAAGAATTAATAGGTGACGGACTGATAATAGCTATGATCCTAAAAGGCCTGACAGATTCCTACAAACCTTTTCGCTCTCCATACTACACAGAGTAGTAAAAAATTGACTTTCACCCAGTTCAAAAGCAAACTAAGAAGCTATGAAGAGAGAAAAAATTTGATGATAAACCCAAAACTGACAATGTGATTAAAGTGAACATAGCATCCGTAACCTGCTATGGATGTGGAAACCACGGTCATGTTGCGAGTGACTGCTGCCAAAAAGGCGTACCTAAGTGGTGCAGCTACCATAGAAGTTCAACACACAGTGATGAGACATGTCGTCAGAGAAAAATCAGGCACAAAGACAAAGCGAAACAGGCTGCAGAAAAACAAGAGGAGCATGAGAAAGAACAACATTTGTTTTCAGAATCAGTCAAACTTTCCTTCAAGATAATATTAAGAAAGATTCACTCATGGTAGACTGTGGAGCAACATCCCACATCTTAACAGAGAAGAACAATTTTACGAAATTTGATGAGAGTTTTGACCCAAATCACACTACGTGGAGCTGGCGGATGGAACGAGGTTGAACAATGTGGCATTAAAGCGGGGCGACGCAGAGGTGTTACTGCTGGATGTAGAAGGGAAATGCATCAGGATCACTCTAAAGAAGGCCTTGTTCATACCATCATAACCACAGAGCATCATCTCCATTCAAGCTGCTACAACAGATGGTGCCAAGGTGATCTTCCAGAAGGGACAGAATGAACTGATAAGCAAGGATGGAGCTGTGTTCCTCATAGAAGAGCATGAGATACTGTACTATCTGAAAACGGTAAATGACAACAAACATTGTGTTGATACATCAGTTACTGATATGATGTCCAGGGACAAAGTGAATCTAACTTGTGATGTTAAAACATGGCATGAGATCATGGAAAATTGTAATGTTAGTGATGTGTTGAAATTACCTGAAGTGGTAGAGGGTATGAAAATCACAGGTAATACCAAACTAGACTGTAACGTTTGCCCTGAGGGAAAGTTTATCAACAGCAGAAATAGGAAAACTGACACAAAAGCTGGCGAGGCCCTAGAGTTAGTACACACAGCAGGTCCCATTCAACCAATTTCTCAAGATGGATATAAGTATGCAATTTCATTTACAGATAATTTTTCAGGGGTAATATCCGTTTACTTCCTTAAGAACAAGAGTGACACTACTCTAGCAACAGAGCAGTTCCTTGCAGACTGTGCACCATACGGTAGAGTCAAATGCATAAGATCAGACAATGGTACAGAATACACAGGCAATGCATGTGAATTGTGTCACAAAAATGTCAATTTTACGAGAAAAGGGTATTAGACATGATACATCATCCCTGTACTCTCTTCATCAAAATGGTACAGCTGAGAGACAATGGCGAACCATCTTTGAAATATCTACTAATAGAAAAGGGATTACCAAAAATTCTGTGGCCTTATGCTGTCCAAACTGCTACTCATATCCGAAACAGATGATATAATGACAGAATTAAAATTACTTCACTTTTCATGTTGACAGGAAGAAAGCCAGACCTTTATAAATGTGGGTTTATGGATCAGAATCTTCTTCTTCTTTCGGCTGCTCCCATTAGGGGTCGCCACAGCGGATCATCCGTCTCCATACCCCCCTGTCCTCTACATCTGCCTCTTTTACACCAACTACCTGCATGTCTTCCCTCACCACATCCATGAACCTCCTTCTCGGCCTTCCTCTTTTCCTCCTACCTGGTGGCTCCATCCTCAGCATTCTTCTACCAATATAATTCATGTCCCTCCTCTGCACATGTCCAAACCAACTCAATCTCGCCTCCCTCACCTTGTCACCAAAACATCGTACATGCGCTGTCCCTCTAATAAACTCATTTCTAATCTTATCCATCCTCGTCACTCCCAACGAAAACCTCAACATCTTCAGCTCTGCTACCTCCAGCTCCACCTCCTCTCTTTTACTCAATGCCACTGTCTCTAAACCATACAACATCGCAGGTCTCACCACAGTCCTATAAACTTTCCCATTCAATTTTGCAGATACCCTACTATCACAAATCACTCCTGTCACTCTTCTCCACCCACTCCACCCTGCCTGCACTCTTTTCTTCACTTCTCTAACACACTCTCCATTACTTTGCACTGTTGACCCTAGGTACCTGAATTCCTCCACATTCTGAAGCTCTTCTCCCTGCAACCGCACCACTCCACTGCCCTCCCTCTCATTCACACACATGTATTCTGTCTTACTCCTACTGAGTTTCATTCCCCTTCTCTCCAGTGCATATCTCCACCTCTCCAGACTCTCCTCAACCTGCTCCCTACTCTCACAACAAATCACAATATCATCCGCAAACATCATAGTCCAGGGAGACTCCTGTCTGACCTCGTCCGTCAACCTGTCCATCACCACTGCAAACAGGAAAGGGCTCAGGGCTGATCCTTGATGCAGTCCAACCTTCACTCTAAACCAGTCTGTCGTACCTACTGCACACTTCACTGCCGTCACACTGCCCTCATACATGTCCTGCACCACCCTCACATACTTCTCTGACACACCTGACTTCCTCAAACAATACCACAACTCCTCTCTTGGCACCCTGTCGTACGCCTTCTCTAAATCCACAAATACACAATGCAATTCCTTCTGTCCTTCTCTATACTTCTCCATCAACATTCTCAAAGCAAATAAGGCATCTGTGGTGCTCTTCCTCGGCATGAAACCATACTGTTGCTCACAGATGGTCACCTCTTCTCTCAGCCTGGCTTCCACTACTCTTTCCCATAACTTCATGGTGTGACTGATCAACTTAATACCCCTGTAGTTACTGCAGGTCTGCACATCTCCTTTATGCTTAAAGATCGGTACCAGCACACTTCTTCTCCATTCCTCAGGCATCTTCTCACCTTCCAAAATCCTGTTAAACAATCTGGTTAAAAACTCCACTGCCATCTCTCCTAAACATCTCCACGCTTCTACCGGTATGTCATCTGGTCCAACCGACTTTCCACTCTTCATCCTCTTAATCGCTGCTCTCACTTCCTCCTTGCTAATCCTATCTACATCCTGCTTCACCAACTCCACATCATCCAACCTTCTCTCTCTCTGATTTTCCTCATTCATCAGCTGCTCAAAATACTCCCTCCACCTTCTCAACACACTCTCCTCACTAGTCAACACATTTCCCTCTCCATCCTTTACTGCTCTAACTTGCAGTACATCCTTTCCAGCTCGGTCCCTCTGCCTGGCCAATCGGTACAAATCCTTTTCTCCTTCCTTAGTGTCCAACCTCTCATACAGCTCCTCATATGCCTTTTCCTTGGCTTTCGCCACATCCCTCTTAACCTGCTGCCGCATCTCCTTGTACTCCTGCCTACTTTTCTCATCACTCTGTCTATCCCACTTCTGTTTTGCCAACCTCTTTCTCCTTATGCTCTCCTGCACTTCCTCATTCCACCACCACGTCTCCTTGTCTTCCTTTCTATTACCAGATGTCACACCAAGTACTTTTCTAGCTGCCTCCCTCATCACTCCTGCAGTAGTTGCCCAATCATCCAACACCTCCTTAACACCACTGAGCCTCTCTCTGACCTCTTCCCTGAACCTCACACTACACTCTTCCTCCTTCAGTTTCCACCATCTTATTCTTCTTTCAGTCCTCACTCTCCTCCTCTTCTTCTTCACCTCCAAAACCATCCTACAGACCACCATCCTATGCTGTCTAGCTACACTGTCCCCTGCCAACACCTTACAGTCACCAATCTCCTTCAGGTTGCATCTCCTGCATAGCACATAGTCCACCTGTGTGCACCTTCCTCCACTCTTATACGTCACCCTATGATCCTCCTTCTTCTTAAAATAAGTGTTCACCACTGCCATTTCCATCCTTTTAGCAAAATCTACCACCATCTGCCCTTCCACATTCCTCTCCTTAAAACCATACCTACCCATCACCTCCTCGTCACCTCTGTTCCCTTCACCTACATGCCCATTAAAGTCCGCCCCAATCACCAACCGTTCCTTCCTAGGTACACCATCTACCACTTCATCTAATTCACTCCAGAATCTTTCCTTCTCCTCCATCTCACAGCCAACTTGTGGAGCATAGGCACTGATGACATTTATCATCATCCCTTCAACTTCCACCTTCACGATCATCACCCTATCAGAAACTCTCTTCACCTCCACTACACTCTTACTGTACTCTTCCTTCAGAATCACCCCTACACCATTTCTCTTTCCATCCACACCATGATAAAACAGTTTAAATCCACCTCCAATGTTCCTGGCCTTACTCCCTTTCCACTTGGTCTCCTGAACACACAGCATATCTACCATTCTCCTCTCCATCATATCAGCTACTTCTCTCCCTTTACCCGTCATAGTACCAACATTTAAAGTACCAACCCTAACCTCCACTCTCCTACACTGCTCCTTTCCCTGCCGTCTCTGTAGACGTCTTCCTCCTCTCCTTTTCCTCCTTCGGCCAACAGTAGCCCAATTTCCACCGGTACCCTGTCGGCTAACGATACCTGTGGCGGTCGTTGTTAACCCGGGCCTCGACCGATCCGGTATGAAATTCTTATTTGTGATCCGCATATTTGATTTGGCGCATGTTTTACGCTGGATGCCCTTCCTAACACAACCCTCCCCATTTACCCGGGCTTGGGACCGGCACTAAGAATGCACTGGCTTGTGCCTCCCTAATGGCTGGGTTAGGGTTTATGGATCAGAATGCTATGCGTACAAACACAATCAAAAGAATTTGGACCCTAGATGTCAGAAGGAAATATTTGTGGGGTATAGTAAAAATCTGATATACAATCCACAGACAGGAAATGTGTCAAAACATAGATTGGTGAAATTCATTAGGAAGAGCAGTGTTGAACAACAGACACAAACCGATAAAGATTACTTAGAAATCCAAAGCTACAGAGACAGGACACAGGATAGTGAGAACAGCGGCGATGCCCCACAAAGTGAGGAAAGCACAGAGAACCAGGTCCTAGATGGGAAAATGGAGAGTATAGATACAGACAACACAGGGGTGTCAGAACATGATGGAACTATGGAAAAAGTAGACACAGAAAACAACAAAAACAATACAGGTCCAACAGACAATGCTAGTCAAAAACATTATTACTCAAAAAGAGAAAAGAGAGCCCCAAAGTATTTACAAGATTACCTGACAGACTTTAAAGACGATGTAACACTGAGTGTCGATTATTGTTACAGGGCAGTGTGTGAAGACAAGTTAGTATACAAGTTGAAAAAATCTCTGTATGGTCTAAAACAGTCTGGAAGGAACTGGTACAAACTTTTAAATGATCATCTTGAACAAAACAACTTGGAAAGAAATCAGTCTAATCACTGTGTGTATAGAAATCAGATTGAAAATGAGACAATCATAGTGATCATCTGGGTAGATGATTTGATAATTACAGCAAGCAGTGAAGATCAGCTCAACAGTTTTAAAAAGTCAAAATTTAACATGAAGGATCTGGGAAAATATCTTATTTTTTGGGGATTCAGTTTGAGCAAAAAGAGAGAGAAATTAAAATCAATCAGAGAAGGTACATTCTCAAAATACTTTAAAGGTTTGGAATGTCAAACTGTAAACCAACAGCTACCCCAAGTGAATTAAAAGTGGAATGTGATAAGAATGAGGGGAAAACAACAATGAAATTGAGAACCCCAAGGAATACTGTGAACTTGTTGGAAGCTTGATCTATGCAATGACCTGTACCAGACCAGACCTAAAATACATGACTTAGTAGCTGCTAAACATGTCCTGAGATACCTAAAAGGTACAGCTGACTACGAGCTTTGTTTCAAGAAAACAGACAAGACTTTAAGTCTAATAGCATTCAGTAATTCTGACTGGGCATCTTCTGAAGAAGATAGGCATAGCACTTTTAGCCTGACAGAACAAGGCCCTGTTATTTCATGGAAGTCTAAGAAACAGCCGACAGTGGCACTGTCGACCTGCGAAGCTGAATACATTGCACCACGTTGTATGGTGATAATCAGGGGGCCATTGCACTGAGTAGAAATCCAGTGAATAGATCTAGATGTAAGCACATTGATGTGTAATATCATTTTATCCGTGATGCAGTCAGTGAAAGAAAAATACATATTGTGTACTGCTTAACAGAAGACATGGTGGCAGAAGTTTTAACAAAATCTGTATCAAAAAATTCAAATTCTAAAGTTCAAATGTTTTCTGATTGGGAACTAAATATTTTTGATGTCATTATACATGGCTTAAGATGATGAGTGGGGGTGTTGAGTTATGTTCTCATCAGTTATGTTATATTATGTTGCTTACTATTATTAGTATTATTTTTCTTTTATGTTAGATTATGAGACTGTTCATTCACTGTTCATTGTGCGCATGTGTTAATTGACGGGACTTTTATTTTGATTAGAGTCAAGTGAACCTGGCGCTTCTCCCTCTTGCACTGATGTTATGCCAGTGCATTAAGATGTAAACGGTAAATAAAACAATACTAAGATGTTATATTTGTAGTCATCTTTAATGGATGATAACGACATATTGCACATAGACATGATGGAGAGAAATTAAAACTTAACACAGCTGTTTGGGGTTTAATCCTTTGTTTAATGTGTGGATATATATCAGTTTGTTTCAATTATGTATTTTTCACTCAATAAATGTCACTGGTGCCAAATCTTGTTGCCAAATTCAGGCTGTAATCAAATCTCAATTCCACAATGCCTGGTTCAGCAACCGGGTGTAGGTGAGGAGCAACCAACCAATATCTAGAAATGTGTTTTTGCTTGTAAATTAAAGCCGCCTGTCTTTTTAATCAAATCAAATCAAATCAAATTTCATTTGTCACATACACATACATACAGGATACGACATGCAGTGAAATGCTTTTTACGACGACTCCGGCATGAGGGAATAGGATGGGGAGAAAAATAAAACAAAGAAAAAAAAGGCAGATAAATAAAGTATAAAACTGTATAAAATATAAGAATATATAAAGATATATATGAGGAAAAAAGGTGTATATACAAAATATGCTATGGCAGTAAACAGTAAATCAGTAAACAATTAGGGTGGTTTATGTACTTATCCACAAAGCGTCTGTTTGCGGTATGGTGTGGTATATAAAGTGCACTGTGCGAGTCCAGAGCTAAAGTTTTATTTTATGTTTTTGTCATTTTCATCAAATATCAACTGATTACAGCTACTTTGGGTTTACCCTTTAATCAGAGCTGCAATTATGCTTTGCACATCCAATAATGCATTTCACTGGTGCTACAAATTGTTGCAATATTCAGGCTATAATCAAACCTGTGTTGTTGGATAGCACAGGAACACATAGATGTAGGGCAAGGCTGCAAAAGTATACTGAACAAAAATATCCTGCAGTTCCTGCAGTCAGCGTACCAATTTCACATTCCCTCAAAACTTTTGACAACTGGGGCATTGTGCTGTGTGATAAAACTGCACATTTTAGAGTGGCCTTTTATTGTGGCCAGCTGAGGCACACCTGGCAATAATTATGCTGTCTAATCAGCATCTTGATCTGCCACACCTGTGAGGGGGATGATTCTCTCAGCAAGTGCTCACTAACACAAATTTACATCTTTGAGTCCAGCTCATGAAAAATGGGGCAAAAACAAATGTTTTGCATTTATAATTTTGTTTAGTATACATAGGTATGTTTGAATGGTAGCAGCAGCTCCTGACCCTATTTGAGAAACCAAAGAGAGTATTTAATGGCATAGTAGATATTGTAGCTGTAGCTTCTCACCCTCCTTGAGAAGCTAAAAACTAATAAAAGGGCATGGCAGAGACATGTCTTTAAGAAATTAGAATGTTTGAGGATTGGGTTTTTTTTGTTCCATTTGTTTTCGTTTAATTTAATTTAATAAAAAATATATAAATAGTTATATTTGTGAGGTTTTTGTGAGACTGTATGCTTCTTTATAAGGTGAGGGTCTGCTTGACCTGTATGTTTGTTATATCTATCTATTTGCATTGTTGCTCTTTTCTCAATTTCACCTTGAACAAGCCAAACCCACTATGATCAAGTACAAGACAAATCTGCATTCAGAACCAGTGGCTGCTGGCAATAGCAAGTTCCCCATAGAGCACCTGCATTGTTCTGCAGAGACTACACCTCCCATATGTGAATGTGCTGATCAAACAGGACCACTTCAGTACCTCTCTTGATGTGGAAGTACATTAACACAAGTTCTTAGTGTTTGATGTTTTTACAGAATCAGTGTTTATCTCAGAGTTGGAGCCCAAACTTTGTGAAAGATTTTTTCTTCATATTCCCCATAATGTCTCATAGAGTTTTTGTTTTTTTTCTGCTTAATTTCTTAAAAAAAAAACCATTTTTTCTTTTAACATCACAGCCCTGACTTTGGATTTTTGCTGACTGATTTTTACCTGACTTTGGATTTGTAACTTTTCTTGGAATCTTAAACTTTGGGTTCTTTGTGCACTTAATTTTGTGTGTATTTACCACAACAGTATTTTTTGCCTTTAGTGTTGCTTGACAATATTCTTAGTTTAACTTAATTTAGTTCCAACACTAATCTGTGTGGAGTCTGTGTAGACAATGTGGAGTTTCTGCTACCAAACACAAAACTTTAGCACTGTATTTGGCTTTCTGAAAGTGATTTGTACATCTGTTCTATCCCAAGCCTGTCTTACCCTCTATGACAAGATGGACTAGTGTGGAAGGACTTATTTCACAGGTGTGGGTTTAAGTGAGAGAGTCTGTGTGTTTATGAATATACTTAGTATGTCATGTGTTTACTGATTCAAAATCTGATTTAAAATGCTGCTGCCATCAGCTATATGTAAACGTTTAACTTGGCAACAAAACAGGATAGCTTCTATGCCCTTAACTTAAAAAAATAACTTACTCTTTTATTCATGGTGTTCCGGTCTTGATGCAAGCAGACTCTTTATTAAGCTCAGAAATCCATCTAACATAAACACAGTTGCTGCTGCTGCCACATGTCATTGTCTTACTTCTATTGCTGTCTCAATTATTATATACAGTGAGGGAAATAATTATTTTAACCCCTGCTGGTTTTGTAAATGTACCCTTTTTCAAATAAATTAACAGTCTAGAATTTTTATGGTAGGTTTATTTGAACAGAAAGCGACAGAATATCTTTCTGTGCCTTCAAGAAAAAACTCCTAATATCAATTCATTATGTGTATAAAAGACACCAGCCACAGAATCTACCTCTTCCATTCAAACCTCTCCACCACCATGGGCAAGACCAAAGAGCTGTCAACGGACATCAGGGACAAGATTGTAGATCTGCACAAGGCTGGAATGGGCTACAAGGAAATCAGCAAGAAGCCTGATGAGAAAGAGATCACTGTTGGCACGATAATTTAAAAACGAAAGAAATACAAGATAAGTCAATCACCCTCGCTCTGGAGCTCCATGCAAAATCTTTGCTCATGGGGTGAGGATGATTCTGACAAAGATTAGAAATCAGCCCAGGATTACACAGGAGGAGCTTGTTAATAGCCTCAAGGGAGCTGGGACAACAGTCCCATTAGGAACACACCAAGGTCCCTCTGCTCAAGAATGCACCTGAACAGACCCGTCTGAAGTTTCCCAATAAATTCCTGAGTGATTCAGAGAAGGCTTGGGAGAAGGTGATGTGGCCAGATGAGCCAAAAATTGAGCTCTTTGTCATCATTTCGACTCGCCATTTTGGGAGCAGAGAAATGCTGAATGATTTTTAGTTTTTAATTGCTGAATGATTTTTAATTGCCGAATGAGTGCACCATTGCAGATTTTGGTGCTTGATTGGAGTTTATAAATAAATAAATATATATATATATATATATATAAATAAAAAATAAATCAGATGAATCATTAACATGTATCATATTGTGAGTGGTGAATAATGTAGTGTGCATTTTATCCCTTATCATCACACAGAAATATAAGACTGCATTTTAGTTATTAGCAAAATAAATGTTCACAGTTAATTTGTGATGTGTTTTTACATTAATCAAACTCCATAAGGGTGTTAGAATGGTCAGGTACTAATGTAAGGTGAGGAGATCTGGGATGTATTTAGCATTTACATTTTTTTTCCAAAGGTGTTTACTAGAATTGAGGTCAGAGCTCTATAGCAGGAGATCTTTCATGCCAACGCATGTAAACTATATGGTCATAAAGCTGGCTTTGTGCATAGTGACATTGTCATGCTGGTCTGGGTCTCCTAGTTCTTTAAGTGAAGAGGGAAAAAATGATGCTGCCCCATTCAGAGACATCCTATATCCCAACCTTGTGGTGGGAAAAACCACATATGGCTGAAAGTATCCCAATACTTTGTGAATATAGTTATTTTACATATACGGGAGTGTGGGCTCATTCTGTTCTAAACAAGAAATGTAAAAAAATATATATTATTATTCAATTAATAAACATTATTTAATTAATAATAATAATAATAATAATAATAATAATAATAATAATAATAATAATAAAGGTATCAAAGTAATCTGAACAATATTCTGCTTCCTCTTCCTTGGCCACGACATGTCATTAGTGTACACTGTAATTTTCTTTGATAAAGTTTTTCTTATTTCTTTAAAAAGTAATTTTTAGTAGGATTAAATAAGGGTAAGTTTTTTTAAGTACGTTTTGAGTAAGATTAAAATTGTATTATAAATAACTCATACACACACTGACTAAATCAACCAGGAATTTGTTCAGTAATTTACATTTCAGTAACACACTGACCCACTATTTGAATTAAACGGTCCCAGGGTTTGAAAGGAACAGGGCTATAGAGTTAGTAGTATTTTGTAGTAGTAAGCAGTAGGAAAATAAACATGAAGTTTGTGGTTATTCAGAGTCTCTATTGAAGCGCTTCAGTAGTGACTCTTCTATTACTCCTGTAATAGTGCGAGAAAGCGAGCGCGAGGCGCGTTTGCGCGCGCGCGTGAGCAGCAGTACTGCATTAATCAGTAACTCGGCGGCTTTACTTCACTTTCAGAGATTTTAAATATCTTTTGTTGCTAAAACGCTAAAGTTAACACACAGCAATACACCAGACAAGTAGGCTTTTTTTATTACATTATTACATTGTCCTGTTGTTAGTTTATTTATTCATACAAAATCTATAGCGAGAGACTTTGGTGCGACAACAGTGAGCAGCATCTTTCATATCTACTGTAACTAGCTAGCTAGCATGTCTCGAGGACGAATGTTTAGTATGTTGGTTAGCTAAAGGCTACAAATTCGACCAAGTGATACTTTTTTATTCTTGTTCATTACAATCAGTTTGGATTATGAAGAAATTTACCTCCACTTATGTATCACACCGCAGAAGCTCTAGACGGTGTCAGTGTGCAGTTCTACACAGGAACATCCATCACCAAAGGATGTCCAGTCAGGGACTGTTCGAGAAACTGCCAGCTGAGGTGTTTGGTTTAATATTGGACCATCTGACAGGTGAGTACACAAACTATACTCCTCAAGAACTGTGTTTAAAATACATACACAGTCGAACTATAAGGAGTTTATGTTTGTATGAATCTTCTGAAAGTTGTCTTTTTAGCTTCACTGTAAAAGCTCCAAGATTTATTCTCTCACAGATTAAAACAATGAGGCTTAAGAGTGAAATACAAAACTGGATGTTATGTTTACTCACCACAATAGAAATTCAAATAATGATATAAAAAAATACTTAAAAAAATACTTTAAAAAATATTTCCAATTATCATAAATAATCAATTTGAATGCTTTCAATATATTTGTTAATTTTTTAGCTCTTGAACTGAGTGTTTTCAGCATGGTATCGAAAAGTATCAGTAACTGTGTACTGAGCCATGTGTCTACTTTGACCTGGAGGAACCAGAAGATTTTGAAGAAGAGCCACTGCACCTCACCCAAAGCAGAACACTTAAACACAGTACTTGATCATTTTAGATCCCTTGGTATGATTTAAGAATTTCTTTTTTTTTTTTTTTTTTTTTGCCAAATCAGTTTTGCATTTACCAAACCTTTTTTTAAGTGTAATCATGTCCATTTTTTCACAGGTTTACTGTTTAAGAGATGCACTCTGTTACTACCAACCAAAGAAAGGCTGAAGTTTATTTCTACCACATTTTCACAGGTAGGTTAAATTATGGTCTTAGGGGGACATTTCTTTAAAAATGTGTTGAGAATTTTAGCAAAACAATGAAGCTCTAGAAAGGTAAATCAGTGGAACATTTGTCAAAGAGCATTTTTCAATCAGTTGTAAATGTGTTTGTTCTTATATAGTTGTAAATGCTATGGTCTTATAGCTAGTCTTGCTGGAATCCTTACTTGCAACCTGATCACACTGTTTAATGTCCTTTATTTTATTAGACAGGATATCTAATAATGCATGCTGCAGTAAAGGATCTCAAGGGTGAAAGCAAAGAATGATTTCCATGGGTTCCAGTTAGTCATTAACTGCATTAACAGCAAAGAATCTGCACCCAAGTTCTAAACACCTAATATCCATTATATTTATAACTATATTAATTTGCCTAGTTTTAAACCTAAAAATGAAGAAATTATTATACAAATTGCTATAATGCATTAATTTTGTCAAACCCCTTGGATTAGTCTACAATTCATTTACATGTTCTTCAGCACACATAATTGTATAGTAAATACATTTTAGTGGTAAAAAGAAGCAAGATTAAGAAAATGTCTAAATACTTATGGACCTGACAGGCACTTTATTCTTTTTGTTTTTCCACATTATTCTGTGTAAACTGTAGAGGGTGTTGATAATCAGAAGTCTTTGAAAAATCTAAACCAGTCAATACATTTTTTGTATGTATGTTTGTACAATATATGACCAGTCAAACATTTGGACACACTCTTTTTTTAGTGTTTTTTTTCTTTATTCTTTATGTTTATTCATTTTAACATTGTACATTCATCATGAACACATCCATTATGCTGTTAACAAAAATATGTTAAATAACCCAGAATATGTTTTATATTTTGGATTCTTCAAAGTATTCAATTCTTGGCATTCTGTCATTCACCCTCATGAGGTAGTTTCTGGAATGGTTTTCCAACAGTCTTGCATAGTATTCAGAGGGGTTAAGTGCTTGTTGGCTGTTTGTCCTTCACTCTCTGGTTCCATCTCATTCCAGAACATCTAAACTGTATTTAGATCAGGGGATTGTGGAGGCCAGATCATCTAATGCAGTACTCTATCACTCTCCTTCTTGAACTAAGCTCTTACATACATTCATACATACAGTATATTTGGGGTCATTGTCCTGTTGGAAAACAAAGGATGGTCCCATAAGTGCCAATCAGATGGGATAGTACATTTACATTCGCGGCATTTGGCAAACGCCCTTTTCCAGAGCAACTTACAACTGAGCAGAGGAGGGTCTTAGGGCTTTGCTCAAGGGCCCAGCAGTGGCAGCTTGGTGGTGGTGGGATTTGAACCTGTGATCTTCTGATCCAAAGCCCAATGCCTTAACCACTGAGCTACCATCTCCCCGATCATCTAATGCAGTATGTCGCTGCAAAATGTTTTGTTAGGCATGTTGGAAAAATGTGCCTCAATTTTGACTAAATCGCCAACAGTTTCACCAGCAAAGCATCCCCACACCATCACATGCTTCACAGTGGAAATCACACATTCAGAAAACCATCTTTTCACTCTCTGTAGATCTAACAAAGACATGATGAATAGAACCAAAAATCTCAAATTTGGACTAGACCAAAGGACAGTTTTCCACTGATCATACATATAAAATGAAAGTGTTAATCAGAGGTTGACACAAAGTCATTTAACACATTTTATTAACGTGTCATAATGTAGCACGCATTTTATTTTTATTTTTTTTAGATCTTGTTACTTTATTGTCTTGTTATTGTACAAGGCAACAGAATGCATTTTTAATCAAGAATATAAATAAATAAATAAATATAAAAGAGGCAAAATTAAAACCTTCAGCACAACACACTTTTATTCACGATGTCCTTTCTTTACTTAGATATGAAGCAATTATCAAAAACTGAAAAATACGTTTTAATTACTAAACATTTATTTTACTGATGCGCCAAATCTCAAATTAAGCACCAAAATTTACCATGGAGCACTCATGCGGCAATTAAAACTGTCCGTGTGGAAACAGCATGGTTTGTTGTCCTGATGATTTCACTAATGTAAGACACCATAATTGCTTTAAAACATTTGTAGAAATATTTTGTCTTCAAGCTCTATGTTGAGTTTGGTTTCACTAATAATAAACATTCATTTGCATAAATCGTCCACATTTGTCCGTGCCCATGTTTATTAGAGTATTAAAAATGTGTTGAAACGTGTTAATTGAAGGTACATTTAAAACAGATAAAAATGTGCGATTAAGTTGCGGGTAATCACGAGTTAACTCAATGCAATTATTTTAAGTATTTTCAATATGAAAAACTGATTTGATGTGCGAGCAAATTGAGATACGAGCTTGTCCACGGAATGAATCAAACTCGTAGGTCAAGGTACCACTGTAAATACAGTGCCCTCCACAATTATTGGCACCCATGTTTAAGATGTGGTCCTGGACTTTAAAAAATTCTCCTTTTTTTTTTTAAACAACATAGAACCCAAATGCAAAAAAAGAGAAAAATTCAACCTTTTTTTAAGTACATACCTTTGGTGGTAAAAAAAATCACACATTTAGAAAAAAAAAAAAAACCTTGAAATCATGTGTGCCACAATTATTGGCACCCCTAACAATTCCTCTGAAAAATTTAAATTTTTTTTTTTTATATATATTTTTTTCTGTAGTTGCTAAGGTTGGTCAGGGTATCTAGGGACTTTTAATTAGTAATTCATGATTTCCTGTTTTCCTGGGGTATAAATATGACGTGACACAGAGGCCCAATTCTCTTACCCATTTGTCAACATGGCAAAGACAAGAGAACACACCATTCAAGTAAGGCAGATGTTTGTCGACCTTCACTCGCCTTAACTTGCCGGTATCTACAGTCAGAGGAATCATTAAGAAGTTTAAAACAACTGGAACAGTGACAAACAAGGCTGGAAGAGGTCCCAAGTTTATCTTGCCACAACGCACAGTGAGGAGGATGGTAAGAGAAGTAAAAAAATTTCCCAAGCTCACCGTCACAGAATTGCATCAAAGAGTGGCATCTTGGGGTCACAGAGTCTCCAAAACAACCATCAGACGCTCTCTACATGCCAACAAGCTGTTTGGGAGGCATGCAAGGAAAAAGCCTTTTCTCACTAACACTCACAAACGTAACCGTCTGGAGTTTGCTAAGCGGTACTGGGACGTCAGATGAGACTAAGATTGAGCTTTTTGGCAACAAACACTCTAAGTGGGTCTGGCGAATGAGTATGCCGAAAAGCACCTCATGCCCACCGTGAAGTATGGTAGAGGTGGGCATGAGGTACTTTTCGGCATACTCATCTTTTGTTTTACACCAGACCCACTTAGAGTGTTTGTTGCCAAAAAGCTCAATCTTAGTCTCATCTGACCAAAGCACACGATCCCAGTTGAAGTCCCAGTACCGCTTAGCAAACTCCAGACGTTTACGTTTGTGAGTGTTAGTGAGAAAAGGCTTTTTCCTTTCATGCCTCCCAAACAGCTTGTTGGCATGTAGAGAGCGTCTGATGGTTGTTTTGGAGACTCTGTGACCCCAAGATGCCACTCTTTGATGAAATTCTGTGACGGTGAGCTTGGGAAATTTTTTTACTTCTCTTACCATCCTCCTCACTGTGCGTTGTGGCAAGATAAACTTGGGACCTCTTCCAGCCTTGTTTGTCACTGTTCCAGTTGTTTTAAACTTCTTAATGATTCCTCTGACTGTAGATACCGGCAAGTTAAGGCGAGTGGCTATTTTCTTGTAGCCATTGCCTGACTTATGAAGGTTGACACACATCTGCCTTACTTGAATGGTGTGTTCTCTTGTCTTTGCTTGTTGACAAATTGGTAACAAGCAAATTAGGCCTCTGTGTCACGTCATATTTATACCCCAGGGAAACAGGAAATCATGAATTACTAATTAAAAGTCCCTAGATACCCTGACCAACCTTAGCAAATACAGAAAAATATATAAAAAATAAAAATATTTTTTTTCTTCAGAGGAATTGTTAGGGGTGCCAATAATTGTGGCACACATGATTTTAAGGTTTTTTTTTTCTAAATGTATGATTTTTTTTACCACCAAAGTAATGTACTTAAATGAAAAAGGTTGGATTTTTCTCTTTTTTTGCATTTGGGTTCTATGTTGTTTTAAAAAAAAGGAGAATTCCACGACCACATCTTAAACAGGGGTGCCAATAATTGTGGAGGGCACTGTATATATATGTGTGTGTGTGTGTGTGTGTGTGTGTGTGTGTGTCATGGTACAAATTCTATAGTACACTGTTTCAATTCCTCTAGATTCCCTGTTTTATGATTGAGCGATGTGATGCACTACCTTTGTGCCAAGGTTTTGTTTGCTATGGAGTCTTCTTGCAGGCAAGTAGGCTGTTTTTTACAACTCTAATCCCAAAAATGTTTCGATGAAGTGTAAAATGTAAATAAAACCAGAATACAATGATCTAAAAAAAAAAAAACAACTACACTTTATTCACAATAGAATATATTAAGTGTTTAACTGAGGAAATGTAGCATTTTTAGGAATAAATAAGTTAATTTTGAATTTGATGGCTGCAACACGTATTCCAGGCTAAAGAGAAGAGGACCATTCAGCTTATCAGATGATTCAATATTTAAAGTGAAAAAACCTGTGGTATAGTAATGCATTACTGTATATTGAATGACCAGCTTTCACATCTGGAAAAGACAATTAATGCTGAAAGGTATTAGAACATGACTTTTTTTTCTGTGAAGGGCTTGCATATTTCAACAAGACAAAGCTGAATACTGCATTTATTACAGTAGCATGGCTGCTGATTCAGTCAGAGTGCTTAACTGGCCTGTCTGCAGTCCAGATGTTTCACCAATTAAAAACGTTTTGTGCATACTGAACCTTTTGTGCCCGACAAAAATAGGACAACAATTCTTTCACAGAATGCCAGCAGTACTAATCTGGGAAATGTACTCCTCTGGCAAGGCTTTTAACTAAACTTTGGAGCCTGTATTTTGAATTTTTCTTTGTGCACATTGTCATGCTGCAACATGAAACTAAGGGTTTGGAATCTGTAGTTTGACGAGAAATTGTGATGCACATACAGTGTAGGTAAAGTAAATTCTAAGTAAAACATTCAATTAATGGCAGCATATACATTGTTTTTATAAAAACAGTATATTAGTGCAGTGTTTACAGATTATAATTATAAATAAATGTTTTGCATCAGGGAAGAGATTTTTATAACTTTGTTTTTTCTCATTTTTTGTTTTACATCTTTTTGTACTCTTTATAGACACTGATAGCTGGTTGGGATGAGCTGGAATGCCACCGTGTATTTAACTTTTTGTCCAAAACTGCACATCTTCAGTGGAAAATAGAGGGTGCTGTTACAAGCAACCCAGGTATGTTATTGTGCTGATGTACAGGGACAAACTTGCACATACATTATACATTTTTATCAACAAATTTATGTGTAAAGCTGCTTTTAGACAATGTTCATTGTTAAAAGTGTTATACAAAATTTTTTTTATTGAATTTAAATGAATGTACAGTGTTTATTGAATTGAATAATTGTACAGTTGAATGTACAATTATTTGATCCCCTGATTTTGTGAGTTAACTCCCTTACAAAGAAATGAATAGTCTAGAATTTTTATGGTAGTTTTATTTTAACAGAGAGACACAGAAAAAAAAGAATAAAGATCGAGTTTTTTGATCGAGTGAAATAAGTATTTGATCCCGTACCAAATTAGCAAGAATTCCACCCCCCCCAGTCCCAAATTAGTGGTGTCCCTTTAGGAAAGTGCTCCTAATATAAACTTATTATGTGTATAAAAGACACCCATCACAGATTCAACCTCTTCCATTCAAACCTCTCCACCACCATGGAAAAGCCCAAAGAGCTGTCAAAGGACATCAGGGCCTTTTGTTTTTGGTCATTGAACCCATCTACAGTGTTCTGGCTGAGGCTGGGAGGTTCTCACCCAAGATTCTACAGTGCATGACCCTGTTCATGTGGTGAAGTGGTAAAGTCTTCATGTACCCTTAGCAGAGAAACAGCCCTGAAGCAGAATGTCTCCTCCTCCATGTGTGACACTGGAGATGTTGTTCTTGGGGTCATATTCAGCATTTCTCTGCTCCAAACATGGCGAGTCAACTTGATGGAAAAGAGCTCAATTTTGGTCTCATCTGACCACATCACCTTCTCCCAAGCCTTCTCTGAATCATTCAGGTGTTTGTTGGCAAACTTCAAATGGGTCTGTTCATGTTCAATCCTGAGCAGAGAGACCACGGTGTGTTAACAATGGTTTTCTTGGGGACTGTTGTCCCAGCTCCCTTGAGATCATTAACAAGATCCTCCTGTGTAATCCGAGGCTGATCCCTCACCTTTCTCAGAATCATCCTCACCCCATGAGGTAAGATTTTGCATGGAGCTCCAGAGCGAGGGTGATTGACTTATCTTGTATTTCTTCTTCCGTTTTTGATTTTTAAAAAATTATTATTCCTCTTCCAGTTATAATAAACCTATTATAAAAATTTCAGACTGTTCATTTGTTTGTAAGAAGGTAAATTTACAAACTCAGCATTTTATCATATGATAATTTCCCCCACTGTATGTAAATGTACTGAGATTCTAGAATAAATAAGGTAACTTGATATATGATGTATCTGTTCTATACTTATTGTTTTATTTGTATTTTTAAAGGACAGTCTTTTATTATAATGAATATTTTTTGTTAGGTGCATGCCACTGGTTAGAGCAAGAGATACGTTTTTTCTGCAGAGGTGTTATGTTTGAACAATGGAAAAATAGAAGGGATGCTTATTTCTGGCTTACATGCATCCTTAGACCTTGGCCAATCATCAACCAAGCTCGTCTACTCTTTATCCTCTTCGGCCCGCTGCAGTCCGATGGTAACATTTCAACATTTTATGTTTTTTATTGTGTCATAATCTAAATATGCACAATGTGCAGTTTCTTGCTTCCTCTGGATGCTGTAATACACAGCAGATAATATCCTGGTTGTCAGTAATGCATTATTTTGTATTTGTGAGTGACCCACTCTGCTCATTCTAGACTATATAATGACAGGCTTCTTTAAGAATTAACAATAGATTGCATCAAGCATCATGTCCACAATTAGTGTGTCTTTAGATTAGTTATTATTAACACTCTGGATTCCATGTATTAATTATGCTCATTTCAGATCAACATTCTGTTTTTTATAAAAAAAGATGACAAAAAAAAATGTTGGAAGGGACTTCAATATAAAGGGGTATTCCCACATGTACATGTATTACTTATATTTACATAGATTTTCCAAGTTAAACTGTGATCACTGAATTATTATTTATTGGGCCTGAATGGCAACCACATGTACTTTGGGTGTAAATGGGGACTATCCAGCAGCACTGCCAAAACACACCTGTACGGTGCACCATGTACATCTGATAGAAGATAGCAAAATATATAGCAAAATATATAGCAAAATATATTTTTAGTTGTTCTATGTACTTGAAGGATTTAATTGTTAAGAATTGTTCCCTGAACTGCCACTGCCATCATGCTGCATCAAGGGCCCAAAGTTATAGGAAACAGGTAGTCTGGTTGGTAATGCCATGAATATTGATTAATCTGTAACAGTAAAGTGTTGATAGAGTTGATAGAGCATCCTGACCATTATTTATGCTACCAATAACTGCATAACCAGAGAGAATGGCTAAGTTGGCTGCTCATACAATGGATACACACAAATAGCATGCAAGATTTACTTTACAGATTAAAAATCAGGCAGGTTTGTTTCTGATGTGCTGGAAAATTGGAAAAACGCTGTTTTATTAACAATACTTTCAGTTTGACATTAGATTTGCACACAAAATATAATCTGCTAAATTTGCAATGTGCATTGTTTTAGCTAACTGCTTTGTCTTCTTCAGGAAAGCTAGGCTGGCAGGATGTGTGGAATGGTGCAGTAGTGCATGATGCTCTGTGGGATTTGGCCAAAGCAATTATTCTTCTTTATGGAAACACCGATGGAAATAAAAACTGGAGCACTGACACGATTCTTGCCATCATAAATGAGATCATTGGTATTAAATTATAATCTTGTAGCATAGAATTGTATTTTTGTAACATGAATTTTGATAATATTTGATTATCTGGTTTATATATATTTGCTAGTCATGCCACAGCCATGGCATATGGAGAACGTAGCGCGTCTGCTCATCCTGTGTGGGAACAATATCTGCTACAATGTGCTAGCCAGCAAGGCCCTCAATGGCAGGCTCTTTGAGATCTCTCGAATACTGATTTTTCTTATACTGGTAAGAAATGCATCTCTTTTGTAGGAAATATTTTAAAGCTATGATGCTTTTTCTTTGAAATACAAAAATAAAACATACTGACTGCAATTATACAGTGAGGAAAATAAGTATTTGAACACCCTGCTATTTTGCAAGTTCTCCCACTTAGAAATCATGAAGGGGTCTGAAATTGTCATCGTAGGTGCATGTGCACTGTGAGAGACATAATCTTAAAAAAGAAAAAAACAGAAATCACAATATATGATTTTTAAACTAATTATTTGTATGATACAGCTGCAAATAAGTATTTGAACACCTGTCCATCAATTCTACAATTCTACAATTCTGACCCTCAAAGGCCTGTTAGTCTGCCATTAAAATGTCCACCTCCTCTACATTTATTATCCTAAATAAGATGCACCTGTTTGAGGTTGTTAGCTGCATAAAGACACCTGTCCACCCCATACAATCAGTAAGACCAAAGAGCTGTCCAAAGACACTAGAGACAAAATTGTACACCTCCACAAGGCTGGAAAGGGCTACAGGGAAATTGCCAAGCAGCTTGGTGAAAAAAGGTCCACTGTTGGAGCAATCATTAGAAAATGGTAGAAGCTAAACATGACTGTCAATCTCCCTCGGACTGGGGCTCCATGCAAGATCTCACCTCGTGGGGTCTCAATGATCCTAAGGAAGGTGAGAAATCAGCCCAAAACTACACGGAAGGAGCTGGTCAATGACCTGAAAAGAGCTGGGACCACCGTTTCCAAGGTTACTGTTGGTAATACACTAAGACGTCATGATTTGAAATCATGCATGGCACGGAAGGTTCCCCTGCTTAAACCAGCACATGTCCAGGCTCGTCTTAAGTTTGCCAATGACCATTTGGATGATCCAGAGTCAAGTTTTTCAAGTCAAGTCAAGTTTATTTCTATAGCGCTTTTCACAACAGACATTGTCTCAAAGCAGCTTTACACAATTGAACAGTTAAGGTGAATGGTGTGAATTTGTCCCTGATGAGCAGCCGTGGCGACTGTGGCAAGGAAAAACTTCCTTAGATGTTATGAGGAAGAAACCTTGAAAGGAACCAGACTCAAAAGAGGAACCCATCCTTCAACAATACAGAACACTGGAGAGTGAGAACTAACATGATAGAGTATAAGATTATAAGTGATGTTCTTTCTGCAGCCTTATACAGTCTATATGGTTAGTAGTATTATAAGCTCAGCATTTGTTATCTTTACAGATCCAGCATCAGCTTCTCCATGCCCCGAAGCCCGAACACTGTCAGGAATTCCTATTCCAGAGTTTAGGAGCTAAATGTGAAAATGATCTACCACCTTTAGTGGACTTTGCGATTCTAGGAACTACTAGAATCCCAGAGTTTTGAGATCTCAGGGAGCGTGGCGGATTGTAGCGAGTTAAAACACTGGATAGATACATGGGAACCAAACCATTTAGTGCTTTATAAGTAAGAATTAATAGTTTGTAGTCTATTCGAAACTTAACAGGAAGCCAATGTAGGGACGATAGGATTGGGGTTATGTGATCATATTTTCTTGACCTTGTGAGAACTCTGGCTGCTGCATTCTGGACTAACTGAAGCTTGTTTATTAATGACGCAGGACATCCACCTAGTAATGCATTACAGGAGTTTAATCTGGAGGTCATAAACGCATGGACGAGCTTCTCTTCATCGGATATAGACAACATGTTTCTTAACTTAGAAATATTTCTAAGGTGAAAGAAGGCTGTTTTTGTAACTTGGTTGATATGATATTTGAAAGACAAGTTGCTGTCTAAAATAACTCCCAGGTCTTTTATCGCTGTATCGCCTGGTTTAGATGAGATATATAGCTGAGTATCATCAGCATAACAATGGAAGCTAATTCCATGCTTTCTAATAATAATTTCTAACGGAAGCATGTATATTGTGAAGAGCAGGGGTCCTAGAACTGAACCTTGCGGCACACCATAATTTACTTGCATTAGCCTGGATAGCTCTCCATTTAAATCTACGAAGGAGTCATGGGAGAAAGTCATGTGGTCAGATGAGCCAAAATAGAACTTTTGGGTCATAATTCCACTGAACGTGTTTAGAGGAAGTAGAATGATGAGTACCATCCCAAGAACACCATCCCTACTGTGAAGCTTGGGGGTGGTAGCATCATGCTTAGGGGGTGTTTTTCTTCACATTGGACAGGGCGACTGCACTGTATTAAGGAGAGGATGACCGGAGCCATGTATTGCGAGATTTTGGGGAACAACCTCCTTCCCTCAGTTAAGAGCATTGAAGATGGGTCGAGGCTGGGTCTTCCAACATGACAATGACCCGAAGCACACAGCCAGGATAACCAAGGAGTGGCTCTGTATAAAGCATATCAAGGTTCTGGTGTGGCCTAGCCAGTCTCGAGACCTAAACCCAATAGAGAATCTTTGGAGGGAGCTCAAACTCTGTGTTTCTCAGCGACAGGCCAGAAACCTGACTGATCTAGAGAAGATCTGTGTGGAGGAGTGGGCCAAAATCCCTCTTGCAGTGTGTGGAAACCTGGTGAAAAACTACAGGAAACGTTTGACCTCTGTAATTGCAAACAAAGGCTACTTTACCAAATATTAACATTGACTTTCTCAGGCGTTCAAATACTTGTTCAAATACAAATAAATAGTTAAAAAAATCATACATTTTTTTTTTAGATTATGTCTCTCACAGTGCACATGCACCTACGATGACAATTTCAGACCCCTTCATGATTTCTAAGTGGGAGAACTTGCAAAATAGCAGGGTGTTCAAATACTTATTTTCCTCACTGTATGTGCATGCATGTATTGGATGGATCATGTAATGTAATCTGATGGCCCTGGTGGCTAAGTGCTCAAGGACTGCACAAAACCTCAATGACTTTGTATGTACTGTATAGGGATGGGGTATTCTTTCCCATCTGAAATGCTGCCTGCCCTCAAGACCTTTTGTTTGTTTTTTGCCCCAAAAAGCCAACAGAGTATGTCATGGCATTCCATTATGCCCTGACCCTCCTTTATATGAGCAGATTCTACCTAATATATTGACATATTTATTCATTGATTTCATCCAGATTGAGTTATAAACTCACTGGCTTTGGCACCGGCCACTCCTTCTGAAATCAGACCCTGGCCTTCCTTACAAACAGCATGCAGGCTTGGCAACTTACACTCTTTTACTGAACACCATCACAGTGTTGTGTCAGCCCTATCTTTCTGTTTTTAATATTCTTTATATTTACTTAAATGTATGCTGGTTCATATGTTTAAATTCAGTTAACAGTGAAAACAAAATGTCTAGAAATATACAATTTAATTCAATACAAATCCTTTTATTGTCACTACCAGGTGAGTGAAAAGGATGGTTACTGCATGAACTGGGTAGTTACGATGATCCAACAGGTGTGTCAGGTTTTCACACTGCACTTGGAGAAGCGGTCCTTCATTGAGCGAATGGAAAATATGTTTTCTGAAGTCACCATGGAACTTGTTGAACAAGTATTGGCAGGTGAAAACAGAATGCAGGGCTTCAATTTAATTCATGATATTTGAAAACATTTATAAACAAATAAATACCTGGATTGAGTTAAAGTTAAAATCACCTTTAATATTTTTTACTTGTTTGGCTTTTGTAAATTCATGACTAACTTTAAGCACTATTTGTCCACACCATCAGTTTCACTGAAATATTATGAATTATGTGTTCATTTTTATTTACACAGGACATCAGAATGGAGAGCTGGACACTGCATTAAGAAGTCTGAACAGCCTTTTGATTGCAAATGCCCATTTTCACACAGATATTTTCTGTGTATTCCTCAAGAAAGAGTAAGTTCATACCAAAACTCGCTACAAAATGTACCAGTTTGGTTTAATAGTCATACCTCGATACCTTGCGTTTCTGACACTGTGCTATTAAACTTGAGGCACATTTTAACATTGTTAAAATAATTCAGTTCCAAGTATACATGTTATCAAAATTCATCTGTGTCTGTATCTGTGCTTTAAACACGTTGGTTCTGTACTTTACGCATTGTTTTGAGGATGCTACTAAACAAGTTTGATTTAAAAAGCTAAACTGGAATATATTCTGTGGTTAAATTGGTTTTGAAGCAAGAGTACATTTGCAAAAACTTGTTAAATGTTTTCTAGTTATAAAATATGTTCTTTAGTTTGGTGTAATAACAAACAAATATGCATGTGTTTTCCTAAGCTGATACACAGCAAAAAGTACATTTCTATGAAATGTGTAGTATGAGCTTAAATATATTTTATATTAAGTATGAGTTTATAAAATGTTTATTAAAATACTTTATATATGCTTTTATAAAAATGATTTTTCATTTTCTCTCTGTTGCAGTCAGAAGCATACTCCTGCAAAATAGTTTTTACTAGTACTATACTAACACATTTCCAAGAAGCTAGTATGTTATATACAAATTGGTTATTTCATTACTGCTGTTCCTAATATAGTGCTTTATACAGTACATTCAGAAAATAGTCAGACCTTCTTAATTGTTTTGTAATTATGTTGCAGCTTGATACTACTATCAATAAGGAAAAAACCCTGAAATATAAGTATGTACATATTTTTTGTTTTCTTTAAGAGATTTACAGACTTTTTTTGAATTCTGTTTTTGCTTTGTTGCTATGGGGTACTGAGTGTGGAATAATAAGAAAGAAATAATTTTCAACATTTATAGTATTAAGCTGCAACATAAAAAATAAGTGAAGGGGGTCTGAACACTTTCTGAAGGCACTGTATATCCATGATCCCTACAGATCGGTCACTTAACTGAAGAAAAACCTACTGGCAAAGGCTTAACTAAAAAATGTTTTAAACATAGATGTGAGCAATGAGAATGTGCCTATTAGAAGGCTGTTCCATAACCGAGGGGCTTTGTAAGAGAAAGCAGTAGTTCTTTTCCCAGTGTCTTTATACAATGAGAAGAGGTTGGCTTATGACATAACATACTATATATTTTATTCAGACCATCTGACATGTACAACAGGGAAATGCCAGCAGTCTGCTGTAAGATGTACTCCATTTAAAAGTCGGCCATTTTGGGGAGGTGCGTCATATAATTATATATAATATAATATATATTCCCTATAATTATTATATATAATAATATATTATAATTATCTAATTTTTATTATTCTATATAATTATTCCCTAAAAATGCCCTCTGCCCTCTGCTGTAGTCATCCACCATGTTCTCTCTAGTCATCTATCCATGTTCTCTGCTTAGAACATATAGATATAGATGACACCAACTTTACTGACCTTAACCATTGCTATCAAATAAAATCAATATCAAACTTTATCTGCTTTATCTTCAGGAACTTGGACAAACTCATATTGGTACTAACTAAGTTAGTTTGCTATTGATTTTATTTGATAGCAATGGTTAAGGTCAGTAAAGTTGGTGTCATCTATATCTATCCATGTTCTAAGGCATGGTTACATCCTGGGATTTATGATCTATAATTATAGATATAATAAAGTGTGTACAAGATCATATTACTCAGGAGAGGGACACACAAGTATTTAAAATTAGTAGATGTATGATAGCATACAACATCACATATTTAGCTCCTTAGCATCTTATAAAACCTCTGCTTGTCTAAAAATATAATATTAAAGACAAAGTTGATTTTTTCCAAAAAAAAGAGTGGATAGACACTTATAGATTTTATGTTTATTTAAAATCAGTTTGTTCAAAATTAACTTACATTTCCAACATAATTAACGTATTTTTTAAACACGCCACAAATCACATTGTGCAAATAAAATTTTCCCTTGAACCAACCTGAATAAAGAATTGTCAAAATAATCAAGTTACTAAAGGCATGTTTTTAACTAAACATGTAGAGTTGTAGTAGAGTTTAAACTTTATAAGTTTAAAAAAAAATCACTGCATGCCATTTCTCATCCAGAGGTATTTTGTCTTTTGCTAATGAGATATATGAAAAGAGGTTGGCTTATGACATACAATATGTCTTATTCAGACCATCTGACGTGTACAACAGGAAAATCCCAGCGGTCTGGATGGCCTATGTGCATCAAACTGCTGTAAGGAGATGTACTCCATTCGAAAGCAGGCAGCTGGTTGCATGTTGGTCCACTAACAGCCAACAGCTCATACTGCCTAAATAAGCCATAGGATGTCATCTGCCCAAAAAAAACAAAAAACAAACGACAAATCAAATCAAGACAAATCTGAATTAAGATTTCTGAATACATATTCATACATAATTGTTAGTGTGAATGCTCTCATATAACACACACTGAGGGACACTGAGGAACTTCCCTCAGATGTTGCAGTCTAAAAATAATCAGGTGTACAAGATTTACATAAACTCACAATTCTGAATTTTAAAAGCCCAAAACATTCAGTACTTTTATTAACCTTTAGAGTTTGCTGGATGTCAAACATTCTCTACATCAAAGCCAACCAATATATGTATCATTTACTTTTTATTTGTTAAAATTTCATTTGAACAGAACACAGAAAATTTCTTGCCTTCATGTCTGTTCCACCATGAGGTCTCTGTTTAAGAGCTCCAAAAGGGTATGTTCCATTGGCTGGGTTCAGATCGGACCGTGCAGAGATTGCATTCTCGCCATTATGGGCTGGTTTGCAGCCATCACACTTCGACAAAGGATCGTTCTTAAAGTTGTTGTACCTGACACAGAGATAAAAGATTGTACATTATATATATATATATATATATATATA